>BSUD01000006.1:26280935-26337596 GCA_033239045.1 Fagopyrum esculentum | reverse complement strand
TGCTAAACCTAGAAAGCTGCGAACCTCCTTAACATTCTTAGGAGGTTGCCAAGAAGATACTGGCTCGATCTTCGCCGGATCGACCTTAATACCCTCAGCTGTCACCACGTGATCTAAGAAAGCCACCTCTGACATCCAAAACTCACACGTGGATAGCTTAGCATATAGCTGGCTATCTTGTAGAATCTGCAATACTGTCCTCAAGTGTCCGGCATGCTCCTCTCGACTCCTAGAGTAGACTAGGATGTCGTCAATGAAGACCACTACAAACTGGTCTAAGAAGTCAATGAATATCCTATTCATCAACTCCATGAACACCGCGGTGCATTAGTGAGCCCAAATAGCATCACTACGAACTCATAATGACCATACCTAGTCCGGAATGCAGTCTTAGGTATGTCTTGATCTCTCACCCTCAACTGGTGGTAACCTGATCTCAAGTCTATCCTCGAGAACACATACGCTCCATGCAACTAGTCCAACAGATCATCTATGCGTGGCAGTGGGTACTTGTTCTTGATAGTTACTTTATTCAACTCTCTGTAGTCTATGCAAAGCCTCATCGATCCGTCCTTCTACTTCATAAATAGTACTGGCGCGCCCCAAGGAGACACACTAGGGCGTACGAAACCCTTCTCTGCTAGCTCCTCTAACTGCTTCTTCAACTCAAGCAGCTCTATAGGTGCCATACGGTACGGAGCCTTCGAGATTGGTCTCGTGCCCGGCTCCAAGTCAATGCTGAAATCAACGCTCCTCTGTGGGGGTAATCCTGGCAGGTCGTCACTGAATACCTCTGCAAACTCACATGCAACAGGTATCTCCTCTATGGTCAGGCTCATGCTTTCCTTCATGGCATAACACCAGAAGGCCTCACAACAATTCTTTTTATATCATTAATGATATAAGGGGTCATTTCGGACCGTCAATTCTCTTTAGAGTTACTGACTTGAGCTTATTCAATGTTACTAGCACTCGTATTCATTGGCTTCACAGTTGCCGCAATTGGTTGCTTTAAGGATTCCTCCTCATGTCAATAAGGTTCTTTTGTAACTCTGTGGTTATTCTTATTATTTGGCAACCAGTCACCACTAGTTAACCCGCACGTGTAAAGTCCCAGTTGTTACCAAGTAGTCTATAGTTGACCTTCTATAAGATCATCGGTTTACGTTTCTTCTATCTCTTTGAAATTTGATAAACCTGGTGAAAATCTATCTTCTCCAGTTTCTCCGCTTGTACTTCTTTAACTCTTCTATAATCTACACTTCTCTTTCGCACCATCAGGGCGTTATACTCTTTCCGAGTTTAGAATTATCATTCATCTATCGTCAACGGACTCATCAATTCTCTCATGATAGCTCGTATGTGCATCTTCGCGATTACTTTTACCTCAGCCATCAGCTACTCGTGGTTCCCGGGTTAAATCGTTGGTGTTGAAAATTTTAAGTCTACTTGTGAGAGGGAGATTATTGTAGGCATTCGAGGACGCCAAGATCCTTCTCACAAACTCCCTTCTTTGATTGGTATTATAATGCTGCCTTTATAGTGATCCCTTTGACTCAACTTTCAGGATTCTATGATTTTGATATTTGTATCACGGCCCTTGCTGTCACTCACTTGTCTTCTAGAAAGTCACTCCGCTTCCATGTTGGTGAAATCTGCCTTTCACTTGTTGGCAACGCGTAAGCTTTCATTTTATAGCTCTTTAATTCTTCATATTTGGATGGACAATGTATTTCGTGTAGACTCCTATGCTTTTGACTGTCTTGGTTATCCATTTTGATTGTGGTGTCAAGCAAACTGTCGAGGTGATCATATTTTGTTATGTTTCTGACATCAACTTTCACCTTCTGATCCGTCGGTGAGCTTGAATTCTATATCTCTTGTCTGAGTCCTACCACCTCTCTTTGACTTCCACGCCTATGCTTGTTTATGCCGTCATCTTCTTTGTCTGTAACGTTGCTTTCCAGCACACTTGAAAGAATTTATGGGTTATCTCTCCTAATTTGTATAATTGCCGGTCAACCAACGCTTTCCAGAACTTCTCTCTTTTTTTTTATTTATTTATTTTTTTATTTGACCTTGTGGAGTTGGTTGTATCTCCTTCTTGTTATTGTCGTTGGCGTTGTCTTTTGGTCTTCACTTTTCCGTCTCAACGTTCCTCAACAAGTCCGAGGGAGTTGCCCAGACGTTCGCCTACCCTAATGCTCATAAGCTGAGCGTACTTATCCTTATGTTGAAACCCTTCAAATATACTTATGTGTGTCAACGGAGTGAGGATCTCATTTACTTATTTCCGTTAAGAGTATAATATAACTATAATTTCTACTAATCTTCTACATGTACTTATCTATATCACATCTGTTTAATCAAGCTAATAAGTCCAACTAAAGTAAAACCTAAAGTCCATACTAAGCATACTGAGATCCGCGGTAGTAGTAGTGGTCAGCCGTACTTTTCTATTCCCAACCAGACTATGCATGCATTTGAAAACCAAAAGTTCTCTTTTTAAAACTCAGACCCCTTTCGGGTTCTGTTTAAAACTTATTCGGTCTTTCAGAAGATTTCAAGTGCCATTGTTGCCAACCTGGCTCTAATACCATGTTGTAACACCCCGAATTCTCAGAACTCGGGACATTACTGGTTAGGACCTCACAATGGGTCCCGACCTCATTTTGACAACAATATTACTAGGATCTTGCAACAAGACACAAATAAGGAAATGAAATAGTATTTTTAAGGTAATGAATGCAACACGGTCTAGCAGCCTATAGTACTTAAACAAAGGAAAAACGAACAACTGTCTTAACAAAAGGAACCACAACAACCAACAACCCCCACCCCACTCTAAGGAGTACGGCGACCCGGCTGACCACTACTTCCGGATCACTCAGCTGCTGATCTAACCTGCGGTAAAACTAAAACCACAACAAGAGAAACCATTAGCTAGTTATCTAAACATTAGGAGAAATAATAATAGCACATACACACATAAAATAATAAACACTCATCATGCTATCAAACAATCCATTTATTATCTTCGTTTAAGTCATTCACTCTAATGATACTTATTTTGTGACACGAGGGATTCCTAAACCTCGCCTCCGCCCCTGTGTACCCATCAGGAGTGGATCCGATGCATCTCACCGTGTACCTGTATGGTCTGGGTATAGAGAACCTTCTAGTCTCCTGGCAGAGCTGGGCAGTGATGTCACGGCCCGTTATACATAAACTTGGGCCTTAAAACGTAATATCCACGGTCGTCCTAACAAGTTGTTATTTATTATAACACACATTGCACACACACCACCATTATCACTCAACTAATATCCAGAAACTGGCTAAGTAAGTCGCAAGGACTTACTTGAGTCAAAACACACTCTAACACGTCTCAAAACAGTCCGTACTCGTGGTAACTCAAACGCCTGTCAAATAAGGCATGTGGATCAAAATCACATCTAGATGTCCAACCTCATGCGAAGGAATTACGGAAAAAGCTCTCTTACGGTAAAAGACCATTTTACCCTTAATCTCGACTTTCTCAAAGTTTATTCTTGAAATTTATTAATTCCCTTTTGACTAGTTTCCCATATATTGTTTCTTCCGGGTAGCTACTTATAATTATAAGTTCACAACTCGAGTTAACCCGAAAAGGATAACACTCTTCCTTCCCGGATACTATCTAATCTTATATATATCTATATATATATATATATATATATATATACTTACGTGCATACTTTAACTTTCCTTCCAATTCTATAAAATCCGTACCTATTAGGTATATATATATATATATATATATATATATATATATATATATATATATATATATATATATATATATATATATAGCTACATACTTTATATTTTCCCCAACTCACACTCATATGAGTAGATCTATATATCTATCTACATGTATAAACTTTAAATTCACTTATATGTATACTTTTATTTCATATAATATATATATACGTATATTTATATACTCGGCATACCCAACTCCTATATAAGCTCAGACCTGCCCTTACTAACCTACCGTACTGCATACCCGTACCACCTCCAATCTACTGTTTATATTCGTATTCAATCACAAATATATATGTATTCCAACTCAAATATATACGTACAAAATCTCACATATATATGTATGCCACCTCAAATATGTACATAAACAAACTCGCTATTATACTTGCAGGGGACCGGAGGGAGAAGGACCTGCGTTGTAGTCCAGCGGCTGAGGTACGGCGTTCTGGCGGCGATGGGCTGGCGTTCCGGCGTCGATGGGCTGGCGTTCCAGCGGCCCCCCCTTGGTGGTCGATTGCTACTGCTGCGGGAAAGCTGAAGGCTGCGGTGAGTCTCGATCAACAGAGGTGAGGAGGGAATAACGACGAGGGAAGGAGAGCAGCGTTTACCGGAGTCGACGGAAGGCGTTGGCTCGTGCGGTTGCTGTAGGACGACGACCGGCTCGGCGGTAGCACGGCGGTCAGCGACGAAGGAAGGCGGCGTCGTCTTCGGACCGGAGTCGACGGTAGGCAGCGCAGAGATCGGTGGCGGTTCCGTAATGGCTGGTGGTGCCTCGGAGGTCGCAGCGGCGGCTGTTGCAGGATTAAGTCCGGCGGCAGCGTGGTTTGCTATTTGTTCGATCGTGTTGCGAGAGGGAAGAGGCAGGAGCGGCAATCAGACGTGATTAGAGGGATCATTAGGTAGAATTAGGGTTAAGAGGGAATTAGGGTTAGATTATGAGGTGGGCTGATGGGCTGACAATTGGGCCTCGTAGTGGGCCACATCCGGCCTGCTTTCTCATTAACACGGATACGTCACTCGTTACTCGTTTTATCTAATACGGAACTAAATTACATAATATATAAATTAGTATTTTTGTAAAGGTGCGTAACAATTATTTCCGGTTATATAATTTCATCATTTTATGTGACTTAAAATCACATAAAATGATAACATTTAAACTCGTTTTATTTTATTTATTTATTTATTTAAGATTGACGTATCGGGATTTGGGCTAATTTCGGTTTATCGGAAATTTAAAATTTTCGGTTATTACATCTTGATTCTTTTTGTAGTTGATAATAAAAGGGTTCTGCTAAGAAGCCTAAGATGAATCAGAAAGTAATGTCACCTTGGGATGTCGAAGATTTGAAGAAATGTTTGGAAGAAAACAAAGGGGATCATCTCAAGTGTTAATCCCAGATACAAGCTTTTAAATCTTCAGGTGCTTTGAAGAAGCCAAACTCCTCTTTAGCTCCTAGTGTCAATACTCAACCCGCTCCATCTGCATAACTCATAAGCATTCCCATCTAGCACAACTAGGGTTTTGTTCAAGAATTCTTGACTCTTATATTAACTGCCTTCTTCAAAACCTTTCCTAGATTGAAATATATGATAAATTGTAGTTATCAATCTAAATGAATTGATGCCTTAATCATGTTGTCAAAGTCTATAACTTATATACTAGACTCAGAGTGTCCACAACTTTCGATGTGAAAAGTTATTATCTCCAACACGCCCCCGCAATTAAGTGCAACTACACGACTAGATTTCATCCTAAAATCAATTGACAATAGGAGGAACTAGCCCACCAAACTTATATATTAGGAGTGTCCACAACTTTTGATGTGAGAACTTATTATCTCCAACACATGTGTCCACCTTTGCTTCACTTCCATCCATAAGCTTCCCAGCTCCATAGCCACCTCCTTCATAGTCGGCCGGTCATCGCCTTTTACACTTACACATTTGCCTGCTATTCTTGATACTTTCTTAAACTACTCAATATTTTCCTCATTTACTATCATCTTGTCAAATACTTCCACCAAAGTCCCTTCATTCACTAAAGACTCAAAATACTTGACCAAACTTCTATCCTCATCGCCTTTGTCTTGTGAGAAGCTCTAAGAGTACTACTCCAAAGCTGTAAACATCGCTCTTTTCAGTCAATTTGCTGGACTAAATAAACTCAGGGTCCAAATATCCCAAAGTGCCCTTCACTTTAGTATAAAGCTCAAGTCTCACCAATTTATCCTTTAAATTTTCACTCACCACGCTCACTACCCACCTAACATTTCACCTGTCGTCCATTCACCCATCAACCACAGATTGTTCGTGTGGTTTAGGAAAAATAACCGGATGTGTAGACCTTTTTTCGTTTTTTAGATTTATAAAAGTATACAATAAATTTATATTTTATTTAACATTAATCTAAATCTAGTAAGAGCCCGTTTGTAATTGATATCCTAATTAAAGGTATGGATATGGGTATCACTCATACTCATACCCATTGTTTGGTATTTTAGTATATCGGCATCAAATTGATACCTTGATATCCAAATTTTTTTCCTTTTGATAAACTGATAATTTGGAAGGTATTGATATTTTTTCTCCACGCATCTCCTCTTCTCATATCCTCCACATCTATCTCCTCTTCTTCCATACCCGTCCCTCCTTCCTTCTCCAAATCATGTGAGCTTATCCTCCATCAAAATTCCTCTTTTTCAATAACTTCTCCTCTTTCTCTCTTTCTTTTTGTTGATTTGAAAATATTCTCTGATCTAAAATCATCGACTGAAACTTTATTTTTCCTTCATCCGAATGTTCCCCTATCAATTTCATCGTTTTTTTGATACGATTAGAAATCACTATACTCGTACCTCTCAATTGACTCATGACGTCAAATTTGTGTCGTTCGATAACCATTGTCTTCTTGTCAGTTTTTTAAGTAATTTGTTGTTGGGTATCAAGATATGAGTATCAAAAATCAATTTGATAACCATATCTTGATATCCACTGTGATATTTGAAATCATGATATCAATATAAAACGACCCCTAATTCACGGATTATTCTCCAATCATTACAAGTAAACGTTGAAATAAATTTCAATTAGTACAAATCAATGCAAACAAAAGGGATCAATATAAATTAGAAGTGTTTGCATGAATGAATAAACGTGGTCGGAGGCTCATCGAACTAAGGTGTCGAAGACTCGAAAGTTTGGTTAATAACTTTTAAAAATCTGGCGAATGGGATGGAGATAAAAGGGAAAGTAGGCTAATTATGCATTAATGTAGATTAACTAGTCTCTTTTGTAAAAATGTAGATAAAGTAGGCCCCTTGTAATTTTGAGAAAAAGATAAAATCAAAAATAATTTAAGATACTTTCAAAATTAAAAAGGAAAATGAGAGTGGTCCCCTATAATTATTCAAAATTAAAAAGATTCTCTCCCTTAATTTTTTTAAATAAAAAAGGAAAATAAGAGTGGTCCCCTACAATTAAGGAATTAGTTTTAAAAAATAAAAAGATTCTCTCCCTTAATTAACATTGCTTTTTTTTTTTTTTAAATAATCGCTTATTTGCTGGCATTAAAATTAATTCCATAATTTTATGTACATAATCTGCGTGCGAAGTTATGTACATAATCTGCGTGCGAAGTTATGTACATAATATGCGTGCGAAGTTATGTACATAATCTGCGTGCGAAGTTATGTACATAATCTGCGTGCGAATTTATGTACATAATCTGCGTGCGAATTTATGTACATAATCTGCGTGCGAATTTATGTACATAATCTGCGTGCGAATTTATGTACATATTTGCGTGCGAATTTATGTACATAATCTGCGTGTGAAATTATGTACATAAAATTATGTACAGAATTTGTGGAATCACTCTCATCTTCCTTATTTAATTAAAAAAACAGCCATATTAATTAAGGGAGAATCTTTTTAATGAGAGTGGTCCCCACAATTAATATTCAATTATCTTTTTAATTTAGTTTATCTTTTTAATTTTTAATAGTTATTTTTCCTCCTTAATTAAAGGAGAGAATCTTTTTAATTAGAGTGGTCCCCCAATTAATAACCTCTTTATAATTTAATTTAGTTTTATTTTTTGAGAGAAAATTAGAGGGCCTAGATTGTATCATTGATACAAAAAGGGCTTCTTTACACCAATTTTTTCAATGGGATGTGAAGGGTAAATGTTAAAAACTAGTATTAGACCTTATACCAGTAGACTGGAAGTCTACCAACAAACGAATTACATGGGAGAAAATAATTTACATGTGTATATAGTTAACAAAAGAAAAGGTCATTGTTAAAAACATTAAACAACTTATGATACAAAAACATAGTAAAGTAGGAAGCAACACAAACCAGACAGCAAATCTTGGTCTAGGGTACAATAATGCAGTTTGTATAAGCAATCGATCACCTGGGATCTAAATTGGAAACCATGAGAATATGATCACCACTATGGCTGTATCTAAACGAGCTTGTTGCTTCATAATGGCGGTTTTCGCCAACCTTTCTCCGTGATCTTTGTTCTATCGACGAATCGTGAGGTGTCCACCTTTGCTTCACTTCCATCCATAAGCTTCCTAGCTCCATAGCCACCTCCTTCATAGTCGGCCGGTCATCGCCTTTTACACTTACACATTTGCCTGCTATTCTTGATACTTTCTTAAACTGCTCAATATTTTCCTCATTTACTATCATCTTGTCAAATACTTCAACCAAACTCCCTTCATTCACTGAAGACTCAAAATACTTAACCAAACTTCTGTCTTCATCTGGCCTTTCAAAGGAGAAAACCCTTTGTCCTGTGAGAAGCTCTAAGAGTACTACTCCAAAGCTGTACACGTCGCTCTTTTCAGTCAATTTGCTGGACTGAATAAACTCAGGGTCCAAATATCCCAAAGTGCCCTTCACTTTAGTACAAAGCTCAGTCTCATTCTGTGGTGCCAACTTTGAAATGCCAAAGTCAGATACTTTTGCATTGAAATTTTCATCCAAGAGAATGTTATGAGGCTTAATATCACTATGAATGATTGGTGGTCTATGATCATAATGCAAATATGCCAATACTCCTGCTGTTTCTGCTGCTACTTTAACCCGGGTTTTCCAAGAAAGTACTGCTTTAGTCCCTTCACTATAGAGATGGTCGAATAAGCTTCCATTAGTTATGAACTCGTATACAAGTAAAGGAACGGGCGTCTCTAAACAGCACCCGTAGAATCCAACTACACTTTGATGTTGAATCTTGGATAGGAGGACGACTTCGTTGATGAACTGATCAATTTGGTATTGTTCAACTGATTTGGACTTCTTGATGGCCACTGCTCTGCCGTCTGATAAGTACCCTTTGTACACTACACCAAAACCTCCACTGCCGACGATTTGGCCTTCATCAAAGTTTAAGGTTACTTCATCCATTTCTTCAGCTGTGAAGATTTTGAAGGCAGTGTGTGCATCTTCTAATCTTGACAGGCTTTCTTGTAATATTGGTCCTCCATTTTGGTTAAAGTAATTTTTTCTCCTCTTCATCAACCTTCTTTTCCTCATGTGCCTCCATAACATGTAAATGCATACCACAGCAACTAACCCCAATATAGATGCACCTGTAATGCAGTAGAATGATTTCACAGTCTGATTCTAAAAAATTTCCTAATCGATTATAAAGAGATAAAAATATAGAATGATGATGTACCTATGATTATGAACCTGATTAACTCTGATCTACAAGTCTGTGTTTTACAGATATCTGGAAATTCAAAAACAAGGTGATGTTTTTAAAAATCTAGCATTGAGATTTTATCAAACTAAAGCAGAAGCAGAAAAACAATTAGCATACCTTGACAACCATTTGGAATATATGGATTGCCCTGAAACCCATGAGAGCATTGGCAACGGTAACCAGGACCATTATCAGATTCAACACAGACGGTATGATCATTACTACAAGCATAACCTATTGAATATTCTGCCTCTTTACAACTCAGATTTCCGATGGACCATTGAAGAACTGTCGGAACAACACTTATCTTTCCAAAATCAAAGAGATCACTCTTGCTGAATTTGTAAAAATACTCATCCGCCAAGAAAGCGTAGTCACATGAAGTGAACTTGGACACATTAGGGGGAGCAAACTTATTAGCACTCATTACAACAATTGAATAGTTATATAACCCTTTTGGCAAGTTAGAAGTTTGACAACAACCAGCCCCTGTGCAGGTTCCCTCATCTAAGGTGCTTGAGTTGTCACAAAATGTAAGACATCCACCAGTGAAGCTATTGTTACCAATTAGTGCAATGGAGTCACATCCTACTGAAGTGAATCTGTTTCGTGTGGGCGACACTGGGAATCTCGGGGATACAAGTGTGTCATTTGGGAAACTTGAATTGGGATAATTGTAACAATCTCTTATTACTTGTGTGAAAATACTAAGCTCTCCATTTACAGATATGTTTACCACAGGAAGCATGTAATTTGAATATGAATTTGAATTACCTATGGTAGGAGTTCCATTGCAGTGTACAAGAAAGTCTTCATTTAAGTAACATCCTGGCTCGAGTCCAAAAGGGTAGGGAATGGACACATTTCCGCATGTAGCAGGACAGCTCGGGTCAATCACAAGGTTTGCTGACACAACAAAAGCTACTGCTGCAAGGCATAGGGCTGTGCTCTTAAGCATACTCACTTTCACACACACATACACAGAGTTAACAAAGAGAGATATTGGATCAAGAACTATAGCTTGAAAGGAAGCTTGTGCAGTTTTTTGAGAATGACATGTTGTGTTGTTCAAACTTCAAAACATCAAATATGAATATTTAAAGATTGAAGCTGATGTAATTGTAGCCAGATAATAGATTTGTCATAATCTTGAAAGAAAATATAATTATAATTAAGGATGTCATTATGTTTTACTAAGTCCTCAATTCATGTAATCCTATTTGAATCATCTTTGCATCATGAAATATACAAAAATAACAAATACTTTGATCATTCTTCATTAAGCTGATACTGAATTCATCAGTTCGTGATAACAAAACAAAACTGTCACTCAATATCAAGAAATCCACCATGATCATATCGACCGAGAGGGTCATTTCATGGTTAAATCAAATCATGATTGCACACAAGCTCAAACCCATTGAGCTTATGCCTACAAACCTACAACAGGAATCTGAGCAAATCAGTACAATGATTATATGCACATAAGTACATAATAATTACTATCACTAAAAATGCACACAAAACATATTGTTAACAGTGTTTTTTACAGGAAAATGAAACAATCCAATGCAATAAGAGGATTGTTAAAGTCTTCCACAGGCAACATCTCCACATCCTGCAGGCTGCCGAGGTTCTTCTTCTCTTCTCCTATGGTGATCCCGTCCACCCGCGAAACAACCCTATTGAGGCTGCAAATCTCGGGTTCCTTCCTCATAGACGGAGACCGAATTGATCTCCTAGACCTATTATTAGGACCACCGCCCACAGAATGACTCACAACACTAATATTACTTTTTCGGAAACTGGCATTTCCTTTGCAATTACCCACCACTCTCTTACAGTTCTGAGGAGCTCCATTGCTAATAAACCGCCTGCTTGGAGAAGGTGACCTTAAAGACGAGGGCTTGTTAGCTGAAATTAATGTGGGTCCTACTGGGTCCCTCCGAAAGCTCTTCTGCCTAGCGAGATTTGGTGAGCTGGCACGCTGTCGCTTCTGTGTGGGCCCAGAAACCGGTGAGTTGGGCTTGTGAGGTGG
Organism: Fagopyrum esculentum; assembly: GCA_033239045.1. Lineage (NCBI taxonomy): Eukaryota > Viridiplantae > Streptophyta > Magnoliopsida > Caryophyllales > Polygonaceae > Fagopyrum > Fagopyrum esculentum. The sequence continues at coordinate 26,326,032 of BSUD01000006.1, read as the reverse complement.
AAGAGAAGGCGGTGCACAGCTGGCGTTGGGATCAAGTAGGACAATTTGGGAATTTTGCTTAAGACGAGACTTCAAGAACTCATTAGAGAAAGATGATTTGTCATTCGAGATTGAGGAAGCACAGGAAGATGCAGAGGACAATGATGACGATGAAGAGTTGTGGTGATTAGTACTACAAGAGAAGGAAGTTGAAGAACATGAAGAATGAGAAGGCGAAGGGGAAAGGGGATTGAGAAAGGAATTAGGGTTTTGGGATTTCTGAGGAGGTTGAGATTTCAACAGTGGGTTTTCCGAGGCGGCGACCACAAGCTTATCTTGATGCTGAACATGATCGTCTTCCATACTTTCTTGTTTCTTGGAGGAATCGTCCTTCTTCTTGCTAGGCTTGCACTTACTTATGCAAGATCCCATTTTCGTACAATCTAGTTTGAATTGAATTTTGAAAGAGAATGAATATAGGGATGGGATCAGGTATATATATATAAATATGAATTTCCATGGGTGTTTTGAAAATAGAGAAAAAGGTGGCTTTTTGCTGTTTCTGTTGGTGTGTCTTTCTTGCTGTGCACTCAGAAGATTCAAATTTGTATTCCCCGGTTGGTGTTTTAGAGACTTATGAATCCGTTGCATAACGGCTATGTGAGAAAAAGGGTGGGAAAAAGGTTTATTGCTTTAATCATTTCATCATAGCTTTATATATCTCCTAAATTTCTTGGGTCCATAGAATAGAACATTGAATCATTAAGTCATATCACATTAATATTTAGGGAATGGTTCAGAGTAGTGTTTCCGCGTGAATTTACTGAGTAATCTGAATTGTTGATTTGTTTATGTACTTGATCCAATTATCTACGTTAATACACATTATTTAATGATTTTTGAGATTTTGCAACTTTTAGAAAGTGCGGGAACAATTTTATTTTTAAATTTTTTAAAATGGTGGACGCGGTGACATTTATGTTATTTTTATGGAAAACTAGTGTATAGTCCGCACCTTGTGCGGGTATCTTTATAATATTAGTTGTACGAACGTAAGATATATTTATGAAATTTTATAATAATGATTCGGATTTGATTATTCTCAAAACAAAAAAATAGTTATAAGTAAAGAACTTCTTATTATTCTACACTTCATAAATTTAATCCTTATACAATGCATAATTTTTTTTAAAAAAATTACAATGCATAATTTTTTTAAAAAAAATTACAATGCACAACTCCATTATAGACTTATAACTAAATTACTTTAATATATTGAAATTATCTAAATGGAACCCAAAATATAATTTTGTAAAAAAAAAAAGAATTTGAAACGAAATGTGTGATAAATAATAAAATAAAATTTAAAAGTTTTTTTTTTAAATAAATACACAAAAAGTTGAAATAAAGTTTATAAATACAAACAGAAGCAAAAACAAATTATTGGATGAACGAAATTTAAAATCTGGAACTTTATTCTTGTAACGATCGACGTAATATAAAAAGAATACCCGTATTTTATGATTAAAAAACATAATAGGACAAACAAAATACTTGGATAAAAAACAATTTATAAAAACAATTTATAGATGACGATAAAAAATCAGAATCTGAAAATTTGTAAATTAAAAAACAATTTATAAATGACGATAAAAATTCTATAATATAAAAATTAAACAAAATCTCATACAATAACGGATAAGTTAGTATTAATTTAGACAATTATAAACGCTTTTCAAGTTCTCAAAGTATCAGTCTTACTTGATAATCGACGTGTGATAGCAAATTCGCTGAAAACAGTAAGTAAACAACCCATAAAAAAGTAGGTCAAAGACCCATAAAACATATATTAATCTGTTATGAATAAAAATTATAGCTCAACTTAGCTAAAGGGCCAAAAAATATATCATTTGTTTAGTCTTCAATATCCGTTATTAACCTCTATTTATACAAGATTTTAGTAGCCATATAAAGAATATTAATTTATGAATAAAAATTATACTTCAACTTAGCCAAAATTCAACTTAGCCAAAAATCGCTGAAAATACTTAGTGACCCACAAAACAGTGGGTCAACGACCCACAAAACAGTGGTCCACAATACTGTGGCTTAACGACCCACAAAATTGTGGCTTAATGACCCACAAAACAGTAGGCCAACAACCCACAAAACATTAGGCCAACGACCCCAAAACAGTAGGCCAACGACCCACAAAACAGTAGGCCAACGACCCCAAAATAGTAGGTCAACGACCCCAAAATAGTAGGTCAACGACCCACAAAACAGTAGGTCAACGACCCACAAAACAGTAGGTCAACGACCCACAAAACAGTAGGTCAACGACCTACAAAATAGCAGGTCAACAACTCACAAAACAGATATTAATCCGTTATGAACAAAAATTATACTTAACTTAGCCAAAAGGCCAAGAAATGTGTGATTTGTTTAATGTTCAAATCTTCTATATATACAAGTTATCAAACTATCATACTTACTTATAATCGATGTGGGATAGGGAATTCCGTGAAATTTTTTAACGTAAATAGATTGAGCTTATAATCTTTCAAAAATAAATTAAAAAAAACTTCCCAATAAATAAATTACTTAAATTTCGACTGCTTAAAAATAAAAGAAATACGTAAACCAAATTATTTTTAAAATATTTAGGAGATCTTGTTAGTTAATTTTACAAAATTTTGTTTTATTTTTGGATTAATAAAAAATATTTTATGGTTTAATAAGTTAACTAAAAAAGATTTAACCCTACAAAATTTGTGAGAATGACACGTTAGCATTAGTGTAGTCTAGTTTAGTAGTATATATAGATTGAAACAATCATTATCTCAACTCGTGATTTTAGTTCATTTCGTTTAAAATTTATATACTAATTGTTTAAATATTGTATATCGTTAGTTCATGCATTATTTTGAACTATGATTTTTTTTTTAAATGTATGAAGCATTAGTACGATATACTATGAACTAACCGAACAAAAAATTTGAACGAAAAGTACAATAACTTTGAATGGAAAAAGTGTCCGTTAGAAAAAGAAGAAAATAAACGAAAGAATTGACACTTTAGGGCTCCAAAAGGCCCATCTTTGTGTTTTGGCCCCCTACTTTTTCACCACTCCTTTTTATAGAAAAAAGGAAAAAAATGCTAAAAACACGTCGGACGCTGGTGTAGTGGAGGACTGTCCATTTCTTGTAGAGGCGTCACATCCTTACTCAATCAGATGAACAATGAATTGGGCAAATTGTGAGCGGGAGATTCAAAATCATTCAAAGGAGGAATATATATACTTTTGAGAAAGAAGAGGCCTCTATATTCTCCATATTTGCGCATCTCTAAGAACAAATATCTTCTATTTCTGATTTCCTCGTTTTTCATCGTCTACAACTCCAGTCGAAACTCCATCATTTTCTTACCCAATGAAAAACTCAGAAGTTGTTGATGAAGCTGACAACGGAGAATGATACCCAATATATGTTGAAGAGGAAAAATCCGTAACTTTTCTGAATTCTATTCCAAAATTTTGAGTATATTAGTGAGTTAGTTAGTTTATGAAGCATGACTGACATTGTTGATGGTCAGTATTTGTGTGTATGGTCGAGGCTTGGGGTATGATGATACATGATTTTAATTTACTTAGACAAAATTAGATTGAACCTTGGGTATTGTAGATATATCTTCAAACTTATCAAGCATGTATGATGTATCGATGATTCAGTGGATTTCAGTATTTTTGGGTAGTGATTATATGCTTTACAATAAATTTGCGTTGTGATTTCGGTGTTTTTGGGTATGGATTGACAATAGTGCTTTGGACGATATGAATTTTTGAGTATGATGTCTATATCTTCCATCTTATGAAGCGAGGACGATGAATTGTGGTTTTCACCAATCTTGAGTATGTTTAGATAAAAGTTGAGTATACAACAAACATTACTCAATTAAATAGTAACCTTACTCAATCGGAGATCGAACATGTTTTTATCTTCAAATTCGCCATTTTCAATCAAAGAAGAAGAATAAGGGTTTTTTGTGTATCTGCGAATGAAAGAAGAAGCCACATTTTTGGAGTAAGGACGATTCAAAATGGGAAAGGTGGCCATTTGTTGCAGAGAAGCTTCATTTTTGGAGGGAAGACGGTTGATGTTTTGGATGAAAAGGTCATCATTTGTTGCAGAGGAGTCACATCAGACTGCTGCACAAGTGTACTTTGTTCTCTTTTATACCATTAGTTGCGGTACACTTACACAAACTAGTTAGAAGCAATGATGATCTTTGGGGCCTAATTTTCAAAGATGGAAAAGGTGGGACCTAAATTAGTAAGTGTTATATAAAAAAGGACCCATTTCATCAAAAACGCAAAAATAAACTAGAAGTAAAAATAAAATCAAAATTTTATACTTTTAGTTCAAATAGAGTGTTTTATTAGTTCAAACATTTTATATTATTAGTCCATGTCATATGTTAAACTTACAAAAAAAAATTTATATTAAAATATATGAATCATTAATACAATATAATTTGAACTTAGAAAACATAATTTTTGAAAGAAATGTGAGCGGAAAAAGTGTTCGTAAATGAAAATTAAATTGGGAAAAATATTTAAAAATTGACATGTGTCATAACGACAACGCTCCGTAATTCCACACCAAGTTCTATGCTCTCTACCTGAACCATGTAATACCTTGCAAAAATTATCATCCCGCATCATTTGGATGGGGATTAATGTATAACTTATAGATGAGTTGCTACCCATGTCAATAAAAATCTTCTTTTCTAGTGGTCGAGTAAGGAAAAAGAACCGTGGAGTTAAGTGTGCTCATATGAGAGCAATATCAGGATGTGTGACCTCCATGAAACGTCCCTAAAACCTCGGGTTTTATAGAAGTTATCAAAGGTCCTCATGTGATTAACTTATAAGGATGGGTTGCTACTTTTGTCAACAAAAATTCTTCTTTTCTAACGTTTGCGTTGGAATAAGGAACTCTAGAGTTAAGTGTAGCAACCAAAAATTTTGTTCCGGTTATCGATATTGAGGACTTCTTTCGGAACCACAAGAGTGGTGCCAAAAGGGAGTTCCCACCCCGTGGCCCTAGAAGCCCGCAGGCGCGGAAACCTGATGTTGCGGTGGTCGCGACAAGGTTTAGCCGCGGGTGCGGTTTTGCAGCCGATCGTGGACAATCTTTTTATACCATTCCTTTATTTCCTTTTTTCAGAAGATACAATCTTTTCTCTGCCCCATCCTTACCTTTTCCCCTTCCATTATGCGTACGTTCATCTCCCCCTCCTTATTCCTTTTACATCCTCTTCATTCTCCATTGTTCTTCCTTTTCTTCTAGTGGTGTGCGAGTTGTAGTCTTCTCCACGGGGATTGGGGATTGAAGACACTTGGGCACGTACTTGGATCCGACAGTAAGTCTTCCTTTGCTTCTTCCTTCTTCTTCTTTGTTTCATTCTCTCCCTAGCAAGGAATCAAGATCGAGTGTTAATTTTATGTGTTGCCTTTGTGTCCGGTGTTGTTGGAAGAATCCAGGTTTTGGTAGTGATTGTAGTTGTGTGGAAAATACAAAGTAGAGTAGAGCCAGCCTAGGAGGTGGTTGTTGCTCATCGAAGGACCTTCGACGTTCGTACCTAGAGTTATTCCGCACCCGCACCCTTCCTGAATCACCGCCCCCGCAACTCAATGTCACCGTTCCCGCTGCTCAATGTCACCGCGGTCGCGGCGTCTCAAAGTCGGCCACCTCTCCCACGCCTTCCTATTCCACGGTCGTGCATTGTCTCCAGTGGGTACCAACTTTCTTGGTACGTTGCTTCCTCTCTTGTTTTAGTTAGCCAAGTAGTAGAATCGTGCTAGGTTGGACCCTAGAATAACTTGTAAGATCCATGTCTTTCGCCTTCACCGCCCTCGCGGTGAAGTGTGCCGCCCTAGCGGCAAGCTGCACCCGCGGCAGGGCCAGCCGCCCCTGCGGCTGACTAAAGATCGCACCTGATCTTTCTTTCGTTCGTTTTATCTCTTTTCCATAGATAGAAGATCCGATCTTCTATCTTATGGTCCGACTTCCTTATCTTCTCCTAACCCTATACGTCATTTCCATCTATCTTTCCCGCCTCCTCTATATATTCCCGTCTTTTCTTCCTTTTCCCATTTCTTGCTTACGCCTTTCTCCCAACCCTGAAGTTGCAGTTGCCTCCCTTGCTTCTTGCGATCTTACTGAACGTGTAAGTCTTCTCCTCTGAGTTCTTCATCACGTTCATGTAGTTGTTGCATGCATTTTCCTTATGTTTCGTTTTCTCCCTCGTTCTTCCTTTTCTTCTTCTCCAAGAATCAAGTTTGAACCTTGATTCTTGTTTGCATCCCCATTGTTGATGTGTTGATGTTCTCAGGCTCTTTTGTTTGAGTCTTGACGTGGTTGGATCAAAGTTTCGAGCTTTGGATCCCTTGTTGAGAGTTTTGTCAAGAAGAAACCCTGATAGCGTCTTCTACTAAGAATCCTCCCCCGTGCCTGTACAGAGCTGCCCCTGCGGATTTCCTCCCTTTTACCCCTGCGCCTTTACCCAGCCGCCCCCGCGGTTTCTTCTACAGTAACTCCCGTTCTTGTGAGTTGCTTCCTTCCTTGCTTTTCTCATTCCTTTCCTTGATTCTTATGAATGTTCCTTGTTCTCTGAGTATGTTGTAAGACTAAGGTTGAGCCCTTAGCTTGTGGAGATCTCTTAGAGATCATTGAGACTAGAAGTTATAGACTTCTAGAAACCGTTTCGTTCCTGATTCGTGATGCTTGTGTGAACAGGATTTCCTTTCTCCTTTCCTGAGGGAAACTGAGTTGTTCTCCGAGTTGTTGCTGAGCTTTTAGATTACCTTCGAGTGAGATAAGTCCTTTGGACTTACTTAGCTTCATTCCGTATATTGGTATGAGTATTTTGGCTTGTTCGTATTGTTGATACTGTTATAACGGATAACCGGAATAGGATTCACCTTTATAACCTTAACTGACCCAAGTATATGATAACCAGGCGGTGACCACCTGTCTAGTTCTAATGGAGACTAGAATGTGCTCTTGCAACCCAGGCATATAGGTAACGGATACAACTGATCTATTCCTATTGGTTGACGGAAGCGGTGGCGAGTTTGGGGAGATTCTCATGTGACAAAAGAAGTTGAATTAGTAATGACTAACTTAATGTATGGTAATAACCGGTTGAGTGCGAGCATGCTATATGTTTACTTTACCTTATGTGTGTTTGTGCCTTTATGTTTGTTTTGATATCTAGAATGTTAGCTAATGGTTTATACCGATGTTGTAGATGTTCCACATGTTCAGGATGCTGCTGAGTAATCCGGACGGTGTGGTCAGTCGGGGTTTCCATACATTATAGGACGGGATCGGGTTTATGTTTATGTTTTTGCTTTCCCTTTTGTTTTGAACTCGGTTGCGAGTCTTTTACGCTTTCCTTTGTTTAAACCTTTGGTTTTATATTGAGTCTTGGTTTTCAGTCGTCTATGCCTTGTTGTAAAATCCGTTGTGTTGTTGCTACTCTGAGGGTCGAGACTCATTGTGAGGTCCTAGCCCGTAACGTTTCGAGTTCCCAAAACTTAGGGTGTTACAATAAGGTCATTAGTTATGAGCAGATGAAGACGGTGATTAGGGACCGCTACTGCCCTGCATCTATGAGGAGAGACCGTCTTCAGGATTTTCTTGAGGTTGGATTCGAAGATTTGCCTATTGCGGAGATCATCAGCAAGTTTCAAGATGAGTTGTCTTTGTTGGATCCTTCTGCACCACCTGAGGATCAACATGTGTACCTCTTCTCTCGGAGGTTGAGATAGTCGACACGCTCTTATCTTTTTGGCTTCCGCTGTGATTCCTTGACGGACTATCTGGATAGAGCTTCTGCTTATGAGAGAGACTGACCGGGCCAGCGGAGAGCTTCTCAGACAGGAGGTCCTGAGAAGAGGCAAAAGACTAGATCAGCCAGCGCTGGAGCTGGAGCAGCTGAGTTTGGGCATAGTCAAACGTCGGGACATTCTAGTTTCCAGCAGAGTTCTGATAGAGGATGGCAGTGTCATAGATGTGGAGGTGCAGGACACATCCGAGCTGATTGCAAGAAGCTAGCAGTGACTTGATTTTCTTGTGGCAAGCTCGGACACAAATCTGCGTTTTGCCGTCAGGGTAAGGCGCTATCACAACAAGATTCTTCACCAGCCAATGTTGCTAAAGGAGGACAGAGATCGTAGTATCATCTTCAGCAGCAGAGAGTTCCTGGTTCTACCGCTCCTCAAGGTTCCACTCCGAGACAAGGGAGTGGTAGAAGACGAGCTGGTAGTTCCGTAGACACCAGAGATGCATCAGCTAGAGTGTATGGGCCGATGAGTGTTATAGAGCCGACAACGCCAGCGACCACAAGTATCATTCATATTAATGGTTTTCTTGACAGAGTTCTTTTCAATACTGGTGCTACGCATTCTTTTATATCTGATGCATGTGTAGATAGATTGACCTTAGTTACCGTTGAAGGTAGACCCTACATTATAGGATTACCCGATGGGAGTAAGATTCGAGGTATTCGAAAGGTTTGCGATTGCCCTATTAGATTGAAAGGTCGCGATTGACCAGCTGACTTCTTCTTCATGTACTTAGTACATGAAGAAGTTATCCTTGGCATGGATTGGATGGATCAACATCGCACAATTTTGGACACCGGTAAGAGGACAATGACGGTAACTATAGATGTAGGCCATGTTGAGATCTTCTAAGGATGGGATCTCGGGAAGACTGGTATAGTCATCAGTGTAGTGCGAGCTGCGAGACTTATCAGTCAAAGACGTGAGGCTTTTGGGTGCTATGCCATGAAAAATAGTACGAGTTCCGCTTTGGAGGAGATTCCAGTTGCTTCCGAGTTCCCGACATTTTTGGAGAGCCATCAAGTTTACCTCCATAGAGGAGTGTAGACTTTGGCATTGAGCTAGAGCTCGGTATCAGACCGATCTCTAAGAATCCTTATCGTATGGCACCTATCGAGATGTTTGAGTTGAAGAAGCAGCTCGAGGAGTTAGCAGAGATGGGCTTCATCCGCCCTAGTGTATCTCCTTGGGGTGCACCAATTCTCTTCGTTAGGAAGAAAGACGGGTCAATGAGGTTATGCATCGACTACCGCAAGTTGAACAAGGTGACGATCAAGAACAAGTACCCATTGCCCCGAATCGACGATCTTTTGGATCAGCTGCATGGAGCTTCAGTGTTTTTGAGGATCGATTTGAGATCCGGATATCACCAGATGAGGGTGAGAGAGCAGGACATAGCCAAGACGGTATTTCGGACCAGATATGGACACTACAAGTTTGTAGTGATGCCATTCGGGCTCACGAATACGCCCGCAGTTTTCATGGAATTGATGAACAATATCTTCATCGACTTCCTAGACCAGTTTGTAGTTGTCTTCATAGATGACATTCTAGTTTACTCTCGCATCAGAGAGGATCATGCAAGAAACTTGAGGATCGTTGTTCAGGTCTTACAGGATAGAAAGCTTTACGCGAAGCTCTCTAAGTGGGAATTTTGGATGTCCGAGGTAGCATTCCTTGGTCACATCGTTTCAGCTGAAAGGATCAAGGTAGATCCGGCGAAGATCGAGTCAATAACTTCTTGGCCGCCTCCTAAGAACGTCAAGAAGGTATGCATACTATCGGCATTTTGTTGTGGGTTTTTCAGTTATTGCCCGACCACTCACTTCCTTGTTGCGGAAATCTACGAGGTTCGTATGGTCCGAGCCGTGCCTGCAGAGCTTCGAGGAGCTGTAGAAGAGGTTGACCTCTTCTCCTATCCTAGCTCAGCCAAAGGGCATTGAGGATTTGTGGTTTACAACGATGCATCCAAGCTAGGCTTGAGATGTATTCTGATGTAGAGTGGTAAGGTGATTGCTTACGCGTCTAAACAAGTGAAGACGTACGAGGAGAATTATCCTACCTACGATCTTGAGTTAGTTGTTTTTGTTCATCCTTTGAAGATTTGGAGGCATTATCTGTACGGAGATACGTGTCAGATTTTCACAAATCATAAGAGTCTAAAGTACATATTCACTCAACGGGAGTTGAATAACCGCCAGCGCAGATGGTTGGAGTTGATCAAGGATTTTGATCTTGAGATCTTATACCACCCGGGGAAGGCAAATGTGGTAGCTGATACCCTCAGTAGGAAGACTCCCGGGAGATGGAGATCGCTAGTTGACAGCTCAGCCACAGTTACAACGAGATCTTGCATGGTAGGAGATAAATATCCACTTCCCGGATTCCGAAAACCAGTTATCCACCTTGGAGATAGAACCTGATCTGTTGTTTGAAATCCGACAGAAGCAGAAGAGTTGCCCAACTTTGACATAGATTCGAGACCGGATGTCTCGAGGAGAGGCACCACAATTTACAGTCGGTGCTGATGGGATCTTGAGACGCCAAGAGCGTGTATGTGTGCCTTCGGATCGAGAGTTGGGATAGAGGATCCTTCAAGAGGCTCACTCTTCACGTTAATCAGTGCACCCCGATGCGAGTAAGATATATCAAGATATCATACGCTCGTTTTGGTGGGGAGGTCTGAAGCCAGATGTCATGAGATATGTAGCTTAGTGTGCGACCTGTCAACAAGTCAAGATAGAGCATCATTGACCAGGAGGCGAGCTACACCCACTTCTCGTTCCTCAGTGGATGTGGGAGGACATCTCTATGAATTTCGTTACCGGTTTGAGAGCGAGTCGTGGTTTTGATGCCATCTAGATTATAGTAGACCGACTGACGAAGACTGCACGTTTCGTTCCGATCAAGGAAACGTGGCTAGTGAGTCGATTGGTAGAGGACTTCAGTAGACAGATAGTGAGACTTCATGGTGTACCTAGGACTATAGTCTCCAATAGAGATGGACGGTTCACTTTGAGGTTCTAGCAGCAAGTGCATGCCGCCCTAGGTACGAGTCTGTAGTTCAAAACTGCTTATCATCCTCAGACCGATGGTCAGTCCGGACCATCCAGACTCTGGAGGACATGTTGAGAGCCTGCGTGTTAAACTAGGGACAGGTGTGGCCAGATCACCTACCCTTAGTAGAGTTTTCGTACAACAACAATTGACACACATCGATTAGGATGGCTCCTTATGAGGCTTTATACGGACAGAGATGCCGTACACCGTTGTGTTGGGACGAGCCGAGTAGTGCTAGCGGAGTAGCACTTGAGCTGATTCAGGATGACATGGCTCGAGTAGCAGTGATCCGAGAGCGGATGTTAGCAACACAGAGTCGACAGAAGTCTTATACAGATAAAAGGTGCGGACATCTGGAGTTCAGAGTTGGAGCCCAAGTTTGGTTGAGAGTATCTCCGACACGAGGCGTCAGACGTTTCGACGTCAAGGGGAAGCTGAGTCCTAGATACGTCGGACCGTTCGAGATTCTTGAGCGAGTTGGATAGGCAACATACAGACTTGCTTTGCCATCGAGGCTGGAGGGTGTCGACCCCGTCTTCCATGTGTCTCAATTACGGGAGTACATACCCGACCCGAGACACATCGTTAGTCATGAGGATCTAGTGATCGAGCCAGGCCACACATTCGTTGAGCACTCAGTAGCTATCTTAGAGCATAGCACGAGACGCTTGCGTTCGAAGGACATACCGATGATGAAGATTCAGTGGTCGATGCGAGGAGCAGATGTGGCGACTTGGGAGACAGAGGATAGTATCTAGAGGAACTATCCGGAGTTCTACGTAGAGCTGGACGCACCTTTAGCGTAGTCGTTTGGTTTCAGTTTTTCCTTGTTGCGTTGCATACACTTTTGTGACGTTTTGAGTTATTTTCCCCAAGGGGGAATATAGGAGTTGTGTTTAGCGTTTCCATATTGTTGTTATGTGATCTTTCGGGTTGTTGCAAGTTTTGGGACGAAACTTCTTTTTAGGGGGATCTAATGTAAGACCCCTGCCTTTCGCCTTCACCGCCCACGCGGTGAAGTGTGCCGCCCCTGCGGCAAGCCGCACCCGCGGAAAGGTCAGCCACCCATGCGGCTGACTAAAGATCACGCCCGATCTTTCTTTCGTTCGTTTTATCTTCTTTCCATAGATAGAAGATCCGATCTTCTATCTTATGGTCCGGCTTCCTTATCTTCTCCTAACCCTAGACGTCATTTCCATCTATCTTTCCCGCCTCCTCTATATATTCCCATCTTTTCTTCCTTTTCCCATTTCTTGCTTACGCCTTTCTCCCAACCCTGAAGTTGCAGTTGCCTCCCTTGCTTCTTGTGATCTTACTGAACGTGTAAGTCTTCTCCTCTGAGTTCTTCATCACGTTCATGTAGTTGTTGCATGCATTTTCCTTCTGTTTCGTTTTCTCCCTCGTTCTTCCTTTTCTTCTTCTCCAAGAATCAAGTTTGAACCTTGATTCTTGTTTGCATCCCCGTTGTTGATGTGTTGCTATTCTGAGGCTCTTTTAGTTGAGTCTTGACGTGGTTGGATCAAAGGTTCGAGCTTTGGATCTCTTGCTGAGAGTTCTGTTGAGAAGAAACCCCGACATCGTCTTCTACTAAGAATCCTCCCCGTGCCTGTATATTCGCCCCTAAAGGTGTGTGCGTCAAAGTCTTAATATTTATATCTAGAACTCAAAGCAAAGCGAACCCGCAGTGTACGGATCAACTGTAGTAAGGTAAGAATTCCAAAGTCGAACTCAGGGATTTGGTGAGAGTAAATTCAATTTCAATTATCTAGCGAAAATGCAAAACGCTTTTGTGATCAAATAAGGGTAAAATGATTCCAAGGATTCAAGTATCCGATTTCGGCCTTCGATTCAAGACACTTCTATAGATATAAGGACAGCGTTTATATTGCCAAGATTATGTGTTCAAAGGTAGATATTGTACGATAAAGTTCCGAAACCTATTTATCTAGTCCAAAGGTTCTCTCTATAAGGGTTGTTGAGGCTGCAATATAGAAAGATCTAAAGACAAGAATTATGTTCAAAATAACTATCTAAAACCTCAGGATATGACTCTCCAAGATAAAGAATAGCAAGCACAGTTAATATCTTAATAAAGGATGTTGAGTCTCTCTATTACCCAATTCTTGAAATCTTAGTCTATTAAATGTAGAATCAGGTTTGAAGTGTCTTCATACATTCAACTAGAGGTTAAAAAGGTTAATCAAGGTTGGGATTTAGACAAGGATTAGTTTTGATTAAAGATTAATTCAATTAAAGTTCGTCAGAAGAATAAATCGGGCTGTTCATCACTAAATCGGCCGATTTACTCAAGAACACACCGATTTTCCTGTTATCGCAAAACTAAAATCTAAACTCTCAGGGTCCTAATGTGTAAATGAGTTCAGTCTATCATCACCTAAGCCTTAATCATCAACTATTCTCCCCAGAATCACAATGGTTTTAGCCAACCATTTTCAAAATCGAATCAAATTAAAGATTGAGTGAAATATCGCAAATAAAACCGAATCTTGAATAAAAACTCAATAACCTTCAAATATGTAAACAATCCTCGAAACTGATCAATGTATCTCTTAAGTAACTCAAATTCGTGTTCAGAAATCACAATCACTTCAATGGAACAAATAAATCTCACAAACAATGATCAAGATTGACTTTCCGGCTAAAGTGCTTCAATCCTTCTCCAAGAATCTTCAATCTCTCTCAAACGCATAAAGATTTCCCGCTGCGGACGTCCCGTTTTCGTTCCCAGGGTTCCCGCCTATAGTTTCTTGCTAATGGGCCGTTTGGCAAAACTCTCCTCTAGCCCAAAAGAATTGGGCTTTGTGTCGTCTTATCATTTGGCCGAAAAGCAAAGGAAATCGGCCTAGTCGATTTATACACAAAACCGTTCGATTTGTAGAGAGGAAAATCGTACGATTTATGTGTATAGTGGCACGATTTTCTTCAACAGAAAGTGCTCTTCTTTTGGCTCGTCTTCTATGCTTCTCCTTCGCAACTCCTTAGCTCTTTGTGACCCCTTCAAGACTTCTTTAACTTCTCTAACGTCCTTGGATGCTCCTTGCTCCACTTTTACTTCCAATTTCACTCCATTTACCTATAATTCATCAAAAACTCGTGTAGACCTCTATTTCCGACAAATGGTTGAATAGAACATAAAAGGCACACAAAATCTCTCTAAATGCAAGGCAAACTGAGACAATCTTCTACAATATGCATGAATATAATGGTGTATAATTCATGTCATCAAAATCCCCCATACTTGCCCCTTGCTTGTCCCCAAGCAAGACTCAAATTTAGAATACAAGATGTCATGGATTATATATGTATGAAAACTCAAAAACTTTTCTTTTGATAGTGCTTCTTCTTATTGGATCACCCTCAAAATGATATTTCAAGGCATAGGAAGGCAAAGTGTATATCAATGATAACTATAAGATGAACTAACTCTCTTTTCTTTCTTGAAAACATAAATAAAGGACATGATAAAGATGTAGAGGTAATCAAAGTCAAACAAATCTAAGCCATGAAGCCTTAAACACATGCATAAAAGTCTCAAGGTCTTCTAATTAAAGGAAAGGTCCAAGAAACGTATTAAGGGAAGGAATTCTTTTTGGCAATTGTGGTGCTAATCCGGGAAAGAGGAACAACATTATACCTTCAAAATTTTACTTCACCGCACATGCTTCGCATGTAGAAAGCTTTGCTTCCTTTATACTTTACTTTTTGAGAGTATGGACAACGGTGCACAAAAACCGAAGCCTAGGAGATCGGCGTTTCTCAATTTCGAGATGCCTCAAACCCTTGATGCACATACCATATCTCGTTAGGACTTGTCGTTCAATTGGACTTTGGCAAGACACAAATACCCGGCTATGTGAATGGTGCCGAGTTACTCATCCTCATGTTCAACGTCCCCAAACTTATAAATTGCTACACTTTTATTTAATACATTTTCTTTGGCCCTCCCACATCAAACATGCCTTTTTTTTTTCTATCACTTATCCTAATTCCCGGATGGTAAAAGGAAGGTTACATATTTCATTGAGGGGCTAGCATGATCAAGATATGAGAAAAGAAAAGAAGTGAATTGCCTTAGTCATCCTTATATGATGTAAAAGAACTTGCAATATAGCTTCGACTATTATTTCATTCTCTTATCAAGACATCTAAATCATATAACTTATTCATGTGTTCAAGTAACAAAAGTAAGCTCATTCATGCTATGATTAACATCTCCACACAACTAAGCTATCTTTTTGCCTATCCACATACATATTTCTCATCATAGAGGTCATTTCCATCATAAGAAGCACAAAAATTTTATAAATTCATAGAATTTGAAAAAGATCATGCAAATGCAAGTGTCATAGTGGAAAACAAGTAGTGCAAGAGTTATTACAAGCCAAATCATCAAGAGTAGTGTAAAGTGCATAAAATGCTAAGATGAAACAAAAGGTATTGTAAGTACCCCCACCCCATACTTAACATCCACATTGTCCCCAATGTGAAAGTCAAGCATAAGATAGAGAAAAATACTTACAATGTAAGAGAAGTGGAAGCTCAATCCTCTGTCGGTGGTGGAGGTGGTGGATAAGGATACATCGGTGCACTAGGATCGTAGAAGTGGCCGAACTGATGGAAGTATAAGTCTCTCATCTGGCTATCGTAGGATGAATGCCTAGCGTCCGTCTCTTGCTTGTAGTTCCTGAACTGAGTGTTTAAGGTGTCATAGTCGGTGTGGAGAGCGTGATAGTCGGTGCTGAGGCTCTGGAAACTAGAAACTAGCTCCCTAAAGTGACGGGGAAGTCGACGTCCTCGTCCATGTCCTGGGGCACGTGCAAATGAGCGGCGAGGTGGCTGCATGTCATCCTCCGTCTCCTCATCGCCTCTACTAGTCCTGCTAGGTCCTCCACCATGAGTGTCGGTGTCCATGGCATCCGTGGCATGACCGCTATGAGTGTCACTCTCAAACTCGAGCATGGTCTCCTGGCCTCCATCCTCATCCTCCTCAATGTCACCTGCATCATCATCATAATATAAAGGATGAGATATCTCCTCAAGCATCAACTCAAATGTCTCCTTCTAGTTCCTCTTGCTCCGAATAGTGTATTCGGGCTTCCAAATGATCTCGGATGGCTTCTTTTTTGGATCCTTGTGCCATGGCATGGGCACATGAAGGGTTCCTCTCCCTCGAGGAATCAAAACCTGTCGAGTAACCAATCTCTGTGAACCTAAAGGTAGGGCACTCTCAGCTAGAGTACATCCCGAGAAGTCTAATCCCAATGCCTTAGCCACATGAGTGACAAGGCCTCCAGCACAAATGTCGCCCTTAGCTTTGTTGGCTATCTTTCTTAGATAGTCAGCAAGAATGGTGGAAATGTCGGGGACGGTGGTGGATGTCATACAATATAGAATAAAAAGCTCATCAGCCTTGAGCTTCTGTGGAGTCTTTGTCCGGGCGACTAAGCTCTCACTAAGGATCCGATGTACTACCTTAAAGGAAAGGTTGTACATGCTAGTTTCTTTCGAATTCCCGGGTCTCCACTTGTCTCCACCATACTCTCCCACCGAAATGGACTCCCAAAAGGCACTAGCACTAACACCTCTAGCAAATGTGCCTGCATCTGAATAAGAAAAGCCAAACAAGTCTCCAAAAGTATCAATAGACATAGTATGATCTTGGCTCATAAGGTGGAAGGTGACCATCCTTTCTCTAGGATCATGCTCGAATGTACTAAGGAACTCTAGGGGGATCTCGGTATATGCATCCTCCCTAATCATAGCAAACTGTCTCAGCCCAACCCTATCAAGCATCATATCCACATCTTCTCGAACAAACAAGGAATCTAGATCATCTAACACAATGTAGCGAGGAGGGGTGAATGGGCGATCTAAGATACGTTCATATCTTTTCTTGTGTTTGGATAGGGGAGGGGGAAGCTTTGGAATGTTTTGAGGTGGTGGTGGAGGTGGGGGAGGAGCTTTGGAAGAAGATCCCTTCTTCTTCCCCGTATTTCTAGTTATTCTCTTCACAATATCCATTTCTGCAGCAAAAAATCGCCATGTTCTTCACAAAAATCGGACGATTTTTCTGGGTTAGGTCGATTTTTCTGTCGATTTCTACGATTCTCACAATTCTGTAAAGTTCTGTCTCAACAATCACCACATACAGTTCCCTATAGTGTTTCCTAAGCAAACTCCTCTATCAATTTCAGCAAACAAACACTTCCTAAGCAAGATTCAAATTCGAATGAGAAACTTAGGTTTTGGAATGAAAAACCTGAATTCCTTGTGGAAGAGTCGATTGCCGTGCTTGTTGTTGCTAGATCCTTGTTCCTTGTTGAAAATGCTTCAGTTTGGAGTCAAGAATCATTCAAAATGATTAAGGAATGAGGATTGTAGGGTATGGGCGATTTTCGGAGTTCTTGAGAGAGAGAAATCGAGAGTGGAAGGGTTTGGAATGAGGGAATCGAGTGTTTAAGGCTTTATATAGGGTCGAGAAATTGTGAAGAAAATCGGACGATTTTCAAGGCCGATTTAATTGTCGGGGCGATTTTTCTTTCATTTTCTCTGAACACTTGAAAATCGGATGATTTTTCTTGGCAGGTCGATCTCTAGGTCGATTTTTCTTTCTGTTGGCAAAAATCGACTTGCTCTGTTCCTGAATCGAACGATTAACTTAATGCAACTCGATTTTTCTCTGAACACTTGAAAATCGGACGATTTTTCTTGGCAGGTCGATCTCCAGGTCGATTTTTCTTTCTGTTGGCAAAAATCGACTTGCTCTGTTCCTGAATCGAACAATTAACTTAGTGCAGCTCTATTTCCTTCCTTGTTCTTCATGGAAATTGAAGATTTAACTGATTTATGCTCCCTTTTCCATGGATCTCTCAATTTGGACCTAATTTCCTGCGATTAATGACACGACAAACCAAGAGTGCATCGAGGAACAAATAAAAAGCGAAAACAAAGAAACAAAGCAACTAATCTACTCTAACTAAGTGATGAAAGGAGGGAAAAAACTATACTATCATGGGTTGCCTCCCAAGAAACGCTTGATTTATCGTCTTTAGCTGGACGGTGTATGGTTTGTGTTCAATGGAGGAGGATAGGAGCTATCTCCTCGACCGGAGCTTCCGGTGTGTATTTCTTCAACCGTTGGCCATTAACCTTGAAACTTCCGCTTTGTTCACCCCATACTTCAACTGCACCATGGGGGAAAATTCGTTTAATTACATAAGGTCCTGTCCAACGGGATTTAAGCTTACCTGGAAACAGACGAAGCCTCGAGTTGAATAGAAGGACTTGATCTCCCTCTTTCAGATCTTTTGGAATGATATGCTTATCATGCCAACGCTTTGTCCGTTCCTTGTAGATCTTTGCGTTCTCATACGCATTTAGCCGGATCTCATCCAGCTCATTGATGTCTAAGAGCCGCTTCTCTCCGGCTTCTTTCATGTCAAAGTTGAGCCACTTGATAGCCCAATATGCTTTATGCTCTAGCTCTACAGGAAGATGACAAGATTTACCATGGACAAGATTATATGGAGTCGTACCTATTGGTGTCTTGAAGGCTGTCCTGTACGCCCATAGTGCATCGTCAAGCTTCATTCACCAATCTTTCCTTGTTTTAGAGACGGTTTTCTCTAAAATTCCCTTGATCTCTCTATTGGAAATCTCAACTTGTCCGCTAGTTTGCGGATGGTAAGGTGTAGCTATCTTATGGGTCACCCCATACTTAGCCAATAGAGTCTCAAATCTACGGGCTGTGAAATGCGTTCCTCCGTCACTAATGATGGTTCGGGGAGTTCCGAACCTTGGGAAGATCGTTCTGTTGAAGAACTTCACCACTACCATTGCATCATTAGTAGGAGAAGCGATTGCTTCTACCCATCTTGAGACATAGTCTACGCCAAGAAGTATATATTGGTTTCCGCATGAAGATGGGAAGGGTCCCATAAAATCGACGCCCTATACATCGAAGATTTCCACTTCTTGTATGTTATTGAGAGGCATCTCATTCCTCCTTGATATATTACCTGTCCTTTGACAAGCATCACAAGCAACAAGAAACTTTTGCACATCTTTGAAAAGTGTAGGCCAAAAGAAGCCGGAACGAAGTACCTTAGCACAAGTTTTGTTGGAACTAGCATGTCCGCCACATGGTAGGGAATGGCAATGGCGGATGACACTATCCACCTCATCTTCGGGGATACATCTCCTGTATATGCCATCGGGACCTCGTTTGAATAGAAGAGGTTCGTTCCAATAGAAATGCCGTACGTCACTAAATAATTTCTTCTTTTGAGCATATGAAAGTCCGGGTAGAATCTCCTGACAAACAAGGTAATTCACAATGTCAGCAAACCATGGATCATTACCTTTTGAGATGTGTTGAAGACACTCTTCGATCTCATGTAGTTGCTCGTCAGGGAATGAGTCGTCTATAGGAAGTTCATCCGTCTCATCGATGAGTTGCGGAAGACGACTAAGATGATCAGCAACGGAGTTTTCCGATCCTTTCATATCACGAATCTCCAAATCAAACTCTTGTAAGAGTAAGATCCATCTTAGAAGTCTTGGCTTCGCATCCTTTTTCGTGAATAAGTAGCGAAATGCGGAATGGTCCGTATAGACTATCACCTTTGCACCTACAAGATAGGAACGAAATTTTTCAAAAGCGTATACTACGGCTAAAAGTTCCTTTTCTGTGGTTGCATAATTATATTGAGCTTCATCTAGTGTTTTGCTAGCATAGTAGATGACATGAGTGCGACCATCTTTCTTCTGTCCAAGTACGGCTCCTATAGCGACGTCGCTTGCGTCACACATGACCTCGAAAGGAAGAGTCCAATCGGGTGGTTGAATGATTGGTGCTGAAATCAAAGCTTCTTTGATCCTGCAAAAAGCATCTAAACAATCTTTCGAAAATTCGAAAGTTGCGTCTTTCATCAAAAGATTAGTTAAGGGTTTTGAGATCTTAGAAAAATCCTTTATGAATCTCCTATAGAAGCCTGCATGTCCTAAGAAACTTCTAATTCCTTTCACCGAAGAAGGGGGAGGTAGCTTCTCAATGGTTTCTATCTTTGCTCTATCAACCTCTATTCCCCTTTGTGATACTAGATGACCTAACACAATTCCTTCGGTAACCATGAAATGACACTTTTCCCAGTTTAAGACTAAGTTAGTGTCCTCACATCTCTTAAGAACTAGTGAAAGGTTATAGAGATAGTTATCAAAGGAAGAACCATATACCGAAAAGTCGTCCATGAAGACTTCCATGATATTCTCTACGTATTCGGAGAAGATTGCCATCATACACCTTTGGAAGGTGGCTGGAGCGTTGCATAGACCGAATGGCATTCTTCTATAAGCAAACGTACCCCAAGGGCACGTGAAAGTCGTCTTCTCTTGATCATTCAGATGAATTGGAATCTGAAAGAAACCGCTATATCCATCTAGATAATAAAAGTAAGAATGTTGGGCTAACCTTTCCAACATTTGATCGATAAAAGGAAGGGGGAAGTGGTCCTTCCTAGTGGCCACGTTCAGTTTGCGGTAGTCGATGCACATTCGCCACCTTGTAACTGTCCGTGTAGGGATAAGTTCGTTGTTTTTGTTGGCAACAACGGCAATGCCTCCTTTCTTTGGTACTACCTGTACTGGACTCACCCATTTGCTATCGGAAATAGGGAAGATGATACCTGCATCAAGTAGCTTAAGGATTTCTTTCTTCACGACCTCTTTCATTGCCGGATTTAACCGTCTTTGAGGTTGGCGTGAAGGCTTGTAATCCTCTTCCATTAGAATTTTGTGCATACATAGGGAAGGCTTTATTCCTACTAAATCATCAATAGTATAACCTAATGCTCTCCTATGTCGCTTCAGCACATGCATAAGTTTCTCTAGTTCAGCATCATTCAATTTCACATTGACTATGACTGGATATGTGGAATTAATGCCAAGAAACGCGTACCTTAAATGCGTGGGGAGTGGCTTCAATTCTAATGATGGAGGTGCCTTGATTGATGATGAATCGTGGCCTTCGGATGTTGTGGGAGAGGCCTCTAGAGGTGGGGGTGATGCATCATTAGAGTCGAGAACAGCTGTGGTGAAGTTTGGAGAATCCAGAAAATTTCCCACTGGATCGACCTCCCCTGAAGTAAATAGGTCGATCTGAGGCACGATTTTTCTTCCTGTTGTCAAAAATCGGGTTGCCTTTTCACAAATCGGACGATTTAGTTTATTCAGGTCGATTTTTCTTTCTGTTGTCAAAAATCGGGTTGCCTTTTCACAAATCGGACGATTTGGTTTATGCAGGTCGATTTTCTTCACAGTTTCCGGAGTTAATTCTAGTTCTTCAAATCTTGTTCCTAGTTCTTCCTCCATATCATTTAATGCTTTCACATCCTCATTGCAATCATGTTCCACTCCTTCCTCCATGATGCTCATACTAAGAACCTTTTAAAGAGGGTCTTTCATCAAGATTGAACTTACTACCTCTCTAGACTCTTCTTCATCAAAAATATCAAAGACATCGTCTCTCAAGGCTGGCTCCTTGATTAAGGAAGAGAGTATGAATTCTACCTTCTCTTCACCTATATGGAAAGATAGCTGACCATTCTTCCAATCGACCATGCATCTGGATGTTGCAAGGAATGGTCTCCCAAGAATGATGGGAACCGGATAATCTGCAGGGATGTCAAGAACGACAAAATCTATAGGAATGTAAAACTTACCGAGTTTTACTGGAATGTATTCTAGTATCCCAACCGGCTTAGTGGTGGAACGATCAGCCATGTAGAGTGTGATCTTCACCGGTCTAGGCTCTCCTAGACCAACTGCTTTGCATAGAGCAAGTGGTATGATACTCACACTCGCTCCAAGGTCGCAAAGTGCATCATAAGTAGCTTCTCCCAAAGTGATGGGTATGCAAAAGGATCCTGGATCACGGAGCTTAAGTGGCATGTCCTCCGTCATAGTCTTGATGAGTTCGGATGACTCCATACTCATCTTTACTTCTCCGATGTCTTCCAATTTCCTCTTGTTAGAGAGGATCTCCTTGAGGAATTTCCCATAAACTGGCATACCTAAAATTGCATCCATAAAAGGTATATTAATATGCAGCTTACTCATAAGTTCAACAAACTTACCAAAGTGTTTATCTAGACGTGCACGCGCTCTAGATTGAGGAAAAGGTAGAGGTGGTTTGTAGGCGGGAGGAGGAACATAGATATCTTCCTTCTCTTTTCCCTCTCCTTCTTTAGTGGTGGTTTCAACTACTTTAGGTTGAGGATCGGTAGTTGTTATGCCACTCCTAGTAGTGATCGCCATAACCCTTCCCTTTGGGTTATCTTCCGTCTTCCCGGGAAGTTTCCCTTGGTCTCTTGGAACCTCTCCGGCCTTGTTAAATACTTGGCTTTCCAAAGCTTTGTGAGCTTTATCAACCGAAGTTATATAGCTCTCCAACCCTTGTAGTTTGCCTAGGATCGTCTCTAGCATAGGATCGGGTTTGTTTGATCCGCTCGATTGTTCCTGGCTTGTTAAAGGAGTAGAAGAAGATGGAGATGTTAGAGCCTTTTCAGCATGAGAGTAAGGATTACCTGGATTTTGCTGATTTGACCTCCAATTGTTGTTATTGGAGTTCCTATTGTTGTTGTTGTTCCAATTGGAGTTCCGGTTATTATTGTTGTTGTTGTTCCAATTGGAGTTCTGGTTATCACTCCTTTGATTGTTGTCCCTCCCCATGTAGTTGGCTTCTTTCTCCTTAGTCTTTTGAAGACTTGTTTTGAGCACTTCCCTCAACTCTTTGATCTCATTATTGAGGGAGAATATTTGTGTTTGAGCAGCTTGGTTCAACTTAGCTCCCGGATCGCCTTGATTCCGGCTAGTTGAGTCCACCTTCCGGTGGGAATACTTCTCTATCACTTGGGCTTGCTTCTCAATGAAGTCCCAAGCGTCATCCTCTCTCATGTCCATGAATGTGCCACAAGAGAGAGATTGAAGGTTGAATTGTGTTTCCACATCCAATCCTTTATAGTAAATCTCCAATAATTCCAGTTTTAAAATGCCATGGTGTGGGCAATCCAATAAGAGATCCTGAAACCTTTCCCAAGATTGAAACAAGCTTTCGTTAGGTTTCATAGAAAAAGCATTTATCTTACCTCTCAATTCCGCCGTTTTGGATGGCGGAAAGAACTTAGTGAGGAATTCCGAAGACAATTCCTCCTATGTAGCCAGCTTTGTAGATGGAAGTGTTTGGTACCAAGCTAGAGCCTTGTCCTTCAAAGAAAAGAAGAACGGTTTGATCTTGTAATTGCTTGTAGTAGCCTTCTCCGGCTTCATAGTCTCCATGAGAATCTTGAAATTCTGCAAGTGTTGATGTGGAGATTCAGTACTTGCTCCGCCATATTGACTTTGGCGAACCATGGTGATGACTTGTGGTGAGAAGCTAAACTCTTGGATGTCTTCAGCTCCGAAATCCACACCTAGACGGCGTGGTTGCTGAATTGGGTCCATCCTTTGCCCCAAAGTTCGGGGTCTATCACCGTCATTAGCAACTCTCACATCCCTAGTTTGGAGGCGAGGAACAACCCGTGGTTTTGGGGTGTTCCGAACAGGACGAAGTAATGGATCGATCTCCTCAAGTTCCGGCATGTCCGGATCAATCTCTTCATCATCGGATGAGTCATTTCTAATGGATTTAGTTGGCGTCTTGACTTTCTTCTTCTTCCTGGATTCGTTCAATTCCAACTTCATATCTAACATCATAGCTCTTAGTTCATCAATCTGAAATTGATGACTCGTTTCAACATCTAGTCGTGCTTTCTCACTCAACTGAAGTTGGCGTTGAGCTTCGTTCAGTTCATCCTGGAGGTTTTTCTCATTGTTCTCTGCCATTTTCTTTTCCTTCAACTTTCTTCTCAAGGTTTTCTCCAATTCGGGATCGAAAGGAACTAGATCTTTAGTGGATCTAGTCTTTCGCATATACCTAAAGAACCTGCAAAGATCACTAAAGTAGACAAATCAAATCACAAGAGCAAGAGCTCTCAAGCTAGACAACCGAAAACCGAATTTGGTCTAGACCAAATCCCCGGCAACGGCACCAAAAGCTTGTTCGCTCAAAAATTGTGTGCGTCAAAGTCTTAATATTTATATCTAGAACTCAAAGCAAAGCGAACCCGCAGTGTACGGATCAGCTGTAGTAAGGTAAGAATTCCAGAGTCGAACTCAGGGATTTGGTGAGAGTAAATTCAATTTCAATTATCTAGCGAAAATGCAAAAAGCTTTTGTGATCAAATAAGGGTAAAATGATTCCAAGGATTCAAGTATCCGATTTCGGCTTTCGATTCAAGACACTTCTATAGATATAAGGACAGAGTTTATATTGCCAAGATTATGTGTTCAAAGGTAGATATCGTACGATAAAGTTCCGAAACCTATTTATCTAGTCCAAAGGTCCTCTCTATAAGGGTTGTTGAGGCTGCAATATAGAAAGATCTAAAGACAAGAATTATGTTCAAACTAACTATCTAAAACCTCAGGATATGACTCTCCAAGATAAAGAATAGCAAGCACAATTAAAATCTTAATAAAGGATGTTGAGTCTCTCTATTACCCAATTCTTGAAATCTTAGTCTATTAAATGTAGAATCAGGTTTGAAGTGTCTTCATACATTCAACTAGAGGTTAAAAAGGTTAATCAAGGTTGGGATTTAGGCAAGGATTAGTTTTGATTAAAGATTAATTGAATTAAAGTTCGTTAGAAGAATAAATCGGGCTGTTCATCACTAAATCGGCCGATTTACTCAAGAACACACCGATTATCCTGTTATCGCAAAACTAAAATCTAAACTCTCAGGGTCCTAATGTGTAAATGAGTTCAGTCTATCATCACCTAAGCCTTAATCATCAACTATTCTCCCCAGAATCACAATGGTTTTAGCCAACCATTTTCAAAATCGAATCAAATTAAAGATTGAGTGAAATATCGCAAATAAAACCGAATCTTGAATAAAAACTCAATAACCTTCAAATCTGTAAACAATCCTCGAAACTGATCATTGTATCTCTTAAGTAACTCAAATTCGTGTTCAGAAATCACAATCACTTCAATGGAACAAAGAAATCTCACAAACAATGATCAAGATTGACTTTCCGGCTAAAGTGCTTCAATCCTTCTCCAAGAATCTTCAATCTCTCTCAAACGCGTAAAGATTTCCCGCTGCGGACGTCCCGTTTTCGTTCCCAGGGTTCCCACCTATAGTTTCTTGCTAATGGGCCGTTTGGCAAAACTCTCCTCTAGCCCAAAAGAATTGGGCTTTGTGTCGTCTTATCATTTGGCCGAAAAGCAAAGGAAATCGGCCTAGTCGATTGATACACAAAACCGTTCGATTTCTAGAGAGGAAAATCGTCCGATTTATGTGTATAGTGGCACGATTTTCTTCAACAGAAAGTGCTCTTCTTTTGGCTCGTCTTCTATGCTTCTCTTTCGCAACTCCTTAGCTCTTTGTGACCCCTTCAAGACTTCTTTAGCTTCTCTAACGTCCTTGGATGCTCCTTGGTCCACTTTTGCTTCCAATTTCACGCCATTTACCTATAATTCATCAAAAACTCGTGTATACCTTTATTTCCGACAAATGGTTGAATAGAACATAAAAGGCACACAAAATCTCTCTAAATGCAAGGCAAACTGAGACAATCTTCTACAATATGCATGAATATAATGGTGTATAATTCATGTCATCACTGTACAGAGCCACCCCTGCGGATTTCCTTCCTGCCGCGCCTGCGCCTTTACCCACCCGCCCCGCGGTTTCTTCTACAGTAACTCCCGTTCTTGTGAGTTGCTTCCTTCCTTGATTTCCTCATTCCTTTCCTTGATTCTTATGGATGTTCCTTGTTCCCTGAGTATGTTGTAAGACTAAGGTTGATCCCTTAGCTTGTGGAGATCTCTTAGAGATCATTGAGACTAGAAGTTATAGACTTCTAAAAACCGTTTCGTTCCTCATTCGTGATGCTTGTGTGAACAGGCTTTCCTTTCTCCTTTCTTGTGGGAAACTGAGTTGTTCTTTGAGTTGTTGTTGAGATTTTAGATTACCTTTGAGTGAGGTAGGTTCCTTGGACTTACTTAGCTTCATCCCATATATTGGTTTGAGTGTTATGGTTGGTTTGTGTTGTTTATCATGTTATAACGGATAACCATACTAGGATTCACCTTTATAAGCTTAATTGGCCTAAGTATATGATAACTGGGCAGTGACCACCTGTCTAGTTCTACAAGAGACTAGAATGTTTTCTTGCAACCCAGGCTTGTAGGTAACGAATATTACTGATCTATTCCTATTGGAAGACGGAAGTGGAGGCGAGTTTCGGGAGATTCTCATGTGACAAAAGAAGTTGAATTAGTAATGACTAACTTAATGAAAGATAATAACCGGTTGAGTGCGAGCATTCTATATGTTTACTTTACCTTATGTGTGTTTGTGTCTTTACGTTCTTTTTGATATCTAGAATGTTAGCTAACGGTTAATACCGATGTTGTAGATGTTCCACATGTTCAGGATGCTGCTGAGTGATCCGGATAGTGTGGTCAGCCGGGGTTTCCATACATTATAGGACGGGATCGGGTTTATGTTTATGTTGTTGCTTTCTCTTTTGTTTTGAACTTGGCTGCAAGTCTTTTACGCCTTCCTTTGTTTAATCCTTTGGTATTATATTGAGTTTTGGTTTTCATTCGTTTGTGCCTTGTTATAAGATCCGTTGTGTTGTTGCTACTCTGGGGTGTTGCATAACTAGTGAGAATGTCAATTAGTGGTTTGTGAGTCCTTTGGTGTAAAACACCTTAGGTGATTATGGATGATGGATAAGAGCTTAGAGCTTGTTATTTTGTTGTTGAGCTTGTGAGAGTTGAGACTAGGATTTGGATCATCTTGACACGTTGTTACATGATTTTGTATAGATAATTGAGACTAGAAGTAGGAACCTTCTAGCATATGGTTATATGATCTTGTAGAGATTATTGAGACTATAAGTTGTGGACTTATAACATACCGAATGGTTGCTGATTGCATGCCTTGTTTAATCAGGCGTAGAGATTGTTCTTGCGGAAAGTTGAGAGTGGTTAATAGCTAAGATTATCTTTAAGACATGTAAGTCTCTTGGGTTTACTTAGCGGACGTTTGTGTGTTTGCTTAGCTGTGATAGTGGTGTGTGATAGATTTTAATACCAAGAACATGCTAGGATGACCATTTATGTTGATTGGCCCAAGTGTATGATAATCGGGCGGTGAAAACTTGTCCAGTTCTACAGGAAACTGGGAGGTTCTCTGCGACTAGTCCAAGCAGGTAAACGGTGAGATGCATCAGATCTAGTCTTGTTGGTATAAGGGGGAAAATGCGAGTTTTGGGAGATTCTTGTGTCACAAAAGAAGTTGAATTATTAAAGTGTATCACCTAATGAAAGATAATAACCGGCTTGAGTGTGAGCATGTTTTATGTGTTTTAATACTTGATGTGTGATTGTGCTGCTATAGTTACTCTAAATCATAGAATGTTAGCTAACTGTTTATCCGTCATGTAGATGCCTTGCAGATTGTGGATGCAGTCGAGTGATCCGGCCAGAGTGGTCATCCGGGGTTTCCGTACATTGCAGGACGGGTTTTGGGGTTGTCTTATTTATGTTGCATGATGTTGTGATTGTAGCACTCGACTGAGAGTCAGATTTCTTTTTATGTTATCAATTGTCGTTTTAATATATTTTGGAGTTTCTACATTTGTTTGTGCCTTGTTGCAAGATCTAGTGAAATTATTGTCTAGCTAAGGGTCAAGACCCATAGTGAGGTCCAACCCAAGCATCCTGAGTTCCTAAAATTTAGGGTGTTACAATATGGTATCAGAGCTCTAGGTTGACAACAATGACACTCGCAATCTTTTAAAGGTCGAATAGAAAAATAAACAGAACCCGAAAGGGGTGTGAGTTTTATAAATGAATTTGGTTTTAAACTTGTTGTTCGCCCCTAAAGGTGTGTGCAAATAAGCTTTAAATTTATAAAACTAGAATCAAGCAGCGAACCCGCAGTGTACGGATCGACGTAGCTAAGCAAGAATTCCAGAGTATCGAACACAGGGATTTGGGTGGGAACAAATTCGATTTCAGTTTGTCAAGCGAGTAAGTATGAGAGTTTTGCAAATATTGGGAAAACAACAATCCTAAAGATCCAAGTATCCAGCTGTGGCAATCGATTCAAGATATACTTAATGATATAAAGACAGAGTTGAGATATGCAAAGGTATACTAAAGTAAGGTAATCGCACGGTGAAGTTCCAAAGACCTTATGTAACTCACCCACAAGACACTCTCTATACAGGTTGTTGAGGCTCAATATAGAAAGGTTCTAAAGGTGAGAATTAGTGTCAAATACCCAAACTTGTAACCCAATGATCAAGACTAACTTAACCGATTGAGGTTGTGACACTCACAATCGAGGTAGAGGTTGTTGAGGCTTCACTACCACCTAGAAAAGACAAGTCTAAACTAAGTTAAAGCAAATCTTTAACTTTGGATTAAAGTAAAAGCAAGTTCGTAAACTTGAGGGAAATTACGGTTAGATCTTGAGATTCCACGGTCGTGGAACTCAAGAACAGCCCGTAATTTAGGGTTCGTCGACAATTCTCTCGAACTCTCAGGGTCTAATCTATTTGCGATCGACCTATCATCATCTAAGCCACAACTATCAACCCTTCACCTTAGAATTGTTAAGGGTTTTTAGCCAATTACAATCATATTGATATCAAGTCAAGAATTAAAAGATAGAAAGATGGAAACTTTCAAGAACTTTCAATAATCTTCAAACCAATCTCAAAGTCACAATCAAAAACAAGTATTGTCAAAGGATTCAAACTAAAGTAAACAATCACAACCTTAGGAAAGAAGGGAAAACGGGATGTCAATCCGTTTCCCAAATCAAACCTAAACAAGAAGAGAGATCTTCTTGCAAAATCTTCCAAAAGCTTCGATCTTCCGCCAATCCGGAAAGTATGGAAATCCCAACAATAATCTCCACCAAGTGCGAGATTAGGGCAATTCCAAGCACGAACTTTGATCTCCAACGAGATCTCCAAATGCTTCTCAACGAGGGTAAGCGAAGGTAGCCGGTGTAAACGATCCTAAGCGTCGATTATCCTCCTAAGCGATGATCGGCGGGCGTAAGCGAAGATCGGCGGGCGTAAGCGAAGATGACGGAATCTCCTTTCGTCCGTCTTTTTATAGGGCAAGATAAAATATCGGCCCGGCCCAATCTTCAAAAGATCGTGGCTTCAAAGTGTGGCGAAAAAGATTCGCCAAGATCACGGTCGTGGAAGTTTCCACGACCGTAATTTTAGAGCGTGGATTAGGTCACGGTTTGCAGCATATATTCCACGACCGTAATAGTTACTGGAATGCATCACGCGTTTCTACACAAGATCCACGGCCGTGGAACTGAACGTGGTTTGTAATACGGTCGTATTTTGAAGCGTGGTTTAGGGCAAGAACGTGATTCTTCCCTAGCCTCGTGCATTCCTCAAGCTAAACTCCAATTTGCTTCCTAAGAATGTCCTCAATCTATAGACTCACTCAATCAACTCCTCTATTGCTCGATTCCGTTCGGAAATAGCTCCAAATCACCTATAATCAACATAGAACTAGTGTAGACATCCATATCGACAATATAGGTAATACTAGCCCACATATGCAGCAAAGTTCAATCAAAGACTATCAATATGAATCAAATACATTTAGAAAACGTGCCTAAAATATCACAATATTTCATGCTAACAAATAACCCCATACTTAACACTTGCTTGTCCCTAAGCAAGGTCTTTCAAAAAGCTTTAAACAAGAGTTAGGATGAAATATGTGTACCTTCTTTTGGATGAATGTGACTTCTAAAGAATAGATCATTCTCAAACCTTGCTTCAATCGTTCATCAAACTTTCACATACTCAATTAAAGAGTAAAAAGCAAAGAAAACTCATGAATCAATTTAGACTTCTATACAAGCATCATAACCTTCAAACATTATCAAAATCAATCACAAGAAACTTCAATTTAGATCACAAAGTCATATAACGTTCTTTTGATCTTAAGGACTTTCAAAGAAAAAGGTCTAGAATGTGGAAAGGGAAGGAAACCTTTAGGTAATGTGGTGCTTGAATCCGGGAAAGTGGACAACTACCTTCTTCTTCTTTTGCGGTTTCCGCAACACTTCACTTAGAGCTTCGCTCTCTTCCTTTCATTTTTCGACTTTACTTTTGGAGTTATGGATAGAGGTGCACAAAAACCGAAGCCTAGGAGATTGGCGTTTCTCAATTTTCATGAGATGCCTCAAACCCTTAGCGCACATACCATAATCCGCTAGGAATATCGCTCAATTCGACTTTGGCAAGACACAAACACCCGGCTATGTGAATGGTGCCGAGTTACTCATCGTCATGATTGACTTCCCCAAACCTACAATTTCTTTCTATTCACTTGATTGCAAATAATTGCTCTCATGGCCCTCCCACATCAAACATGCTTTTTCATTCACTTCTCCAAAATTCCCGGATAGGTAAAGGAGGCTAATATTTCAATGAGGAGCTAGATGATCAAAGAAAGAAGAAAGAAAGTATCGAATTGCCTTAATCATTTCAACAAGAAGTATAGGAACTTATAACGTGATTTCAACTTCAATTTCTCAACATGATTTAGGTAACATTTTCACATTATAAAACTTGCAAAAGAGGTAAAATTCATTCATTCAAATCCTTTTCGATTTACTATTCTTTTAAGCATGCAATTGTTATCAAACTCCATTCACAAGTAATGATTATCATGGAAATCATCTCAATTCATTAGAAGCACAAAATTTTCAAAATTTTTCAATTTTTATGGGTTTTTAAAGTTCTTTTTCATGCAATGCGAAAATGAAACGTGCAACACATAATGAACATGCAACGATAGTCTCGAATGAAAGCAAACATAGAGAGTAGAGTTATTACAAACTTTTTAGTACATCCCACCCCATACTTAGGACGAACATTGTCCCTAATGTTCATAAGAAAGAAAGAAAAGAAAGAAAAGAAAAAGAAACTCACAAAGTGGTGGCGGGAATGTCTAAAACGAACGGTCATGCATCAAATCACTGTGGTGCCGGCGGAGGTGGGAATGGAGAGAAGCTGGAGTCGTAGGGCCGCCCAAACTGCTGGCGGTAGACGTCCCTCATCATGTGGTCGAGGTCGTCGAGGCGTCCGTCTCTGGCATTAGCTCAGATCTCCAACGCTCCTACTCTCTCTGAAAGTCCGGTAGCCCAGTCCGGCATCTACTCGTACCATCCCAGGGCGTGACTGAACCATGCTGGGGCGTCGGATGGTGCTGGTACTGGTGGTGGTGCTGCTGGCTGCTCCGTCGACCAAGGAGGGGGAATGCCATACCATGTGGGAGGTGTGGTCATCCACGTGGGCCTCTCACTCACGCTAACGCGGCGAGATGACGAGCCTGATGCTCTAGCTGGACATGGAGAGCGTCTAGGTACATCTGGGGCCGCCTCCGGCTGGTCCGGAAACGTGCCAAACTCCTGCTCCGCTCCTCCTCCACTCTCAAACTGATCTCCCATATCCTCCTCCTCGACAACCGGTGGTGGGACATAAGGGGGAGCCACCAACTTGTTCGCATGCATCGCAGCGAACGTCTCCTTCCAATTGTGGCGTCCCGCCACAATGGAGTACTCCGGCAGCCACTCTATACCCCTGCCTGTCCTACTCTCCCAAGGCATGCCCGCATAAGGTGGACCTCTATGTGTGGGGAAAATGAGACCCCTAACCATGAAAGCATGTAACCCTAGAGGAATGGTTGGTATGCGGGTGCAAGTAGAAAAATCTACACCAAGACTCCTAGCAATGTGGGTAACTATCCCACCATATCCGATGTTTCCTTTCTCCTTGTTCTTGAGCTTGCTCATAGTAGCAGCCAAGAGAGTAGCACAATCTGCACGGCGTCCATAAAGCATACAATAGAGAAAGAATAGCTCATCCGTCTTTATCTTTTGGGGCGTCTCCGTCCTAGGAAAGAGACACTCCGAAAGAACACGGTGAGCTATCTTCAAAGCTAGATGGTACATCAATCTAGCTTTGGTATCAGTGGGTTGCCAACGGTCCTCGTCGGCGTAAATCATTGCAACTTCCTCCCAAAAGTCCTTGGGGTAAACACCGCTCGGAAATCGACCATTGAAGGTCTCATGAAACCCAAAAATAGTCCCAAACTCGACGATACTCAAATGGTAGTCTCTTTCCATGAGACGGAAAGAGACGGTCCTATCTACGTGGCTGTGCTTGAAAGACGTCACAACCTCCCGGGTGATCTCCTCATAGGCGTCTTCTCGGATAGCCGAGAAGATAACTAGTCCGGCTCTATCCAAGAGCCAAGTAAGGTCATCAACTATGTTGAGAGGATGTAGATCCTCCAACAACAAATATCTAGGGCCAATTACTGCCCTTTTCTGTATCTTCTCGAATGCAGCGAGATGGTTCTCGTGTATGGTCGGGACTCTAGGGTAAGGAGGTGAGGATGGGGGTGAAGGTGAAGATGGTGGTGAAGGTGAGGATGGTGGTGGTGCCCTAGAGGATGAGGAGGAAGGATTTCCCTTTCTTTTCTTATTCTGGTTACCCTTCTTCTCTTTTATCCTTCCCGACACTCTTCTTACAAAATCCATTCTGCACAAAAATTACGGTCTGTTCTTCAAGAATTACGGCCGTGGTTTACCCAGGGACCGTGATTCGTCTCAGAAAGTCACGAATCTCAGCAAATTCACAAGCAATCACCACAACAAGCAGTCCTAGTCTAATTCCTTCCAGTCTTTATCAGTTCTTCCTAAAAATCTATAGCAAAAACGACCCAAATTGGCGAGAATCGAGAAGAAAGAATAAACCTCTTTTTCGGATTGAAAAATCCGAAATGCGCGTTTGTTGATGGATTTCCGCTCGGTTTGTCGCTTGGATCTTGTTTGTGGTTGAATTTGCTGCAGTTTAGGATGAAGAATCGTTGAAAACGAGGAATTGAGAGGGGTCGTGGTGTTTCGGCACTTAGGTCGTGGAAAGAGGGATTTTTGGGATGAATTTGTGAAGAATGTGGCTTATATAGTCGCAGGCAAAATTTTTGAAAATCACGGTCTGTCGGGGTGTTCCATGGCCGTGGAAGTGTACGGAGCCGTGGTTTTGGTGATTTTTCAAAGGCTTTTGGAAATTACGGGCACTGTAGCTATGACGACCGTAATTTAGACCGTGGAACCTCCTGTAAAGCTCCAAAGTCCAAATTTCGTCACTTTTCTTCGACATTATCTTCCCTTTCTCCTTTTCCATCGATCCTACAACCAAAAACACGAACATACCGGAAGAAATCGAGGCAAAATAAAGCGAAAACGTCTATTCTAAACTAATCGATGAATCGAAAACAAAAACGAGAATGCAATACCTTGGGTTGCCTCCCAAGAAGCGCTTTGTTTAAGGTCCGTAGCTAGACCAATCTCGCACTTATTCGAGTGCGGTAGGCGCGAACTCCTCAGCTTGGAGTTCCGGCGTATACTTCTTGAATCGTTGGCCGTTCACCTTAAAACTTCCGCTAGCTTCACCCCATACTTTAACTGCACCATGGGGGAAAATACGCTTAATTAGAAAGGGTCCGGTCCAACGGGATTTAAGCTTACCTGGAAAGAGGCGAAGTCTTGAATTGAAGAGGAGAACTTGATCTCCTTCTTTGAAGTCTTTTGGAATGATATGCTTATCATGCCAACGCTTTGCTCTTTCCTTGTAGATCTTGGCGTTTTCATAGGCGTTCAAACGGAGTTCATCCAGCTTGTTGATGTCTAGGAGACGCTTCTCTCCCGCTTCCTTCATGCCGAAATTCAGCCATTTGATAGCCCAAAACGCCTTGTGCTCCAGCTCCACCGGTAAGTGACAAGACTTCCCATACACAAGGTTGTATGGTGTGGTTCCTATGGGAGTCTTGTACGCAGTCCGGTACGCCCATAATGCATCATCTAGCTTCAAGGACCAATCCTTCCTAGTCCTTGAAACTGTCTTCTCTAGAATTCCTTTGATCTCCCTATTTGAGATCTCAACTTGTCCACTCGTTTGTGGATGGTAAGGGGTAGCGACCTTGTGAGTAACCCCATACTTAGCTAGAAGAGCTTCAAAGCGACGGGCTATGAAGTGAGAACCTCCATCACTAATGATCGTCCTTGGTGTCCCGAATCGCGGAGAAATGGTCTTGTTAAAGAACTTAACCACCACCATGGCATCATTTGTGGGAGAGGCAATTGCTTCCACCCATCTAGAAACGTAGTCTACCGCCAATAGTATGTATTGATTTCCACAAGAAGATGGGAATGGTCCCATGAAATCAACTCCCCAAATGTCGAAAATCTCCACCTCTTGGATGTTGTTGAGGGGCATCTCATTCCTTCTAGAGATATTGCCTGTTCTTTGACAAGCATCGCAACAAGAAACAAAGGATTGCACATCTCTAAATAAAGTAGGCCAATAAAATCCAGATTGCAATACCTTTGCGCTAGTCTTGTTTGAACTAGCGTGTCCTCCACAAGGTAGTGAATGACAATGGCGGATGACACTTTGTATCTCATCTTCCGGCACACATCGCCGAATGATGCCATCCGGACCTCTCTTAAAGAGGAGAGGCTCGTTCTAATAGTATTCCCGGACGTCCTTAAAGAACTTCTTCCTTTGTGCATAGGATAGTCCGGGCGGTATCTCCTGGCAAACCATATAGTTAACAAAATCAGCAAACCATGGTTCGTTACCTTTGGAGATCACGTTGATGCACTCCTCTATGATGTGTAAGTGTTCGTCCGGAAAGGAGTCATCAATGGGTAAATGGTCGTCCTCTAGATGTGTTAGGCGACTCAAATGATCCGCAACAGAATTTTCCGAGTCTTTCTTGTCGCGGATCTCAAGATCGAATTCTTGTAGGAGAAGAATCCATCTAATCAGCCTTGGCTTCGCATCTTTCTTTGCAAGGAGGTACCGGATCGCAGCATGATCCGTGTAGACAATCACCTTTGCACCTACAAGATAAGAGCGAAATTTGTCAATAGCATAGACAATGGCTAAAAACTCTTTCTCGGTAGTGGCGTAGTTGAGCTGTGCTTCGTCTAGCGTCTTGCTAGCATAGTATATGGCATGTGTTCGCCCTTCCTTTCGTTGTCCAAGAACAGCTCCAATAGCTGCGTCACTAGCATTGCACATAATCTCGAAGGGGAGAGTCCAATCTGGAGGTTGGATAATAGGTGCTGAAATTAGAGCTTGCCGAATGGTGTTAAACGCATCCAAACATTCCTGCGAAAACTCAAAAACCGCATCCTTCATCAATAGATTAGTGAGGGGTTTTGATATCTTAGAAAAGTCCTTAATGAAACGTCTATAAAATCCAGCATGTCCTAGGAAACTTCTTATCCCTTTCACCGAAATTGGAGGAGGAAGTTTCTCTATGGTCTCTATTTTAGCCTTGTCTACCTCTATCCCTCTACTAGAGACTAAGTGACCTAATACGATTCCTTCCGTAACCATGAATTGACATGTCTCCCAGTTAAGAACTAGGTTAGTGTCTTCACACCTTTGTAAAACAAGAGAAAGGTTAGAAAGGCAATCGTTAAAAGAGGAACCGTATACGGAGAAGTCGTCCATGAAGACTTCCATGATTTCCTCTACATATTCGGAGAAGATGGCCATCATGCACCGTTGAAAGGTGGATGGGGCGTTGCAAAGCCCGAACGGCATTCTCCTATAGGCGAACGTACCCCAAGGGCACGTGAATGTGGTCTTCCCTTGATCATCCGGATGTATCGGAATCTGAAAGAAACCACTATAACCGTCAAGGTAGCAAAAATGTGAATGTTGTGCTAACCTTTCAAGCATTTGATCGATGAATGGCAATGGAAAGTGATCCTTCCGCGTTGCGTTGTTGAGCTTGCGGTAGTCTATGCACATCCGCCATCCAGTCACGGTTTGGGTAGGAATGAGTTCGTTGTTCTTGTTGGTGATGACCGTCATTCCTCCCTTTTTCGGAACTACTTGAACTGGACTCACCCACTTACTATCGGAGATAGGATAGATGATACCTGCATCAAGAAGTTTAAGAATTTCCTTCTTGACAACCTCCTTCATGGTCGGATTCAACCGCCTTTGAGGTTGTCTCGAAGTTCTAAAGTCTTCCTCCATTAATATCTTATGCATGCATAGGGAGGGTTTAATTCCTACTAAGTCCTCAATAGTATAGCCTATGGCTTTCCTATGTTTCCTAAGGACAATCATGAGCTGTTCATGTTCATCTATGCTTAGTTCGGAACTAACAATAACCGGAAAGGTAGAATTAGATCCGAGAAAAGCGTACCTTAGATGAGTAGGAAGTGGTTTGAGTTCCATCACTTTTGGAGTTTCCAATGATCCTTGAGGAGCTTCCGACGTTTCCTTAGAAGTTTCTAAGGGTGTTGAGTGAGTTGGAGAAGAATCAAAAGAAGTTGAAGAAGTATGCCGATCACCTTCTTCCACGGTCAGAATTACGGGCTCTCCATATGTTCCACGGCCGTGTAATCCCCTGGAATGGAGGTCGATTTTGGTTGTGAAATCCACGGTCGTGGAATACAGGGTATGACCGTGGATTCTAACATTCTCAGCCTCATCGTGGAGTTTCTCAAACTCCTCTTCATGCATCTCTTCTTGTGCTTCCAAGGCTTCAATTTCCTCTTTGCACCCTTCTTCTTCCCCTACATCTGTTAGACTCATGGTAATAACTTTTTGTAAAGGATCGTTAAAGAAAATTGCGCTTACCTCTTCCCTAGATAAACCTTCTTCATCTTGGATATCGTAAATATCCTCATCAAAGATTGGTTCCTTCACTAGAGTGGAAAGAACGAACTCTACTTTCTCTTCTCCAATATCAAAAGCGAGTCTACCATTCTTGCAATCGACCATGCAGCCGGAAGTTGCAAGAAACGGTCTTCCGAGTATGATCGGGACTGGACTATCTGCAGGAATGTCAAGTACGACAAAATCAATGGGGACAAAGAATTTACCTAGCTTGACCGGGACGTCTTCTACAATACCGACGGGGCGAGTGATGGATCGATCTGCCATGTATAACGTCATCTTCACCGGTTTAGGTTTGCCTAAACCGATCTTCCTGCACAACGCAAGTGGTATGATGCTCACACTTGCTCCTAAGTCACATAAAGCGTCATATGTGACATCTCCCACTCCAATGGGAATGCAAAATGACCCCGGATCTTTCAACTTTGGGGGCATTTTCTCCTTCATGGTCTTGATGAGATCCGAAGAATCCAAACTCATCTTGACCTCTCCGAAATCTTCTAGCTTCCTCTTGTTAGAGAGAAGCTCCTTCAAGAACTTGCCGTAAGCTGGCATACCTACAATAGCATCAATGAACGGTATATTAATATGCAGCTTACTCATAAGTTCTATGAACTTACCGAATTGTTTGTCTAGGCGCGCTCGCGCTCTAGATTGAGGGAATGGTAGGGGAGGTTTGTAAGCTGGAGGAGGAACATAGACGTCTTCCTTCTCCTTTCCCTTTTCCTTGTCTTTTTCTACGGGGACTTCAATGAACGTAGGTTGGGGATCGGTGGTAGTCACTCCGCTCCTAGTTGTTATCGCCATCACCCTTCCCTTAGGGTTGTCTTCCGTCTTTCCTGGGAGCTTCCCTTGATTTCTAGGGACTTCCTCCGCGTGGTTGAACATTTGGTTTTCTAAAACCTTTTGAGCTTTATCAACCTTAGAAACTTGATCATCAACCTTGATGAGGCGGTTCTCCAACCCTTGAAGCTTTCCCATAATCGTTTCCAATATGGGATCGGGCTTCTCCTTCCCCGAAGTGTTTCCTCCATTAGATGATTGCCCCTGGCTTTTCAAAGGAATAGAGGAAGAGGAAGGTGGAGTTAGTGAATTAGAATTTGAAGGATAAGAGTTACCGGAATTTTGTTGATTGGGGCGCCAATTGTTGTTGTTTGAACCCCTATTGTTGTTCCAATCGTTGTTCCGGTTGTTGTTGTTTCCATTCCAGTTGTTATTCCGGTTGTTGCCCCGGTTATTTTTGTTGCCGCCATTATTGCTGCCCAAATAACCAACATCCTTCCCTTGTTGCTTTGGGAAGTTGGTCTTGATAGCCTCCTTCAACTCTTTGATCTCATTATTGAGGGAGAAAATCTGATTTTGAGCTTCATGTGTGAGCTTTGCTCCTTGCTCCACACGATTTCCCTCCACTTTCCGGTGGGAATACTTCTCTATGACTCTTGCTTGCTTCTCAATGAAGTCCCAAGCGTCATCTTCTCTCATGTCCATGAACGTTCCACATGAGAGGGATTGGAGGTTGAATTACGTTCCCGCATCCAGCCCCTTGTAGTAGATCTCCAGCAAGGCAAGCTTGGATATGCCATGATGAGGGCAATCCAAGAGCAGATCCTGAAATCTTTCCCAAGACTGGAACAAACTTTCGTTAGGTCTCATGGAAAAAGCATTAATCTTACCTCTAACTTCCGCCGTTTTGGAAGCCGGAAAGAATTTGGTGAGGAACTCCGCGGAAAGATCTTCCCACGTATCTAGTTTCCCACTAGGAAGAGCTTGATACCATGACAACGCTTTCCCCTTCAAGGAGAAGAAGAAGGGTTTAAGCTTGTAGCTGTTGGTAGTAGCGCTCTTCGGTCTCATCGTCTCCATCATACACTCAAAGTTTTGCAAGTGTTGGTGTGGAGATTCAGCGCTTGTACCGCCAAATTGGTTTTGGCGAACAAGAGTAATAACTTGAGGGTTGAAGCTAAACCCTTGCACATCTTCAGCATCAAAATTCACGCCCAAACGGCGTGGTTGTTGTGTTGGATCCATCCGCTGGCCAAGAGTTCTTGGCTCATTATCCACACGTTCGACCCTCACATTCCTAGGTGGAATGCGGCGATTAGCAGCTCCTTGTGGATGGAAAGGATTCACATTGACCGTAGGATCAATCTCCTCTAATGGTGGCATGGAAGAGTCACTATCATCAGCGGATGAATGACTTCTCCTTCTTCTAGATCTTGATGCCCTTCTTGAGGATTTCTTGATTCCTTTATTCTTAAGGTCGCTTATTTCTAATCTCATTTGGAACATCTGATCCTGTAGATTGTTAACTTGGGATTGATGGCGATCCATCTCATCCCGGCGGAGGTTCTCATTCCATTGGAGTTGAGCTTCCTTCTCTGCCAACTCCGCTTGAAGATCACGTTCGTGTTCTTCAGCCATCTTCTTTTCCTTGCATTTTTGCCTCAAGGTTTTCTCTAGCTCTTGATCAAGAGGTAAGAGATCTTCGGTTTTCCTAGACCTGCGCATGCACTCAAGAAGATATCAAATAACGAGAGCAAGCTCCCAAGCTTGACAACCGGTTACCGAATTCGGCCGAAACCAAATCCCCGGCAACGGCGCCAAAAACTTGTTCGCCCCTAAAGGTGTGTGCAAATAAGCTTTAAATTTATAAAACTAGAATCAAGCAACGAACCTGTTACGCTAGAAAGTGTGTACGCAATAAGCCTTAAATTTATACTTGTTATAATTATCCTAATTCTTAGCGCACCCGCAGTGTACGAGACGTGTGTAGAAAGATAAGTACTCCAAGGTCGAACACAAAGACTAAGGTGAAATCGAACCAAGTTGTGATTGAATTTAGCAAGGTCTAGTCTAAAGAAGGAAGCAAGAAGAGGGAAAATCGCAATTTGTTTTTGTCGGTTTTAAATGATCAAATCAAAGATCATAACTCATGCAAACAACCAAATCAAACTCAATCGGAAAAATCGGCACAAATAAACAAATCGAATAAGATGTGATCAAGAGAGAAGGAAGACGGATTCTAGGGGTTGGAAATTCCGGTTATGGCATAAAACTCAAGTTATCTATTCATTCTTTGGACTGATTATGATATGTTGGGATTTAGCGTTTCTAAAATGGGATCAATTACCGGGTAAGTCTCATGATCCAACTAGTCCACACCTAAGGTCTCATTACCGGTTAAGTC
The DNA here is from genome assembly GCA_033239045.1 of Fagopyrum esculentum. NCBI lineage: Eukaryota > Viridiplantae > Streptophyta > Magnoliopsida > Caryophyllales > Polygonaceae > Fagopyrum > Fagopyrum esculentum. The sequence goes on along the minus strand of BSUD01000006.1, from coordinate 26,285,995 downwards.
TCTAAGAACCTAAGGATAGGATTTTAACACAAACCGGATTATTACCTAGAGATCTAACCTATCCTTACCGGGTAAGTCTCGGAGAGGGAAGTTCTAAGCAACTATCCTAGCACACTTAATCCAATGGCGGCTTATTAGGCTCACCATTACCTAAGGCTTTACTAATTTAGATTCTAAGGGCAAGGATTACTGGGTAAGTCTCTCCTAACACTTAGTCTCCACACTAGGATACCCTAGGGTAGGTTAAACTCAGCAAAAACTTAGGGTTTCAACAATTTTCTGAACCTAAGGTGAGATTCTTCGAAACAGGAAAATCACGGTTCGTTCTACAAAAACCACGGCCGTGGTTCTTCAAGAACTACCCGTGATTCCTAACAGTAGCTACATCCATAAACAACAATCATCCAAAGGTAAATCTAAGTTCATCCTATCATAGATCTAGCCATAACCATCCTTTCCTAACCCTAGAATCACATCAATCTAGCCTACAACATTCATATTGGAAATCAAAACAAACAAGCATAGATTCATAATCTCCATAGCAAGAAAAATGAGAGAAGGAAGATGAACAAATAAACTCCAAACACAATCCAAATCTGAAGATTGAATTAGAACGACTTACAACCCTTCCAAAGGAAGGTTCAAGAGTTCAAAAACTTCTAGAAATAAATCCGAAATACAAGAGATAGGTGTGTCTTCTCCTCTCCTTTTCAATGGCAATGGCTCCTTTCTTCTTCTTCTTGCACTTTCCTTCCTAGAAAAATCCTTCTTCTTCTTGGAATATATTTTGTTCAAAGCAATAGAGAATGTGTGAGCTGCTCCCAAAACTACCCCAAAATCCCAGCTGCCTCTAACAACTATCAAGGACCACTTTTATAACCAATTTCTTCATGAGCTGGCCATGAGAGTCGTGGCACAGCTGTCACGAGAATCTGGCAAAAACCACGGTCATTTCCACGGCCGTGGTCCTTCAGATGACCGTGATTCTGTGCAGAAACTTTGTTTTGGAACATTAGGCTATGGTTTGATGCATGGCCTGCGTTGGCAAAGTTCCTTGAGTCCTTCTCAGCTCTTGCCTTGCGCTCTAATGAGTTGGAAACGTGCCCTCTTAATGAGCGACCCTTAAACGCCTCGTTTTAGCTCGAAACTTCCCGAAATACCTACAATACGCACACAAGTCCGTGTAGACGTCTATCTCGACAAAATATATGTTTTGAGTGCAAAACGTATTGGACTAGTGCTAGACAATGCATGATTGAGCGAGAATTCTACCTAAATGTGCACCTAAAGCTATGCTATAAATCGTGTTATCAAAATACCCCATACTTAAGGTTTGCTCGTCCCCGAGCAAATTCCCAACTATAGACTACGAGATGACATGATTTATGTATGCAGAAAGATGGCAAAATCTTTTTGGTTTTGTGCTTCTACTATTGGATCACCTTCATAGTCATGATCAATGGCAGTTGAATAAGCAATTATGTATCAAACGATAAAGTCATGGAAAGACAATTGTACTTAACTCAAAGGCATGCATGAGTTAGGAGGACGGAGATGTCAAGAAGATCAAGAGTCTATTCAATCTAGACTACTAAGTCTTACAAACATGCAAGTAGGTCATAAGGGCTTTGTGACATAAAAGGCCAAGAAACGTTGTAATTGGGAGGGGAATTTTCTAGGTGTGTGATGCTAATCCGGGAATGGAACTAACTTCACTCCTTGTCCTCGATCAACTTCCCCCAAGTGCATATTTTTCCCTATCTTGCTTTCTTTTCTTTTTCTTTGATTCATTTTTGAGACAATGGCATTGGTGTACAATAGCCGAAACCTCGGTGATTAGCCATCCTCGAGCTTTTTCTCTTTTTCGAGGTGCATCCACACCGGGCACACATACCAAAGCTCGTTAGGGCTATTGGTTCATTTGACTTTGGCAAGGCACCAACACCCGATCATGTGAAGTGTACCGAGTTACTTGTCATTTAAACCGACGCCCCCAAACCTATTTTGGCTACACTTCCACAATAATTTCAGCATTCCATTCGCGACATTCTTTTCCTTACATCTTCATCCCGCACTTGCTTTTCACACATACAAACACACTAGCATGCTCCTATTCCCGGATGGGTTTAAAAGGAGGTCAAATTTATATCAATTGAGGTGCTCAAGCAATCATGATCAAGATGAGAAGTAGAGAAAGATGAAATGCCTTATTCATTCCTAGATGGTATGCAAGAACTATCATGTAATTTCGATTTTCAATACTCAATCCATTCTAGGCAATCATCATGCTCTCAAGTCATTCATGGAATTCAAGAGAAGTAGTTCAAGTCCACATATGCATTTATCAATTTAACACATAAGGCCATTCATGGCCAATCACAAGACAAGTTTTCATCATTAGGATCATATCCAAGCCTAGAAAGCACAAAAAATTTTTAAAATTTTCTGATTTTTTGGAATTTTCGATTTAAGTATGTGCAATGCAAGATATATGCAAATATTAACCTATCCTAGATGCTCATCATGCAAAGGATCATGCAAACCCCACCCCATACTTAGAAACACATTGTCCCCAATGTGGTATTCAAGTAAAGAGAGTGAAAGAAGGTTCTCACAATGTAAAATGGTTTCCTTCGGTATTTGGGAATTCTCAAGAGGATTGATGTTGGATGATCCTTTCAACCATGGTAGGGAGCTCTAAGCATCCTTCAAGCTTTGAACCCGCGCTAGGCACCGCTAGCCGTCCAAGTTCCGCGTCCGCTCCACCCATGATTGGTGAGGGTTTCATCATTATCGTTTCCTAGAAAGGCTTCCAATGCCACTAATGTTCTAGCACACATAGACAAAACACACAAAGCACATAAAAAACAGAAAAATCTAAGCTAAAATGAAGAAAAAATGTTACCGATGGGTTGCCTCCCACCAAGCGCTTCTTTAAGGTCATTAGCTTGACCAAACTCGGGAGCGTCTATGCAAGGTGAAGCGGGGCAATCATGTCTACCGGGGCTCCCGGAATATACTTCTTCAAGCGATGCCCGTTCACTTTGAAATCTCCACAATGCTCCCCTCCTATTTCAATTGCTCCATGGGGGAAGATCTTCTTCACCACATATGGCCCGGTCCATCTTGATTTGAGCTTTCCGGGAAAGAGTCTTAGCCTTGAGTTGAAGAGAAGGACAAGATCTCCTTCACTCAACTCCTTTGGAATGATCCTCTTATCATGCCACCTTTTGGTTCTCTCCTTGTAAATCCGGGCATTCTCATAAGCTTCCAACCAGAGCTCCTCAAGTGCATTGATATCAAGTAATCTCTTCTCTCCCGCCTCCTTGAGGTCAAAATTCAGCCACTTAATGGCCCAATAAGCTCTATGCTCCATTTCCACCGGAAGATGGCAAGACTTGCCATAGACCAACTTGTAGGGAGTGGTGCCAATAGGTGTCTTGAAGGCGGTTCTGTATGCCTATAGTGTGTCATTGAGCTTCATGGCCCAATCCTTCCTTGTCCTAGACACCGTCTTCTCGAGTATGGCTTTGATCTCGCGGTTGGAGATCTCCACTTGACCACTAGTTTGGGGGTGGTAAGGTGTTGCTACCTTATGAGTCACCCCATACTTGGCCAAAAGTGCTCCAAAGTTCCTATTTGTGAAGTGCTTCCCTCCATCACTAATGATCACCCTTGGTGTTCCAAACCTAGGGAAGATCACTCGGTTGAAGAACCGCACTACCACCTTGGCATCATTCGTAGGAGAGGCGATTGCCTCTACCCATCTTGACACATAGTCCACCGCCAATAGGATGAATAGATTTCCACATGAAGAAGGGAATGGTCCCATGAAGTCTACACCCCACACATCAAAAATCTCAACTTCTTGGATGTTGTTCAAGGGCATTTCATTCCTCCTTGAGATGTTCCCCGTTCTTTGGCAAGCATCACATGCCGCTACAAAACCTTGCACATCTCTAAACAAGTTAGGCCAATAAAAACCGGATTGTAATACCTTGGCACACGTTTTGTGTGAGCTAGCATGGCCTCCACATGGTAAGGAGTGACAATGCCGGATCACACTCTCCACTTCATCCTCCGGTATGCATCTTCTAAGCACCCCATCCGGGCCTCTCTTGAATAGAAGTGGCTCACTCTAATAGTAATGCCTTACATCGTTGAAGAACCTCTTCCTTTGCGAATATGATAACCCGGGAGGCACTTCCTCACACACCAAGTAATTCACAATGTCGGCATACCATGGCTCACTTCCCCTAGCCACTTGGAACAAGCATTCCTCCACCAATTGTAATTGTTCGTCCCGGAACGAATCATCTATCGGGATGTTGTCTTTCCCAAGCTCCAATAGTGGGAGTCTACTAAGGTGATCCGCCACCGAGTTCTCGGATCCCTTCTTATCTCTTATCTCCAAATCAAACTCTTGGAGAAGAAGGATCCACCGGATGAACCTTGGCTTGGCATCCTTCTTTGTAAGTAGATAACGGATCGCCGCGTGATCCGTATAAACTATGACCTTCGCTCCAACAAGGTACGAGCGGAACTTCTCAAATGCATACACCACCGCTAGCAACTCCTTCTCGGTAGTAGCATAATTGAGTTGGGCATCATCTAGCGTCTTGCTAGCATAGTAAATAGCATGAGTGCACCCTTCTTTCCTTTGCCCCAAAACAGCCCCTACGGCCACATCACTTGCATCGCACATGATCTCAAATGGTAGACTCCAATCCGGAGGTTGCATGATAGGTGCGGAGATCAAGGCGTTCTTCAACCTACAAAACGCTTCAAGACAATCCTTGGAAAAGACAAAATCAACATCCTTCATTAGTAGGTTAGTTAGAGGCTTAGAAATTTTAGAGAAATCTTGGATGAATCTCCGGTAAAAACCGGCATGCCCTAGGAAACTCCTTACCCCCTTCACCGAGGTAGGTGGTGGCAACTTCTCTATCGTTTCAATCTTAGCCCTATCAACCTCAATGCCACGGTTAGACACCAAGTGTCCTAACACAATCCCTTCACTTACCATGAAGTGGCATTTCTCCCAATTTAAGACAAGATTT
>BSUD01000006.1:26121380-26280767 GCA_033239045.1 Fagopyrum esculentum | reverse complement strand
AAAGTGATCTTTCCTAGAGGCCATGTTCAATTTCCTATAATCTATACACATTCTCCATCCCGTGACCGTCCTAGTTGGTATTAGTTCATTGTTCTCATTAGTTACTACCGTCATTCCACCTTTCTTAGGTACCACATGAACGGGGCTAACCCACTTACTATCCGAGATAGGGTAGATAATTCCCGCATCTAGCAACTTAATGATTTCCTTTTTGACCACCTCTTTCATTATAGGGTTCAATCTCCTTTGATGTTCAATAGAGGGTTTGTGGTTATCTTCCATCATTATTTTATGCATGCACAAAGATGGCTTAATGCCAACCAAATCATCAATAGTATAACCAATGGCCTTCCTATGCAATCTTAGTTCATGCAGCAATTTAGCAAGTTCATCATCACTCAAGCATGCATTAACAATCACCGGATACGTAGAATTATCACCAAGGAATGCATACTTTAAATGAGAGGGGAGGGGTTTGAGATCAAGTGAGGGAGGACCTTTTTCGGTTGAAGACGATCCAAATAAGATTGGATGAGATGAATCCAAAGCAAATGAAGACTCCCCTTGGCTCCTAGAAGCTTGATCATCATTAAGAGCTGATTCAGAGGAAACCACGGTTGGAATCACGGTTAGCTCAACTTCCACGGCCGTGGTTCCTTCCAGGCTTGTTTCTCGGAGTTGTCCAGAGAGTTTGACGGCCGTGGTTCCTAAATCTCGGCCGTGGAACTTGCAGCTGTTCACAATTTCTTCATGGCTCTCAAATCCAACTCTTGGTTCCTCTTCCAACGCCTCCAAGGCTTTGATCTCTTCATTGCAATTCTCCTCAATGTCTTCTTCCATCATACTCAAGGTGAGAACCTTTTCCAAGGGATCCTTGATCAAAATCGAGCTCACCATTTCTCTAGATTCTTCTTGCTCGACTATGTTGAAGATATCCTCATCAAGGGTTGGCCCTTTCATCATTGTGGACAGCTTGAACTTGATGTTCTCCTCTCAAATGTTGAAGGAGAGAGTCCCGTTCTTGCAATCCACTAAACATCCGGATGTGGCTAGGAAAGGTCTTCCTAGGATGATGGGAACCGGGTAATCCGCCGGAATGTCCAACACTACAAAGTCGATAGGCACATAAAATCCTCCCAATTGCACTAGAATGTCTTCAAGAATCCCGACTGGATGAGTGATAGAACGGTCCGCCATATAGAGGGTCATCTTGACCGGCTTTGGCTCTCCTAACCCGACCTTGTTGCTAAGTGCAAGCGGTATGATGCTTACACTTGCCCCAAGATCACAAAGGGCCTCGTATTTCACATCTCCCACTCCTATCGGGACGCAAAAGAGCCCGGATCCCTTAGCTTGGGAGGCATCTCCTCCTTCATTGTTTGGATCAACTCCGAGGATCTCTTGGTCATCCTAATCTCCCCATACTCCTCCAACTTCCTTTTGTTGGAGAGTATTTCCTTCAAGAACTTCCCGTATGCCGGCATTCCTAAGATGGCATCCATGAACGGAATGTTAATATGTAACTTGGACATTAGTTCAAGGAACTTACCAAAGTGATTGTCCAAACGAGCTCTTGCTCTTGATTGTGGGAACGGTAGTGGTGGTTTGTATGGAGGCGGTACCACATAGGTTGGCTCTACATCCTTGCTCTTGCCTCCATTATCTTGCTTTCTTCCCTCTTCTACCACTACTTGACTCCCCTTAGCTTGGTCCTTGGGCAAAGGATCCTTCATACTCAACCCACTCCTTGTTGTGATAGCCAAAACTTGGCCTCTTGGGTTGTCTTCGGTTCTTCCGGGAAGCTTTCTCGGGTCTCTATGTGCCTCACCCGCCTTTTGAAAGACTTGTGCTTCCAAGACCTTTTGAGCCTTAGAAATTGAAGTAACGGTGCTCTCAAGTCCACTCAATCTTCCTAGCAATTGTTCAAACATGACTTCGGTTCTATCCTTTGAAGGTTGAGTAAAACCGGGTGGAGGTTCTTGTGAAGCTCTTTGTGGTGGAGTTGTGCTTGTGGAAGCGGGAGGGTTCAAGGCTCCATCCGGATTAGAGTAAGAAAATCCGGGATGGTTGTGGTTTGGCCGGTAATTGTTGAATTGCCGGTTGTTGTTGAAGTTCCTTGGGCCTTGGTAGTTGTTGAAGTTGCTCCTTCCCATGTAATTCACATCTTCCTCCTTGGGAGACAAGTTGGCTCGTGGAGGTGTTTGAGGAGTTGCTTGGCTCTTCAAGGTGGTAGTGCACAACTCTCTTAAGGATTTCAACTCGTTGTTGATGGCGTCAAGCTTGAAATTGCTCATGGTGACTTCACTCACCTCATATGCTCCCGCCTTTCTCCCTTCACTCTTTCTATGCGAGTACTTCTCAATCACTAGAGCTTGCTTCTCCACAAACTCCCAAGCATCATCCACATGTTTTTCCATAAATGTCCCACCGGAAAGTGATTGGAGTTTGAATTGGCTATCTTCATCAAGCCCCTTGAAGTAGATTTCCAATAGCTCAATCTTCGGTATGCCATGGTGCGGACAATCTAGGAGAAGATCTTTAAATCTCTCCCAAGACTTGAACAAACTCTCTCTATCCTTCATCACGAAGGCATTGATCTTCCCTCTTAACTCGGTGGTCTTGGAAGGTGGGAAGAACTTGGTCAAGAACTCGGTTGTCATCTCCTCCCAAGTACCAACTCGCCCTTGTGGAATAGATTGATACCAAGCCAAGGCTTTGTCCTTAAGAGAGAAGGAAAAGGCCCTTAGCTTATGGTTGTTGCTCTCCAATCTTGGTGGTCTAAGAGTCTCCATCAAGATCTCATAATTCATCAAGTGTTGATGAGGGGACTCTCCTTCCATCCCTCCAAATTGATTGTGCCGGATCATTTGTAGAACTTGAGGGCGGAGCTCATAGTTGTGGGTTGCGGGATCTCCTAGATTCACACCCGGTCGGTGTGCTCTTTGTGCCGGATCCATGCGTCTCCCTAGGGTTTGTGGCTCCTCAATGGCAATGGGAACAACCCTAACATTAGCCGCCGGTTGCGGTTGTGGTGGAGGTGGTGGTGGTTGTCGGCGATTAAGCTCTCCTTGGACAAGGGCTTGCCTAATCTCTTCAATCTCTCTCCTTGTCTCTTCTTGCCTCTCATTGACAAGTCTCCTCTCTTCCTCTAAGAGCTCATCCCTTAGCCTTATTTGTTCTAAGGCTTCATCCAATTCAGCTTGAAGATTTCTACCGGCCATCTCTCTCTCTTTTCGAATGTTCTTAGATCTAGATCGAAGGGTTTTCTCCGGTTCGGGATCGAATGGAGCTAGATCCTTGCCACGAGATCTTCGCATACACCTAAAGAGAAATAGATGCCCTGAAAAGCAAAGACACAAACCAAAAAGAGATCAAAAGAAACAAGAAAGACCTACACTAGAATCAATCACAAATAGACTCAATCTAGACCTAGTCCCCGGCAACGGCGCCAAAAACTTGTTACGCTAGAAAGTGTGTACGTAATAAGCCTTAAATTTATACTTGTTATAATTATCCTAATTCTTAGCGCACCCGCAGTGTACGGGACGTGTGTAGAAAGATAAGTACTCCAAGGTCGAACACAAAGACTAAGGTGAAATCGAACCAAGTTGTGATTGAATTTAGCAAGGTCTAGTCTAAAGAAGGAAGCAAGAAGAGGGAAAATCGCAATTTGTTTTTGTCGGTTTTAAATGATCAAATCAAAGATCATAACTCATGCAAACAACCAAATCAAACTCAATCGGAAAAATCGGCACAAATAAACAAATCGAATAAGATGTGATCTGTTCGCTCCAAACGGTGTGTGCAAGCTTTAAATTTATAACCCTAGACTTAAGCTTAAAACAAGGATGCGAACCCGCAGTGTACGGGTCAATCGTAGTAAAAGCAAGAAAATTCCAGGGGTCGATCACAGGGACTTAGTGAAACAAAGTCCAGTACGGTATGCTAGTGTTGATGCTAACCACAAGAGCAAGTATACAATCAAAGATGAATAAGATGTCAAATAAGCAAACATGCAATTCTAGGGATTAAAGCATCTAGTTGTGGTTCCAACTCAAGATCTATAGATAAGCGGACAAAGCTGAGGTTTTTGCATGGGGAAGGTGTTTCTAAAGTGGAGTAGATCACCGGGTAAGTCTCACTACACACTAATCCTAAACCGTAACTCCTATTACCGGGTAAGTCTCAAGGAATTAAGATAAAGAACTATAACCTCAAACTAACACACCATCTAAGGGAATAGAATCAACCTTTACCGGGTAAGTCTCAGGCTAACTCACAAAGATGGGATGGAAGCACACTCAAACCCCAATAAAGGATAAACCTTTATTACCTACACTTATGATCGTTGGTACACAAACTAAGGAATTACCGGGTAAGTCTCATCCTAAGCTTGCTTTGAACCAGAAAGGTGTAATAAGGATAGGATTTGGCAAACTCTAACACTTAACTCTCAGTTTAGGGTCGGATAAGTCACCTCGGTCAGAAGAATTCCACCCCGGCCGAGATGTTCATCAACCGAACGAGATGCTTAGGGTTAAGGTTAAAGACTCGAACTTTCAGGATCCTACTGTGATTAAGATCATTCTATCATTGTTTTTCCCACAACCTTCAGCCAATCACCCTAGAATCACACAAGGAAATTAGCCACTCATCATCATAATGAAAGTATTAAATATATGGGAAGAAGGTGAATATTTGAACAAAGAAGAATTTAATGAAAACACTTCAATAACTGAATCAAATATCACACAAAATCGTTCCTTGGATAATGATCCAACAAGACAAGACAACAAGGAAAGGAATTGAAGACAATCTTACAAAACCCTCCAAAAAGCTATAAAGCTATAGTCTTCAAATCTTCCTTCAACCTTCCAAAAGGTTCTTCAACTATCTCCCAAATTGGAGTATGATGCGGCTGCTGCGCTGCGTAAACCCTGATCGACGGTATAGCGTGATGTTCGAATTGTGGAAAATCCAACCCTTTTTATAGGAAAAATAACCCTCCAAAGATAATAAATCTTAAGAAGATATATTCCCATAAAAATAGGTAAAATATATGATTCTGCATATCTCCTTCCTTCTAGAAGCTCAGCCCAAAAATATAAGATCACTTTCCAATTTTAAAAGATCTCAGCTAAGAATAAAATATTCTCGCCGCGTCCTAGGTGTTCGCCTCGGTCGAGTCGGCGTCTCTGGATCGCCTCGGTCGAGATGAATCTCTGGGCAACCGAGGTGATCATAACTGAGTGTAGAATCTCTCAAAACTGGTCCAAAGTAAATCTTTAATCCATGGTTGTGCTTCCTGAATGTAGCTCCAAATGACTCTTGACTCCTTTTGCTCCTTTTTGATGCAAAACGTACCATATTACCTGCAATTACAACGAAACTAGGTGTAGACCTCGATTCTCGCAAAGGTAGATGAAATGGTAGTAAAATCACATAATGTACATACAAACATGCAGATTATGAAAGATAAAACGTCCAAACAAACCCCAAAATATAGACTATAATTCATGCTATCAAAATACCCCATACTTAGCCCTTGCTTGTCCCTAAGCAAGTTCCTCATATAGAAATCAAGATAGAATGGATTATAAGTCATGAAAATCAATGAAAAGTCTTTCAAAAACATTTTATGGTGTGCAACTATCATAGATCACTCTAAGAGAGTACTTCCTGGAAATTAAAAACTCAATATGATCAAAACATTTTATAAATATAGGAAAGTTGTTCATCTTTGCATAAAATCATAGAATGCATAATAAATCATAATTATCAAAATTAATCATGTATAATCCGATTTAAACCGCTAAGTCAATCAACAAGCTCAAGGTCTCAAGGGCTTCCCAAAAGAAAAGGTCAAGAAACGTGTAGGGTAGGGATGTATGTAAGGTAATGTGGTGCTAGAATCCGGGAAAAGGATGAACTTCACTTTCACTTTGACTTGCAACATCTTCCACCAATAAGCTTTGCTTATTTCACACTTTTTTTCTTTTACTTTACTTTTTGGGATGCATGGACAGAGGTGCACAATAACCGAAGCCTAGGAAATCCGCAATCATCAATTTCTCGAGATGCGTCAAACCCTTGATGCACATACCATGACCCGTTAGGAATATCGCTCAATCCGACTTTGGCAAGACACAAACACCCGGCTATGTGAATGGTGCCGAGTTACTCATCTTCATGATTGACTTCCCCAAACCTATTATTGCTTTCTAACACTTTCACTTTCAGCCACTTCTCAACTTTTGACTTGCTTTCACCACTTCGCTTGCTTCCAAATTCCCGGATAGGTAAAGGGAGGCAATATGTATATGAGGGGCTAAGCATGATCAAGAAGAAGAAGAAGAAGAATGAATTGCCTTGGTCTTTCCAAGAAGAACGTGAGAGAACTTATGCTGCGGTGTCAACCTTCAAATTCAACATAATTTGGATAAAAATAAAGTATTAAACATGCCAATTATTTCAAACAAAGCATTTAGCAACTTAAACATATCATAAAACATTTCAAACATATAAAGAATTTAAATCCAGTCGGTAAACAAGATCTTCACTGAGATCATATCCAGGTAAGTAACACAAAATCGTTTTCGAAAACTCTCAGTTAACCCACCTCGGTCGAGATGTTCTTGGTTCAACCGAGGTGAAACACCTCGTTTTGCCAGAACTGTCCCGGTCGAGGTCAAAAATTTTTTTAAAACCATTTTTTTTTCGGTTTCGACGTTTTTCTCAATCAAATAACCTGTAAGTATGCATGCAATCTCAGATAAACATATAAATGCAGATAAAGCATAAATATGAAAATATCCGATGAATATAATACATCATAAGTCGAATACATCATGAGTCAAATAAGTCAGATAATACATCAACTACCCCATACTTGAGACACACTGTCCCAGTGGGTATAATAAAAGTCTGAAAGAAAGGAGTACTCACCGAACATAGCTAAGCTGCATGAAGAAGTAAGAAACAGCTCCAAGATAAGACCATCTCGGTTGGCGAAGCACATATCGGTCGAGGTGTTCTGACAGTCCCCGAGATGTATCTCAGTAAAGCTCGTTTCCTCAACTTCTCGAAATTTTGTTCTTCCAGTGTAGCTCCTGAACTGTGATCCTTCCTTTTTGGAATACCTGGTTGTTGTCTAGAGGAAAACAAAAACAAAGCAACTATCTAAACTGAACTAGAAAAGGGAGAAGAAAGCAATACCTTGGGTTGCCTCCCAAGAAGCGCTTGGTTTAAGGTCGCTAGCTGGACCCTTCTCCATAGAATTACTCAATGCACTTCGAACGTTGTGGAGTGCTCATCACATCCATCATAAGAGTCTTCCAAAAAGGTTCCGGTTCCTAATTTCACCGGCAAATGGTAAGATCTCCCACGTACAAGCTTGTACGGTTTGATTCTCACCGGAATTCTTCTAGATTTCCTGCACTTCAATGGGACATAATCTACCCTCGTGTCCCATCCTTTCCTGGATCGAGAAAACAGTTTCTCGAGAATCATAGCAGCTTCCCCATCTAGAACTTGGGGATGGTACAAGGTCCTGAGCATGCGAGGGACCCCATACTTGAACAAGAAACACTTCATCGCCTTAACGGTGTAGTGCTTGCGAACTTCACTCCTTATAATCCAAGGAGTATCTTCCTCCAACAGTTTCAAGGGAGGTTTCATCTTGATCTTAGGAGGTTCTTTCGGAAGAGACCTCCAACTCTCCGGTGTCTTCCTGAAAAATTCAGAAATATTAATAGGGAATTCAAATGAAGTAGGAGAACGTACCTTGCAAAGTTCTCCAAAGCTTGAGGCAAGTTTCGTGTTGGGTTGATAATCCACCCACGAAATCTCTCTCAGTTCAGCTGGTCTTTCTTCCACCTTGACCACAATCTCAGTAATTTGGCCAAAGTCTTCTGCATCTGCCTCTTCCGGTTCTGCAGGTTCTTCTTTCATCTCGACCGAGGTTACTTCCACCTCGACCGAGGTCTCAACAGTCAGATCGAGATCTTCCACATCTTCTCCCTCTAAAGCTTCAGGAGAAACTTCTGGTTTGACTGGATGTATGCTCGAAACGTGCAACACTTCCTTATGCTCCTCTTCCGGCTTAGCATAGGATAGGGTGCTTTCCTTGAGCTCCGTCACCTTCTTCATCAACTTCTCCAATCTTGATTCGAGAGAGTCTTCGAAAGGTTGCTCATAAATGTTTTTAGGGACATTCTTCTCATCCCATATCGCAAGTTCATGTTGAATGGCCTCTTCTCTTTCCCATTCATTGTTGAACCAATAGAAGGAGTACTTCTCCTCCAAGTATTCATAATGATCCGCCCTAGCACTTTGTCTTGCTATCCAGGCTGGATCAAACATAGCCATCAGAAATCCTGAAAACTACAAAACTCATAGAAAGAGTAGTTAGTAGCAACAGGGGCAAGCGCCCCGAAAGCAAACCGTACCGGCTCGGTCTAGACCAAGTCCCCGGCAACGGCGCCAAAAACTTGTTCTTTGGCAAAACTCTGTTCCGTTGCCGGAACAAGAACTTCGTATGTACCTAAGAACACAAACCTGCAAGAACACTCAAGCAGAAAAATTAATAGCAAAAGCAAGAACAGTCCCCGGCAACGGCGCCAAAAACTTGTTCGCTCCAAACGGTGTGTGCAAGCTTTAAATTTATAACCCTAGACTTAAGCTTAAAACAAGGATGCGAACCCGCAGTGTACGGGTCAATCGTAGTAAAAGCAAGAAAATTCCAGGGGTCGATCACAGGGACTTAGTGAAACAAAGTCCAATACGGTATGCTAGTGTTGACGCTAACCACAAGAGCAAGTATACAATCAAAGATGAATAAGATGTCAAATAAGCAAACATGCAATTCTAGGGATTAAAGCATCTAGTTGTGGTTCCAACTCAAGATCTATAGATAAGAGGACAAAGCTGAGGTTTTTGCATGGGGAAGGTGTTTCTAAAGTGGAGTAGATCACCGGGTAAGTCTCACTACACACTAATCCCAAACCGTAACTCCTATTACCGGGTAAGTCTCAAGGAATTAAGATAAAGAACTATAACCTCAAACTAACACACCATCTAAGGGAATAGAATCAACCTTTACCGGGTAAGTCTCAGGCTAACTCACAAAGATGGGATGGAAGCACACTCAAACCCCAATAAAGGATAAACCTTTATTACCTACACTTATGATCGTTGGTACACAAACTAAGGAATTACCGGGTAAGTCTCATCCTAAGCTTGCTTTGAACCAGAAAGGTGTAATAAGGATAGGATTTGGCAAACTCTAACACTTAACTCTCAGTTTAGGGTCGGATAAGTCACCTCGGTCAGAAGAATTCCACCCCGGCCGAGATGTTCATCAACCGAACGAGATGCTTAGGGTTAAGGTTAAAGACTCGAACTTTCAGGATCCTACTGTGATTAAGATCATTCTATCATTGTTTTTCCCACAACCTTCAGCCAATCACCCTAGAATCACACAAGGAAATTAGCCACTCATCATCATAATGAAAGTATTAAATATATGGGAAGAAGGTGAATATTTGAACAAAGAAGAATTTAATGAAAACACTTCAATAACTGAATCAAATATCACACAAAATCGTTCCTTGGATAATGATCCAACAAGACAAGACAACAAGGAAAGGAATTGAAGACAATCTTACAAAACCCTCCAAAAAGCTATAAAGCTATAGTCTTCAAATCTTCCTTCAACCTTCCAAAAGGTTCTTCAACTCTCTCCCAAATTGGAGTATGATGCGGCTGCTGCGCTGATAGCGGGTGTTCTAACTGTATTTCGGTGTAAGCGGGCTTCTAAGCATGATCGGATTTGTGGAAAATCCAACCCTTTTTATAGGAAAAATAACCCTCCAAAGATAATAAATCTTAAGAAGATATATTCCCATAAAAATAGGTAAAATATATGATTCTGCATATCTCCTTCCTTCTAGAAGCTCAGCCCAAAAATATAAGATCACTTTCCAATTTTAAAAGATCTCAGCTAAGAATAAAATATTCTCGCCGCGTCCTAGGTGTTCGCCTCGGTCGAGTCGGCGTCTCTGGATCGCCTCGGTCGAGATGAATCTCTGGGCAACCGAGGTGATCATAACTGAGTGTAGAATCTCTCAAAACTGGTCCAAAGTAAATCTTTAATCCATGGTTGTGCTTCCTGAATGTAGCTCCAAATGACTCTTGACTCCTTTTGCTCCTTTTTGATGCAAAACGTACCATATTACCTGCAATTACAACGAAACTAGGTGTAGACCTCGATTCTCGCAAAGGTAGATGAAATGGTAGTAAAATCACATAATGTACATACAAACATGCAGATTATGAAAGATAAAACGTCCAAACAAACCCCAAAATATAGACTATAATTCATGCTATCAAAATACCCCATACTTAGCCCTTGCTTGTCCCTAAGCAAGTTCCTCATATAGAAATCAAGATAGAATGGATTATAAGTCATGAAAATCAATGAAAAAGTCTTTCAAAAACATTTTATGGTGTGCAACTATCATAGATCACTCTAAGAGAGTACTTCCTGGAAATTAAAAACTCAATATGATCAAAACATTTTATAAATATAGGAAAGTTGTTCATCTTTGCATAAAATCATAGAATGCATAATAAATCATAATTATCAAAATTAATCATGTATAATCCGATTTAAACCGCTAAGTCTATCAACAAGCTCAAGGTCTCAAGGGCTTCCCAAAAGAAAAGGTCAAGAAACGTGTAGGGTAGGGATGAACGTAAGGTAATGTGGTGCTAGAATCCGGGAAAAGGATGAACTTCACTTTCACTTTGACTTGCAACATCTTCCACCAATAAGCTTTGCTTATTTCACACTTTTTTCTCTTTTACTTTACTTTTTGGGATGCATGGACAGAGGTGCACAATAACCGAAGCCTAGGAAATCCGCAATCATCAATTTCTCGAGATGCGTCAAACCCTTGATGCACATACCATGACCCGTTAGGAATATCGCTCAATCCGACTTTGGCAAGACACAAACACCCGGCTATGTGAATGGTGCCGAGTTACTCATCTTCATGATTGACTTCCCCAAACCTATTATTGCTTTCTAACACTTTCACTTTCAGCCACTTCTCAACTTTTGACTTGCTTTCACCACTTCGCTTGCTTCCAAATTCCCGGATAGGTAAAGGGAGGCAATATGTATATGAGGGGCTAAGCATGATCAAGAAGAAGAAGAAGAAGAATGAATTGCCTTGGTCTTTCCAAGAAGAACGTGAGAGAACTTATGCTGCGGTGTCAACCTTCAAATTCAACATAATTTGGATAAAAATAAAGTATTAAACATGCCAATTATTTCAAACAAAGCATTTAGCAACTTAAACATATCATAAAACATTTCAAACATATAAAGAATTTAAATCCAGTCGGTAAACAAGATCTTCACTGAGATCATATCCAGGTAAGTAACACAAAATCGTTTTCGAAAACTCTCAGTTAACCCACCTCGGTCGAGATGTTCTTGGTTCAACCGAGGTGAAACACCTCGTTTTGCCAGAACTGTCCCGGTCGAGGTCAAAAATTTTTTTAAAACCATTTTTTTTTCGGTTTCGACGTTTTTCTCAATCAAATAACCTGTAAGTATGCATGCAATCTCAGATAAACATATAAATGCAGATAAAGCATAAATATGAAAATATCCGATACATCATAAGTCGAATAATACATCATGAGTCAAATAAGTCAGATAATACATCAACTACCCCATACTTGAGACACACTGTCCCAGTGGGTATAATAAAAGTCTGAAAGAAAGGAGGACTCACCGGATAAAGAGCCGAACTGCATAAAAATATAATAAATAAAATCCTGCAGCTCCTCAGTAGTCCTGATCCGGCGGTGGTGGTGGTGGTACGTAAGGATGCTGGGTCGGATCAAACGGATAGCCCATAGTCTGCTGGAACTGTAGCTCCATCATCCTACGCTGATAGTGCTGCCCTTCCAACATCTGCTGAGTCCAGCTGTCAAGGTGTCGGTGCTGGGCGGCAAATCTCTCCTGGATGTCCACTGTAAGGGCAGCATATGAGTCTATCATCTGCTCTGTCAAGTCGTCGATCCGACGATGAGCCTCTGCATCTCTATGGCGGCGTGTCCGACGCCTAGCAGATCTAGCAGGAGGTGCAGCAGGTGCAGGCTCAGTATCCTCCTCGTCCTCATCAAGATCAATAATGGGAGGCGCGCTCGTCCCAGCAGTGTCTGTCCCTGTGTCCATCGGGACGCCGCCTCCTCTCTCATCGACTGTCTCGTCATCATCCTCCTCATCAGCCTCCTCAGCCTCCTCAGCAGCTGCAGCAGCTCCCTCTCTGTAGTCCTCCATCAGCGGGGCCCATGCTGTCTGCCAAAAATGTGGGTCGAAGACCGAAAACTGTGCAGACCATCTGATGCCCTGAGGCGCTGTCCGCTCCCAAGGCATAGCAACGTAGGGTGTAGTCAACCCACGAGGAACAAGAATCCGCCTCGTGATCATCTCCTGCAGACCCAGCGGCTTCGGAGCCGCCGCCAATGTGCAGATACTGAGATCCATCCCGTGGTAGGAGGCGATGTGGGTGACTAGACCTCCACAGCAAATATCACCCTTCCCTTTGGCCTTGATCCTGTGCAGATCCTCTGCCAGGAGCAAGCCAAAGTTCGGGAAGCCGCCTGTAACCATGCAGTATAAAGAGAAAAGCTCCCCCTGTCTGATCTTCTGGGGCGTCTCAGTACGCGCCAGAAGCATCTCGCTGAATATCCGGTGGGCGAGTCTGAAAGCTGGGTGGAAGATGACCTTCTCCCTGGAATCTCCAGGGCGCCATCTGTCTGCATGAGTGGTGATGTGGGCGATCTGACCCCAAAACTCCCTAGCTACGGATCGGGAGGGGAAGTCTACGGCTGTAGGGGTAGGAAAGCTGAAAATCTCTCTGAATATCTCTAATGGAACTATGAAGTTCCGGCTCATCAGCCGGTACTTCACAGATCCCTCTGTGGGTAGGTAGGAGAAGGAGCTGACGAACTCTAGTGTCGGCTCTATGTAGGCTGGGGCTCGGATCTCAGAAAACTGATCCAGCCCAACTGTGGCAATCATCCTCCTAAGGTCGGCCTCTAACCCTAGGCAGTCAAAGGCGGATACCTCCAGAAATCGCGGTGCGATAACTGGACGGCCCGCTATCCTCTCGTAATCTACCCGACATCTCTCGTGGATGACCGGGCGGTAAGGTCGGGAAGAAGAAGGGGAAGGGGAGGGTGAAGATCTGTCTCTCAGGGCTAAACGGCGATCTGAGCTCATTTTCCCTAATCAATCTGTCAGACCACCTCGGTTGACTGACAACCCTCAGAAATCACCTCGGTCGAGGTGCAGACCGACTGGACCGAGGCGTAGCAGTTCGAATTCCAATTCTCAGATTTCCAGTTCTTTTCCCCCTAAAATCACTACAATTGCTTCCTAAGGGGTACTTATGCCTTTTCTCAACAGATTCAAGGGCAACCAAAGCCCAAATAGCAGAAAACGAACGAGTTAGGGTTTTCGAACGTTTTTACCTCGTTTCGGTCGAATCGCTCAAATTTCTTGCAGATCTGTTGTAGTAATCGACTCCTCTACTCTTTAATCTCGGTTTGGAAGCAGAAATCTTCGAAAACGAGCGAGAAATGAGGGAGCGAGGTGATTCTGTGCGCCGCGGTCGAAGTGGGTAATAAAAAGTAAAAATGTAATTTTTCCCCCTTTTATACTTTTACTGAATCTGCTGTCACCTCGGTCGAGATGGTTTCGACCGGACCGAGGTGGTCTGGACCGAGGCGGTTCTGCAGAAACCCTAGTCGCCTCGGTTGCTTCAAGAATCAACTCGGTCGAGGAGTTCTGACAGTGACCGAGGTGCCTCTTTCTTCCTCAGAATCTCGAACTTCTCCCTTTTCTGTAGTGCTCCTTCCTGTTATCTGTCTAAAACACCAAAAACAAAGCAAAGCAAAGCAAAAACAAAAGACTATCTAAACTAGACTAGAAAGCGGGAAAGAAAGCAATACCTTGGGTTGCCTCCCAAGAAGCGCTTGATTTAAGGTCGCTAGCTGGACCATGATGTGTCTCAAAGGAGGTAGATCGGTGCGACCTCCTCAACCGGCGTTTCCGGTTGGTACTTCTTAAGTCTATGACCGTTGACCTTGAAGCTTCCGCTAGTTTCGCCCCATATCTCAACTGCACCATGAGGGAAGACATGTTTCACAACGTAAGGTCCGGTCCATCTAGATTTCAACTTACCTGGAAAAAGACGGAGGCGGGAGTTGAAGAGTAGAACTAAATCTCCTTCGTTAAGCTCCTTTGGAACGATACGCTTGTCATGCCATCTTTTCGTCCTTTCCTTGTAGATCTTGGCATTCTCGTAGGCGTTCAAACGCAGCTCTTCCAGCTCGTTAAGTTCCAATAGTCGCTTCTCACCAGCCTCCTTAATGTCAAAGTTCAACCATTTGATAGCCCAATACGCTTTGTGCTCCAACTCAACGGGCAGGTGGCAAGATTTCCCATACACCAAATTATAAGGGGTGGTGCCTATGGGAGTCTTGAATGCGGTCCTGTACGCCCAAAGAGCATCGTCTAATTTCATGGACCAATCCTTCCTCGTCCTAGAGACGGTCTTCTCCAAAATTGCTTTGATTTCTCTGTTTGAGATCTCGACCTGTCCACTAGTTTGAGGGTGATAAGCGGTTGATACCTTGTGGGTTACCCCATACTTCGATAGAAGTGCCTTAAACTTCCGGTTGATGAAATGCGTTCCTCCATCGCTGATGATGATGCGTGGAGTTCCAAATCGTGGAAAGATAGTTCTATTCAAGAACTTCACGACCACCTTGGCGTCGTTAGTGGGAGAAGCGATGGCTTCGACCCATCTGGAGACGTAATCCACTGCAAGGAGAATGTAGAGGTTTCCTCCGGAGGATGGGAAAGGTCCCATGAAGTCAATCCCCCATACATCAAAGATTTCCACTTCTTGGATGTTGTTAAGTGGCATCTCGTTCCTCCTTGATAGGTTCCCTGTTCTTTGGCATGCATCACAAGAAACAACAAAAGATTGCACATCCTTAAATAATGTAGGCCAAAAGAAACCGGAACGCAATACCTTGGCGCATGTTTTATCGGTGCTAGCATGCCCTCCACATGGAAGTGAGTGGCAATGCTTTATGACGCTATTAACTTCGTCTTCCGGAATGCACCTTCGAAGCATCCCATCCGGTCCGCGCTTGAATAGAAGCGGCTCATCCCAGTAGTAATGTCGTACTTCCTTGAAGAATCTCTTCTTTTGGGAGTACGTCAATCCGGGTGGGATTTCCTGGCAAACAAGATAATTCACAATATCAGCATACCAAGGACCTTTATTATCAGAAAGTTGGTGGAGAGAATGATCCGCCAACTGTGGGTGAATGTCAGAGAAGGGAGTAGAAAAATTGTCATTCTCAGCAATCTCAGTTGACATTGTCTCGCTGTCGACCTCGGTCGAGGCGCAAAGGCGTTGACCGAGGTGTTCTTCAGACGCCTCGCTCAGTCCAGAAAGTGCCTCGGTCGAGGTACTGCTATTGGATCCGAGGCTGGAAATCTTCGTTTCCTGGATCAGCTTCTCAGTCATGGCTCCTGGATCTTCTTCCAGTGCCTTCAGGCTCCGTATATCTGCATCGCAAGAGGCATCTATACCTTCCTCCATTAAACTGAAGCTAATAACTCTTTCGAGTGGATCATTAATAAGGATAGAGCTCACCAATTCTCTTGATTCTTCTTCATCGTAGATGTTGAAGATATCATCAGTTAGTTGCTCCCCCTTCATGGCTGCAAGTAGTGCGAATTCCACCTCATCGCCACCAACGTTGAATTTCAACTTGGCGTTCTTGCAATCCACATTGCAACCCGAAGTTGCTAGAAATGGCCTCCCGAGAATGATAGGAACAGGATAATCTGCGGGAATGTCAAGTACGACAAAATCTATGGGTAGATAGAAGTTACCTAACTTGACCGGAACGTCTTCCAAAATGCCCACGGGATGGGTGATGGAGCGATCCGCCATGTAAAGTCGAATCTTGACCGGCTTGGGCTCTCCAAGACCGATCTTAATGCATAGCTCCAGCGGAATGATGCTCACGCTGGCTCCTAGATCACATAGGGCTTCACAAGTGACATCCCCAACTTGAATGGGAATGCAAAATGAGCCGGGATCTCTCAACTTAGGTGGCATCTTCTCCTTCATGATCTTTATAAGCTCCGAAGACTTAGATGTCATCCTAACTTCACCAACATCCTCCAGCTTCCTCTTCCTTGATAGGATCTCCTTTAAGAACTTCCCGTAGGCGGGCATACCTAAAATAGCATCAAGGAAAGGGATATTAATATGGAGCTTATTCATCAAGTCAAGGAACTTACCAAAGTGCTTGTCAAGATGTGCTCTGGCTCTGGACTGGGGAAATGGAAGTGGTGGTTTATATGCAGGAGGTGGAACATAGGCTTCAGTTGTTCCTCCTGCTTTCTGTTGCACCGCCTCGGTTGGCATCTCGGTCGAGGTGTTCTTCGACTGGATCTGGACCGAGGTGGTCTGCGTCGAGCGAGGTACTGGATCTGTGGTTTTGAGTCCACTCCTCGTCGTGATGGCCATGCACTGGCCCTTAGGGTTAGTTTCCGTCTTTGCTGGAAGCTTCCCTGGATCTCTTGGCGCTTCATTCGCCCTATTAGCAAGTTGTTGTTCGAAGGACTTTTGGGCCCTCGAAAATGAAGTCATAGAATTTGATAGCATGAATTATAGTCTATATTTTGGGGTTTGTTTAGACGTTTTATCTTTCATAATCTGCATGTTTGTATGTACATTATGTGATTTTACTACCATTTCATCTACCTTTGCGAGAATCGAGGTCTACACCTAGTTTCGTTGTAATTGCAGGTAATATGGTACGTTTTGCATCAAAAAGGAGCAAAAGGAGTCAAGAGTCATTTGGAGCTACATTGAGGAGCAAAAAGGAATCCTTCAGGAAGCATAGCCATGGATTAAAGATTTACTTTGGACCAGTTTTGAGAGATTCTACACTCAGTTATGATCACCTCGGTTGCCCAGAGATTCATCTCGACCGAGGCGATCCAGAGACACCGACTCGACCGAGGCGAACACCTAGGACGCGGCGAGAATATTTTATTCTTGGCTGAGATCTTTTAAAATTGGAAAGTGATCTTATATTTTTGGGCTGAGCTTCTAGAAGGAAGGAGATATGCAGAATCATATATTTTACCTATTTTTATGGGAATATATCTTCTTAAGATTTATTATCTTTGGAGGGTTATTTTTCCTATAAAAAGGGTTGGATTTTCCACAAATCCGACGATGCTTAGAGGCTGCATACACCGCATACGATCCGATTACAGCTGAGGACACGCAGCAGCCGCATCATACTCCAATTTGGGAGAGATTTGAAGAACCTTTTTGAAGGTTGAAGGAAGATTGAAGACTATAGCTTTATAGCTTTTTGGAGGGTTTTTGTAAGATTGTCTTCAATTCCTTTCCTTGTTGTCTTGTCTTGTTGGATTATTATCCAAGGAACGATTTTGTGTGATATTTGATTCAGTTATTGAAGTGTTTTCATTAAATTCTTCTTTTTCAAATATTCACCTTCTTCCATATATTTAATACTTTCATTATGATGATGAGTGGCTAATTTCCTTGTGTGATTCTAGGGTGATTGGCTGAAGGTTGTGGGAAAAACAATGATAGAATGATCTTAATCACAGTAGGATCCTGAAAGTTCGAGTCTTTAACCTTAACCCTAAGCATCTCGTTCAGTCGATGAACATCTCGGCCGGGGTGGAAACTGGCTGACCGAGGTGGCTTATCCGATCCTTAACTGAGAGTTAATGTGTTAGAGTTTGCCAAATCCTATTCTTATTATACCTTTCTGGTTCAAAGCAAGCTTAGGATGAGACTTACCCGGTAATTCCTTAGTTTGTATACCAACGATCATAAGTTTAGGTAATAAAGGCTTGTCCTTTATTGGGGTTTGAGTGTGCTTCCATCCCATCTTTGTGAGTTAGCCTGAGACTTACCCGGTAAAGGTTGATTCTATTCCCTTAGATGGTGTGTTAGTTTGAGGTTATAGTTCTTTATCTTAATTCCTTGAGACTTACCCGGTAATAGGAGTTACGGTTTGGGATTAGTGTGTAGTGAGACTTACCCGGTGATCTACTCCACTTTAGAAACACCTTCCCCATGCAAAAATCTCAGCTTGTCCGCTTATCTATAGATCTTGAGTTGGAACCACAACTAGATGCTTTAATCCCTAGAATTGCATGTTTGCTTATTTGACATCTTATTCATCTTTGATTGTATTACTTGCTCTTGTGGTTAGCATTAACACTAGCATACCGTATTGGACTTTGTTTCACTAAGTCCCTGTGATCGACCCCTGGAATTTTCTTGCTTTTACTACGATTGACCCGTACACTGCGGGTTCGCATCCTTGTTTTAAGCTTAAGTCTAGGGTTATAAATTTAAAGCTTGCACACACCGTTTGGACCGAGGTGGTCTGGACCGAGGCGGTTCTGCAGAAACCCTAGTCGCCTCGGTTGCTTCAAGAATCAACTCGGTCGAGGAGTTCTGACAGTGACCGAGGTGCCTCTTTCTTCCTCAGAATCTCGAACTTCTCCCTTTTCTGTAGTGCTCCTTCCTGTTATCTGTCTAAAACACCAAAAACAAAGCAAAGCAAAGCAAAAACAAAAGACTATCTAAACTAGACTAGAAAGCGGGAAAGAAAGCAATACCTTGGGTTGCCTCCCAAGAAGCGCTTGATTTAAGGTCGCTAGCTGGACCATGATGTGTCTCAAAGGAGGTAGATCGGTGCGACCTCCTCAACCGGCGTTTCCGGTTGGTACTTCTTAAGTCTATGACCGTTGACCTTGAAGCTTCCGCTAGTTTCGCCCCATATCTCAACTGCACCATGAGGGAAGACATGTTTCACAACGTAAGGTCCGGTCCATCTAGATTTCAACTTACCTGGAAAAAGACGGAGGCGGGAGTTGAAGAGTAGAACTAAATCTCCTTCGTTAAGCTCCTTTGGAACGATACGCTTGTCATGCCATCTCTTCGTCCTTTCCTTGTAGATCTTGGCATTCTCATAGGCGTTCAAACGCAGCTCTTCCAGCTCGTTAAGTTCCAATAGTCGCTTCTCACCAGCCTCCTTAATGTCAAAGTTCAACCATTTGATAGCCCAATACGCTTTGTGCTCCAACTCAACGGGCAAGTGGCAAGATTTCCCATACACCAAATTATAAGGGGTGGTGCCTATGGGAGTCTTGAATGCGGTCCTGTACGCCCAAAGAGCATCGTCTAATTTCATGGACCAATCCTTCCTCGTCCTAGAGACGGTCTTCTCCAAAATTGCTTTGATTTCTCTGTTTGAGATCTCGACCTGTCCACTAGTTTGAGGGTGATAAGCGGTTGATACCTTGTGGGTTACCCCATACTTCGATAGAAGTGCCTTAAACTTCCGGTTGATGAAATGCGTTCCTCCATCGCTGATGATGATGCGTGGAGTTCCAAATCGTGGAAAGATAGTTCTATTCAAGAACTTCACGACCACCTTGGCGTCGTTAGTGGGAGAAGCGATGGCTTCGACCCATCTAGAGACGTAATCCACTGCAAGGAGAATGTAGAGGTTTCCTCCGGAGGATGGGAAAGGTCCCATGAAGTCAATCCCCCATACATCAAAGATTTCCACTTCTTGGATGTTGTTAAGTGGCATCTCGTTCCTCCTTGATAGGTTCCCTGTTCTTTGGCATGCATCACAAGAAACAACAAAAGATTGCACATCCTTAAATAATGTAGGCCAAAAGAAACCGGAACGCAATACCTTGGCGCATGTTTTATCGGTGCTAGCATGCCCTCCACATGGAAGTGAGTGGCAATGCTTTATGACGCTATTAACTTCGTCTTCCGGAATGCACCTTCGAAGCATCCCATCCGGTCCGCGCTTGAATAGAAGCGGCTCATCCCAGTAGTAATGTCGTACTTCCTTGAAGAATCTCTTCTTTTGGGAGTACGTCAATCCGGGTGGGATTTCCTGGCAAACAAGATAATTCACAATATCAGCATACCAAGGACCTTTATTATCAGAAAGTTGGTGGAGAGAATGATCCGCCAACTGTGGGTGAATGTCAGAGAAGGGAGTAGAAAAATTGTCATTCTCAGCAATCTCAGTTGACATTGTCTCGCTGTCGACCTCGGTCGAGGCGCAAAGGCGTTGACCGAGGTGTTCTTCGGTCGCCTCGCTCAGTCCAGAAAGTGCCTCGGTCGAGGTACTGCTACTGGATCCGAGGCTGGAAATCTTCGTTTCCTGGATCAGCTTCTCAGTCATGGCTCCTGGATCTTCTTCCAGTGCCTTCAGGCTCCGTATATCTGCATCACAAGAGGCATCTATACCTTCCTCCATTAAACTGAAGCTAATAACTCTTTCGAGTGGATCATTAATAAGGATAGAGCTCACCAATTCTCTTGATTCTTCTTCATCGTAGATGTTGAAGATATCATCAGTTAGTTGCTCCCCCTTCATAGCTGCAAGTAGTGCGAATTCCACCTCATCGCCACCAACGTTGAATTTCAACTTGGCGTTCTTGCAATCCACATTGCAACCCGAAGTTGCTAGAAATGGCCTCCCGAGAATGATAGGAACAGGATAATCTGCGGGAATGTCAAGTACGACAAAATCTATGGGTAGATAGAAGTTACCTAACTTGACCGGAACGTCTTCCAAAATGCCCACGGGATGGGTGATGGAGCGATCCGCCATGTAAAGTCGAATCTTGACCGGCTTGGGCTCTCCAAGACCGATCTTAATGCATAGCTCCAGCGGAATGATGCTCACGCTGGCTCCTAGATCACATAGGGCTTCACAAGTGACATCCCCAACTTGAATGGGAATGCAAAATGAGCCGGGATCTCTCAACTTAGGTGGCATCTTCTCCTTCATGATCTTTATAAGCTCCGAAGACTTAGATGTCATCCTAACTTCACCAACATCCTCCAGCTTCCTCTTCCTTGATAGGATCTCCTTTAAGAACTTCCCGTAGGCGGGCATACCTAAAATAGCATCAAGGAAAGGGATATTAATATGGAGCTTATTCATCAAGTCAAGGAACTTACCAAAGTGCTTGTCAAGATGTGCCCTGGCTCTGGACTGGGGGAATGGAAGTGGTGGTTTATATGCAGGAGGTGGAACATAGGCTTCAGTTGTTCCTCCTGCTTTCTGTTGCACCGCCTCGGTTGGCATCTCGGTCGAGGTGTTCTTCGACTGGATCTGGACCGAGGTGGTCTGCGTCGAGCGAGGTACTGGATCTGTGGTTTTGAGTCCACTCCTCGTCGTGATGGCCATGCACTGGCCCTTAGGGTTAGTTTCCGTCTTTGCTGGAAGCTTCCCTGGATCTCTTGGCGCTTCATTCGCCCTATTAGCAAGTTGTTGTTCGAAGGACTTTTGGGCCCTCGAAAATGAAGTCATAGAATTCTCCATAGCATTAAGCTTGATCAAGATTGCCTCCAGGACTGCGTCTTTCTTTTCCGGCTGAGACGAACTTGATCCTTGCCCTTGGCTCTTCAATGGAGTAGAAGAAGAAGAAGGAGGAGAGAGGAAAGGGTTAGAGGAATCATTAGAGTTGGAGTTTGAATAATTGTTACCGTTGTTTTGGTTATTATTCGCTCTCCAATTGTTGCTATTGGATCCTTTATTGTTGTTGTAGTTGTTGTTTCGGGGTCCGTTGTTGTTGTTACGGTACCCGTTATTGTTGTAGTTGTTGTTGTTCCTTTGCCCTTGCTCTTCCTTCTTAGTTTGAGCCATCAATAGCTCCTTCAATTGCTTCACGTCGTTCTTCAAGGACGTGAATTGGTTGTTGTTGGTTTGAGTCTCTTGAAAGTTGACTCTTTTAACTCCACCTTCAGCTCCTTGGTGGGTGTACTTCTCCATGTGCAAGGCTTGCTTCTCGATGAAATCCCAAGCCTCGTCAACCGCCATATCCATAAATGTGCCGGCGGAGAGTAGTTGGAGATTAAACTGGGTGTTTCCGTCCAGCCCTTTGAAGTAGATCTCCAACAACTCGATCTTTGGAATCCCATGATGTGGGCAATCCAAAAGGATATCCTTGAACCGCTCCCATGATTTGGACAAACTCTCCTTGTCCTTCATGATGAAAGCATTGATCTTCCCTCTCATTTCAGCAGTCTTTGAGGGGGGAAAGAATTTGGTTAAGAATTCCGTAGTCATCTCTTCCCATGTGCTGATCTTTCCTGCAGGAAGAGATTGATACCAAGTAAGAGCTCTATCTTTAAGAGAAAAGTAGAAAGGTCTTAGCTTGTAGTTGTTATTTTCAATTCTGGGAGGTCGCAAGGTCTCCATCAAGATCTCGTAGTTTTGAAGATGTTGATGCGGCGACTCCTTCTCTAGCCCTCCGAATTGACATTGGCGAATCATTGCTAGAACTTGTGGTCGAAGTTCGTAGTCATGGTCCGCTGGATCTCCTAGGTTCACTCCTGGACGCCTCAGCTGTTGATTAGGGTCCATCCTTTGACCTAGGGTTTGTGGAATTCCTGCAAGAAGAACATCTCGGACTGGCATCCGAAGTGGATGCACATCGGCCGGGGCGTCAGGAACTGGGACTTGCCTCGGTCGAGGATCAATTACTGGATCCTGCATCGGTCGAGGTTGAATCTGGTTCCGAATTGCTGCAATCTCAGCTTCGATTGCTGCATTCCTGGCCTGATTCTCTTCTTTTTCCTGCCTTAGCTCTTCTTTACTGAGACGTAGCTGCTCCTGCGTCTCTCTCAATTGGGCCAAAAGATCGTGATCGTCTTGTTGGGCCATCTTCGCTTCTCTTAAGCGTCGTTTGTATGTCTTTTCCGGTTCGGGATCGTAAGGAACGATTTCCTTTCCAGTGCGGGTTCTTCGCATATACCTAAGAAAGAACCTGCAAAAGTCACTCAAGTAGAGTGGTAAGACAACACGGGGCAAATGCCCCAAGAGCAAACCGTACCGGCTCGGTCTAGACCAAGTCCCCGGCAACGGCGCCAAAAACTTGTTCGCTCCAAACGGTGTGTGCAAGCTTTAAATTTATAACCCTAGACTTAAGCTTAAAACAAGGATGCGAACCCGCAGTGTACGGGTCAATCGTAGTAAAAGCAAGAAAATTCCAGGGGTCGATCACAGGGACTTAGTGAAACAAAGTCCAGTACGGTATGCTAGTGTTGATGCTAACCACAAGAGCAAGTATACAATCAAAGATGAATAAGATGTCAAATAAGCAAACATGCAATTCTAGGGATTAAAGCATCTAGTTGTGGTTCCAACTCAAGATCTATAGATAAGCGGACAAAGCTGAGGTTTTTGCATGGGGAAGGTGTTTCTAAAGTGGAGTAGATCACCGGGTAAGTCTCACTACACACTAATCCTAAACCGTAACTCCTATTACCGGGTAAGTCTCAAGGAATTAAGATAAAGAACTATAACCTCAAACTAACACACCATCTAAGGGAATAGAATCAACCTTTACCGGGTAAGTCTCAGGCTAACTCACAAAGATGGGATGGAAGCACACTCAAACCCCAATAAAGGATAAACCTTTATTACCTACACTTATGATCGTTGGTACACAAACTAAGGAATTACCGGGTAAGTCTCATCCTAAGCTTGCTTTGAACCAGAAAGGTGTAATAAGGATAGGATTTGGCAAACTCTAACACTTAACTCTCAGTTTAGGGTCGGATAAGTCACCTCGGTCAGAAGAATTCCACCCCGGCCGAGATGTTCATCAACCGAACGAGATGCTTAGGGTTAAGGTTAAAGACTCGAACTTTCAGGATCCTACTGTGATTAAGATCATTCTATCATTGTTTTTCCCACAACCTTCAGCCAATCACCCTAGAATCACACAAGGAAATTAGCCACTCATCATCATAATGAAAGTATTAAATATATGGGAAGAAGGTGAATATTTGAACAAAGAAGAATTTAATGAAAACACTTCAATAACTGAATCAAATATCACACAAAATCGTTCCTTGGATAATGATCCAACAAGACAAGACAACAAGGAAAGGAATTGAAGACAATCTTACAAAACCCTCCAAAAAGCTATAAAGCTATAGTCTTCAAATCTTCCTTCAACCTTCCAAAAGGTTCTTCAACTCTCTCCCAAATTGGAGTATGATGCGGCTGCTGCGCTGATAGCGGGTGTTCTAACTGTATTTCGGTGTAAGCGGGCTTCTAAGCATGATCGGATTTGTGGAAAATCCAACCCTTTTTATAGGAAAAATAACCCTCCAAAGATAATAAATCTTAAGAAGATATATTCCCATAAAAATAGGTAAAATATATGATTCTGCATATCTCCTTCCTTCTAGAAGCTCAGCCCAAAAATATAAGATCACTTTCCAATTTTAAAAGATCTCAGCTAAGAATAAAATATTCTCGCCGCGTCCTAGGTGTTCGCCTCGGTCGAGTCGGCGTCTCTGGATCGCCTCGGTCGAGATGAATCTCTGGGCAACCGAGGTGATCATAACTGAGTGTAGAATCTCTCAAAACTGGTCCAAAGTAAATCTTTAATCCATGGTTGTGCTTCCTGAATGTAGCTCCAAATGACTCTTGACTCCTTTTGCTCCTTTTTGATGCAAAACGTACCATATTACCTGCAATTACAACGAAACTAGGTGTAGACCTCGATTCTCGCAAAGGTAGATGAAATGGTAGTAAAATCACATAATGTACATACAAACATGCAGATTATGAAAGATAAAACGTCCAAACAAACCCCAAAATATAGACTATAATTCATGCTATCATGATCAAGAGAGAAGGAAGACGGATTCTAGGGGTTGGAAATTCCGGTTATGGCATAAAACTCAAGTTATCTATTCATTCTTTGGACTGATTATGATATGTTGGGATTTAGCGTTTCTAAAATGGGATCAATTACCGGGTAAGTCTCATGATCCAACTAGTCCACACCTAAGGTCTCATTACCGGTTAAGTCTCTAAGAACCTAAGGATAGGATTTTAACACAGACCGGATTATTACCTAGAGATCTAACCTATCCTTACCGGGTAAGTCTCGGAGAGGGAAGTTCTAAGCAACTATCCTAGCACACTTAATCCAATGGCGGCTTATTAGGCTCACCATTACCTAAGGCTTTACTAATTTAGATTCTAAGGGCAAGGATTACTGGGTAAGTCTCTCCTAACACTTAGTCTCCACACTAGGATACCCTAGGGTAGGTTAAACTCAGCAAAAACTTAGGGTTTCAACAATTTTATGAACCTAAGGTGAGATTCTTCGAAACAGGAAAATCACGGTTCGTTCTACAGAAACCACGGCCGTGGTTCTTCAAGAACTACCCGTGATTCCTAACAGTAGCTACATCCATAAACAACAATCATCCAAAGGTAAATCTAAGTTCATCCTATCATAGATCTAGCCATAACCATCCTTTCCTAACCCTAGAATCACATCAATCTAGCCTACAACATTCATATTGGAAATCAAAACAAACAAGCATAGATTCATAATCTCCATAGCAAGAAAAATGAGAGAAGGAAGATGAACAAATAAACTCCAAACACAATCCAAATCTGAAGATTGAATTAGAACGACTTACAACCCTTCCAAAGGAAGGTTCAAGAGTTCAAAAACTTCTAGAAATAAATCCGAAATACAAGAGATAGGTGTGTCTTCTCCTCTCCTTTTCAATGGCAATGGCTCCTTTCTTCTTCTTCTTGCACTTTCCTTCCTAGAAAAATCCTTCTTCTTCTTGGAATATATTTTGTTCAAAGCAATAGAGAATGTGTGAGCTGCTCCCAAAACTACCCCAAAATCCCAGCTGCCTCTAACAACTATCAAGGACCACTTTTATAACCAATTTCTTCATGAGCTGGCCATGAGAGTCGTGGCACAACTGTCACGAGAATCTGGCAAAAACCACGGTCATTTCCACGGCCGTGGTCCTTCAGATGACCGTGATTCTGTGCAGAAACTTTGTTTTGGAACATTAGGCTATGGTTTGATGCATGGCCTGCGTTGGCAAGGTTCCTTGAGTCCTTCTCAGCTCTTGCCTTGCGCTCTAATGAGTTGGAAACGTGCCCTCTTAATGAGCGACCCTTAAACGCCTCGTTTTAGCTCGAAACTTCCCGAAATACCTACAATACGCACACAAGTCCGTGTAGACGTCTATCTCGACAAAATATATGTTTTGAGTGCAAAACGTATTGGACTAGTGCTAGACAATGCATGATTGAGCGAGAATTCTACCTAAATGTGCACCTAAAGCTATGCTATAAATCGTGTTATCAGAACCCGCAGTGTACGGATCGACGTAGCTAAGCAAGAGTTCCAGAGTATCGAACACAGGGATTTGGGTGGGAACAAATTCGATTTCAGTTCGTCAAGCGAGTAAGTATGAGAGTTTTCCAAATATTGGGAAAACAACAATCCTAAAGATCCAAGTATCCAGCTGTGGCAATCGATTCAAGATATACTTAATGATATAAAGACAGAGTTGAGATATGAAAAGGTATACTAAAGTAAGGTAATCGTACGGTGAAGTTCCAAAGACCTTATGTAACTCACCCACAAGACACTCTCTATACAGGTTGTTGAGGCTCAATATAGAAAGGTTCTAAAGGTGAGAATTAGTGTCAAATACCCAAACTTGTAACCCAAGGATCAAGACTAACTTAACCGATTGAGGTTGTGATACTCACAATCGAGGTAGAGGTTGTTGAGGCTTCACTACCACCTAGAAAAGACAAGTCTAAACTAAGTTAAAGCAAATCTTTAACTTTGGATTAAAGTAAAAGCAGGTTCGTAAACTTGAGGGAAATTACGGTTAGATCTTGAGATTCCACGGTCGTGGAACTCAAGAACAGCCCGTAATTTAGGGTTCGTCGACAATTCTCTCGAACTCTCAGGGTCTAATCTATTTGCGATCGATCTATCATCATCTAAGCCACAACTATCAACCCTTCACCTTAGAATTGTTAAGGGTTTTTAGCCAATTACAGTCATATTGATATCAAGTCAAGAATTAAAAGATAGAAAGATGGAAACTTTCAAGAACTTTCAATAATCTTCAAACCAATCTCAAAATCACAATCAAAAACAAGTATTGTCAAAGGATTCAAACTAAAGTAAACAATCACAACTTTAGGAAAGAAGGGAAAACGGGATGTCAATCCGTTTCCCAAATCAAACCTAAACAAGAAGAGAGATCTTCTTGCAAAATCTTCCAAAAGCTTCGATCTTCCGCCAATCCGGAAAGTATGGAAATCCCAACAATAATCTCCACCAAGTGCGAGATTAGGGCAATTCCAAGCACGAACTTTGATCTCCAACGAGATCTCCAAATGCTTCTCAACGAGGGTAAGCGAAGGTAGCCGGTGTAAACAATCCTAAGCGTCGATTATCCTCCTAAGCGATGATCGGCGGGCGTAAGCGAAGATGACGGAATCTCCTTTCGTCCGTCTTTTTATAGGGTAAGATAAAATATCGGCCCGGCCCAATCTTCAAAAGATCGTGGCTTCAAAGTGTGGCGAAAAAGATTCGCCAAGATCACGGTCATGGAAGTTTCCACGACCGTAATTTTAGAGCGTGGATTAGGTCACGGTTTGCAGCATATATTCCACGACCGTAATAGTTACTGGAATGCATCACGCGTTTCTACACAAGATCCACGGCCGTGGAACTGAACGTGGTTTGTAATACGGCCGTATTTTGAAGCGTGGTTTAGGGCAAGAACGTGATTCTTCCCTAGCCTCGTGCATTCCTCAAGCTAAACTCCAATTTGCTTCCTATGAATGTCCTCAATCTATAGACTCACTCAATCAACTCCTCTATTGCTCAATTCCGTTCGGAAATAGCTCCAAATCACCTATAATCAACATAGAACTAGTGTAGACATCCATATCGACAATATAGGTAATACTAGCCCACATATGCAGCAAAGTTCAATCAAAGACTATCAATATGAATCAAATACGTTTAGAAAACGTGCCTAAAATATCACAATATTTCATGCTAACACTTGTGCACAATCGGTCTGGGATAGAATGTACGGGGGACCACCACTACTTCCGCGGATCTCGACAGCCTAGCTTATATGTTGCACTGTTTTCGTTTTCTGGACTTTGAATGCTTATAGTAGTGTTAGTATAGTCTTATACATAGTTATGTCCTTATTATAGATGACACACACTAGAGCTACATCTGTTGTAGGACGAGGTATAAGTCGACCACCTCTTCCTCTTACAGTCCGTGGACGAGGACACACAGGTAGACCTCCAGTAGCTAGAGGTTGTGGCCAAGCCCCCATTGCTGATCCTCTAGCGGCAGAGGCTATCGCCGAGGAGGTCGTTGAGAGTGTTGTTCTAGAGGTCAGGAATGGGACCGATGCTAGGTCCGGAGCACAAAAAGCACACTCGGCCAAGTTAGGTCAAGTGTCTGTAGGGGCTTTCGAGTATTGGGAGTACGTCTAGAGAATCAAGGATGCTATTAGGACAAGGGGACCTGCCCCAATATCGCCAGTACCTGCGAGATCAGTTGAGGTTTTGTAGAGAGTGACTCAAGTGATAGTTGCACCGGTTAGATTTGTTGAGGCTGACAGGGCTCGGGATGAACCATAAGCACCGAGACCGGATTCTTGGTTGAAGACTTTCAACCAGCTGAGAGTGACCCTTTTTGAAGGAAAGGTGGGGTTAGAGGTATAGCACTGGCTATGCCATGTGTAGACAACACTAGAGTCAATCTGTTGCCCTGAGGATCGACAAGTTGAGTTGGTGCAGATCTTGTTCCAAGACCAGGCGCACTATTGGTGGAGGACGGTCCGTAGTAGAATTACGGGGTTTGACTAGATGATGGGTCTCATCAGGGAGCGCTATTGCCCTACAACTTTGAGGAGAGAGAGACTACAGTATTTTCTAGAGGGTGGGTTCGAGGATATTCTTGCTTCAGAGACGATTAGGAAGTGCCAGGAGGAGTTGACACTATTGTGTCCCGCCGCACCTCTAGAGGACCATTATGTATATCTGTTTTCTCAAAAACTAAGAGAGACCACCCATGCTTATCTTGCGGATTTTCGTTGTGACTCCATAATGGACTATCAAGACCAAGCCTCAACGTATGAGAGGGACCGACCGGATTTGAGGAGGGCTGCTAAGACAAGAGGGCTTGAGAAGAGATAGAGAACTGGGCCAACTAGTCCATTAGGGAGTCACAACAAAAATCCGCAAGATAGGCATGCTAGGTGAGTTGCTTCCTCCCTTGCTTCCTTTGCCCTTTCTTTATGCTAGATCATGTTAGGTTGGACCTAAATGATTAGTGTGAATGCCAGTTAGTGGCTTGTTGATCCCCATGAGTTGGTTATGCCCTTGAGTTGTGTTTTTGATGACGTTCCTTGTGAACCTTGAGACTAGGAATCCTTCTCCTAGCATGTTGAGATCAGTTAGCGATCATTGAGACTAGAAGAAGCGAACTTCTAGCATACTGTAGTAGATCTATTAGAGATCACTCAAACTAGAAGTATGTATACTTCTAGCATTCGTTCAGTTTCTGATTTGCGATGCCCTGTCTAAGCAGACATCTATCCTTTTCTTCGGGAAGCTGAGTAGTTAGCCGATTCTTGAATTTACCTTTGAGTGAGGTAAGTCCCTTGGACCGACTTAGTTGCGTGCCGTATATTGGTTTGACCCTATTGATTGTGTTTGTGTTGTTTATCGTTGTAATGGATAACCGGAATTGGATTGATTTCTTATACCTTATTTGACCCAAGTGTATTATTACACGGCAGTGACCACTTGTCCAATTCAAAATGGAGAAACTAGGAGGTGCTCTTGCGACTAGTCCAACAGGTGATAGAGGGATGCATCCACTCTATTCCTGTTAGTGAAAGGGGACAGAGACGAGATCATAGTGATTCTCGTGTGACAACATGAGTTGAATTAGTAAGGGATTAACTTAATGAAAGAATATAACCGGTTGAGTGCAAGCATGCTATATGTTTATGTTATCTTATGTGTGTTTGTTCCTTTACGTTCTTTTTGATATCTAGCATGTTAGCTAATGATTTATACCGATGTTGTAGATGTTCCACATGTTCAGGATGCTGCTGAGTGATCCGGACGGTGTGGTCAACCGGGGTTCCCGTAAATTATAGGATGGGATCGGGTTTTATATTTCAGTTGTTGTTCTTTCCTTTTGTTTTGAACTCGGTTGCGAGTCTTTGACGCTTTCCTTTGTTGTGCCTTTGGTTTTTATAACATCTTTTTAGTTTTCATTTATTTGTGTCTTGCTGTAAGATCAGATGTTATTGTTGCTACTTTGAGGGTCGGGACCCATTGTGCGGTCCTAGCCCATAACACTTTGAGTTCCCAAAACTTGGGGTGTTACAGTATGGTATTAGAGCTCTAGGTTGGCAACAATGGCACTCACAATCTTCTAAAGGTCGAATGGATAAATAAACAGAACCCGCAGGGTCTACGTTTTCCAAAAGGGGTTTTGTTTTAAATTTGTCGGTCTGCAATAGATGTACGGGCGACCAACACTACCTCCACGGATCTCAACAGTTTAGTTTTCTTTTTTGTTGGCCTTTATGTGTTTTTCTTGGATTTCTGCAGTAGTTGATAGTATGGCCTTATATATATATCCCTATCGTAGATGGCGCATACTAGAGCTACATCTGTTATAGGGCAAGGAAGGGGTCCACCATCTCTTTCACCCGCAGTCCACGGACGAGGACATGCAGGACGACCTCCACTAGCTAGAGGTCAGGGCCAAACCCCTGTTGCTGACCCGACTATCGTAGAGGCATTCGTCAAAAACGTTGTCGCGAGTGTTATTTCTAAAGCAATGAATGGGAATGCTGCTAGGTCCGGTGCACAGAGAACAAAGTCGATTGAGTCCGGTCGAGTGTCTATTGGAGTATCTGCATATCGTGACTACGTGCAAGTAGTCGAGGAGGCTATCAGGACTGGAGGACCTACCCCAGCACCGCTAGTACCCGTGAGACCAACTGAGGATGTTAGAGTTCGGGATGAAGCAAGACAAGAGGTGGAGCTTTGGCTAGACCATGTTGTTTCCGCTTTGGAGTCAATAAGGAGTATGATCAGGCATCGACCGTGTTTCACAAAGGCTTCTCAGGCAAAAGGTTCTGTGAAAAGACAAAAGACTAGACCAACCAGTACTGAAGCTAGAGCTTCCGGACTCGGGTGTAGTCAGATGCTAGGACGCTCTGGTTTCTAACCGACGATGCAGAGTCCCAAGAGAAGACGACAACGTCATAATTGCGGAGGTGTTGGACACATATGAGCTGATTGTGAAAGGACCGTAGTGACTTGCTTCTCTTGAGGCAAGCCCAATCATAGAGCTGCATTTTTCCGTCAAGGCAAGGCGCTATCGCAGTAGGGTTCATCACCTGCTAGCGTTGCCAGAGGTGGGTAGAGGCCGCCTCAGTATCAGCAGTAGTAATAACAGAGAGCTCTTGGTTTTACCGTTCCTCAGTATTCCGCTCAAGGACAAGGGAGAGGTAGAGGACAGCGCTTCTTGGGAGGCCACCCAAGGTATTGCTTTTTTTCCCTTTTCTAGTTTAGTTTAGATAGTTTGCTTTGTGTTTTGTGTGTCCTCCTAGACATGAATCAGGTGTTCTCTAAGAAAAAATTTTTCTCATGAGCTACATTGAAGGATTGATGTTCGAGAAATTGAGAAGGCGGAGTTTGACTTAGACACATCTCGGGTGCTATCAAAACGCCTTGATCGAGATGCTCTTTGTCAACCGAGGTGCCTTTAACTAACAACCACCTCGTTCTGACACCTCAGTCCGTCCAGAAACACCTCGACCAAGGTGAAATCAAATTCTGCGAGGGGTATAAAAGGAGATCGACTTTCCCTCCTCACACCCTACTCCCTCTCTATGCTCTCACCTCGACCGTTGCTGCTCCTACTCCCAAATCCTCACATCTCGCTCGTTTTCTCCGATTCTTGGCTCCAAATCATAAAGAGAAGCAAGGGAGACAGTTTTCAAGCATTAAACAACACGGAAATCCACTATAATTTGCGCATTTGGGTATTTCGCTCCAAACCCTAACTTGGTTCTTTTCTTTCGATTCTGCACAGATCTGGAATTGTGTGTTGCTGATTGTTGTTGAAAAGAGTATAAGTACCCCCTAAAAAGCAATTAGTAGTGAAATTTGGGGGAAAACTTACAGTTTCTCGAGTCTCGATCGCACAACAGTTCGCCTCGGTTGCTTTTGTTGTGTCTCGGCCGAGGTGTTCTTGGGGCAACCGAGGTGCTTTTCAGTTATGGATAATTTACGGAGATCTAATCTCCAGCTAACCCTGAGGGATAGGCCTAGCAGTTCCCGAAATTCTTCTCATTCCCCTCCTTCTCAGCCTACATACCCGGTGATCCATGAGAGATTTCAGTGGGACTTTGACCGGATTTGTGGGCGCCCTATTGTTGCCCCGAGATATGTTGATATTGTTGATTTTGAGTGCCTGCACGTGGTGGAGAACCTAAGGAATATGGTCACCATGGTTGGTCTAGAGGACTTTATGGCTATCTGAACGCCGGCTTATTTGGAGCCGACGTTTAAGTTTCTAAGCTCAGTGGTTTACATGCCGGAGAACTGAGGGGTCAAGTACCGGCTGTTGAACAAGAACTACATTGTCCCCCTAGAGCAATTTGGGGAGATCTTTGGCTTTCCTACCCCTACATTCGATCACCACCACCGACAACTGATGAGGATTGAGCATTCATGGAGCTTATTTTCTTATTTTTATACAGTTCTTCTTTGTCCGGTGAGTACTTTTTTCTTCTAACTCTTATTTGACCCATTGGGACAATGTGTCCTAAGTATGGGGTATTTATATGACTTGTTTGCGGTGTGTATGACTCTACTTGACTTTGACTATGATCTTATTTGCTTACATGTGCGTATATGTTATTATATGCATTGCATCCAAGATCTTTTTGAGAAAAAGTAAAAAAAACCGATTTGAATAAATTTTTTTGGCTCGACCGAGACGTTTTTGACCAAACGAGTTCGTAAAAACTGATATTCATCTCGGTTGAACACCTCGGGCGCCGTCAAATCACCTCGACCGAGATGGGTTTTAAACTGAAAAGATTTTCGAAATGTTTTGTGCTTCTGTTCCAGATATGACCTCGATGATGATATTTGCTTGCAAAAAGGATTCGAAATCTCTATATGCTCGAAAGGTTTTATGATATGTTTAAGTTGTTAAATGTTTTGTTTGAAATTCTAGCATGTTTAATATTTTGTTTTTATCAAAATTATGTTGGATTTGAAGGTTGACACCACATTATGAGTTCTCTCACGTTCTTCATGGGATGATTAAGGTACTTCATTTTTCTCTTCTTCTTCTTCTTGATCATGCTTAGTCCCTCATATACATATTTGCCTCCCTTTAACTATCCGGGAATTTGGATGCAGTTGATGAAAAGCGTGTGAAGTGAAGTTAAGATTGTGGCTGAAAGCGTTAGAAACAAATAGGTTTGGGGACTTTTTTCTTGATGATAAGTAACTCAGCACCATTCACATAGCCGGGTGTTTGTGTCTTGCCAAAGTCGGATTGATCGATAGTCTAACGGGTCATGGTATGTGCATCAAGGGTTTGAGGCATCTCGAGAAATTTATGAATGGTGTTTTCCTAGCCTTCGGTTATTGTGCACCTCTGTCCATGTTCTCAAAAGTATAGTAAAAAAGTGAAAATAAGCAAAGCTTATTGGTGGAAGATGTTTGTGATTCAAAGAAGTAAAGAATAGATCCTATTCCTGGATTCTAGCACCACATTATCCTATGTACATCCCACCCTAGCACGTTTCTTGACCTCTTTTGAAAGCCTTTGAAAACTTGAGTATGTTGATTGACTTTGTGGTTTAAACTGGATTATACATTATTGATTTCGATAAATATGATTTGTTATGCATTCTATAATTTTATGCAAATATGATCAACTTTCTTATATTCATAAAATGTTTTGACCATGTCTTGATTTTATTTGCTATGAAGCATTCCCTTAGGGTGATCTATGAATGGAGCGCACCACTAAAAGGTTTTGTAAGATGTTTTTCATTGATCTTTAGATGACTTATAATCCATTCTATCATGTATCTAATATTTGAATCTTGCTTGGGGACAAACAAGGGGCAAATATGGGGTATTTTGATAGCATGTATTATAGTCTATGTTTTGGGATTGGTTTGGACGTTTTATCTTCATAAATGTGCATGCATGGATGTATAGTCTTGATCATTATATTGTTTTGTTTACATTTGCAAGAATTGAGGTCTAAACTTAGTTTTGTTGTAATTGTAGGGAAAATGCACGTTTTGGAGCAATATGGAGCTAAGGGATCTAAGGAGTCATTGGAGCTACAATTAGGAGCATTGAGGAGCTACAAGAAAAGCATATGAACAATGGAAGTTGGATAGAAGTTTGATTTTGGGTCAGTTTTCAAAGATTTGCATGTAGTTGAGGATCACCTCGGTTGGCTACAATACCACCTCGACCGAGATGATTTTGCTGGGCTGGATCGAGACGCACGGCTCATGACCCATAAGATTTTATTTTTGGCAAGTGATTTTCCTATATATTGGGATATATTTTCTGGATGGAAGGAGATCCGAAAATCTAGTTAGTTAATTATTTTGGAAGATTGAAGATATTCTAAGG
Organism: Fagopyrum esculentum; assembly: GCA_033239045.1. Classification (NCBI taxonomy): domain Eukaryota; kingdom Viridiplantae; phylum Streptophyta; class Magnoliopsida; order Caryophyllales; family Polygonaceae; genus Fagopyrum; species Fagopyrum esculentum. The sequence goes on along the minus strand of BSUD01000006.1, from coordinate 26,246,027 downwards.
AAGGACGGAAGTTGAAGGAAGATAGTTTGAAGGTGAAAGTTGAAGGCTTTGAAGGAAGTTGTAAGGTTTTCTTAGATTCTTTGATTGTTGTCTTTTAGTTTGTGATTGAGGAACACAGTTTGTTGGTTGTTTGGATTATTTCATTGAGTGATTATTGAGACCTTTGTGTTAAGGTTTTCTTGTTTGGATATTGATTCTTCCTTCTTATATTTGATTATTGTTATCATGATGATTATTGGCTAAATTCTTGTGCGATTCTAGGGTGATTGGCTGAAGGTTGTGGGAAAGACGATGAAAGAATGAGCCTTTACCTTAGTGGACTCTGAAAGCTCGAGTCAAACCTTAGTTGAACCTCATCTCGGTTGGTTCGTAGAACACCTCGACCGAGGTCAGTATGAACCGAGCGAGATGCATCCCAAATATGATCCATACTTGAGTTTAGGTTTTAGTTTGCCAAATCCTATCCTTGTTGTACCCTTCCAGGTCCATATGCAAGCCTAGGTGAGACTAACCCGGTGGTTCCTTTGCTTGTATACCGATGATGATGAGTGTTAGGTAATAAAGGTTTATCCTTTATTGGGGTTTGAGTGTGCCTTCGTCCTATCTTTGTGAGTTAACCTGAGACTTACCCGGTAAAGGTTAGTTCTATTCCCTTAGGTGGTGTATTGGTTTGGGATTATAGTTCCTTTCCTTAGTTCCTTGAGACTTACCCGGTGAGAGGATCTTTGGTTTAGGATAGTGAGTAGAGAGACTTACCCGGTGATCTATTCCCATCTTAGAAATACCTTCCCTTACAAACCTCAGCTTTGTCCACGCTATCCTTTGAGATCTTGAGTCGGAACCACAACTAAATGCCTTGACCTCTAAGAATCTGCATTCCTTTATCTAATTATCACATCACCTTTGTTACCTTCGTTTTATTGCTTGCTTGAGATTGACAACCTGATATACCGTGCTTTGTTTCACCATAGTCTTTGTGTTCGACCTTGGAGTATTTGTTGTTATTACAATTGATCCGTACACTACGGGTTCGCATATTGTTTCAGGATTATATTTTAGGTTATAAATTTAAAGATATTTCGTTCACATTTTCACACACGTCTGAGAGCAAACAAGGGTCTTACATCAAATTCCCCTTGAAAACTCCACCTTGCTTATAAAGTTATACAGGTGTTGATGATGGAAGACTTAAACACAAATGAAGTAGTTTGATACACTAACTAATGAATTGTTTATATATCGAGTTGCTTGGTTTGGTATAGTGGTTTGGATTAAATGAAGTGCAGGTTTAACAAGAGACTTTAAAAGACCTTGGAAGACCAGAGTTTAGAGGCCTTGAAATGAATTCCAAGGGAACGAAGAAGCAAGGGCGCATGTTAAAATATTTCAAATCACTAAGAAGATCTTCCACGAGAGATTTGCTCAAACAAGAAGATATGATAAAGTGAAGATCTCAACCGGCCATTAAAGAAGATCTTACAAAGATCCTCAGCAAAAAAGCACGAAGATTTTCTCCTCTGGAATTGAATATTGTTACAACAAATATGAGAAGATCAAGGAGCGAGAGATTAACGTGTTCTCAGGAGATGAAGATCCACAACGTCTATCTCATCTCAACCAAGAAGCGATCTTCATGGAGAAGAAGAGTGATCTCCAAATGGTCATCTTTCCAACGGCTAGAAGACCTTTTCATAGAAGGTTATAAATGAAGATGACGATTGAAGAACAAGTACATAAGCTTACACGGAAACATCAATAGACTTCAAGCGATCCAAAAACATCTTCATTCGATCAATTGTTTTTCTTTCTCTCTTTCTTTAAAATGCTTTATCCCCTAGAGAGAGATAAAACTCGAGAGATCCATTGGCATATCTAAAGAGTGTTATACTCGAGTGTGTGTTACTCTACGAAGTAACTAGGCTATTATAGCAAGGTGAAGAGTTGGAGCTATATCGTAGCATTGGCTACAGTGAGAGAAGAAGGGGATTTCTTCAAGTTTTTATCTAGGACTCTTTGAAGGGGATAATAGATGGATAGATTCTAAGGCTATACCTTGGGATGAAGAGTAGGCTATTTAGAGCCGAACTTCGTAAACATATCCTTGTGTCGATCTTTTAAATTCCGCACTATATCTTGTTTTATTGTGGCTAACTTTGTTTTGCAGGAGTACAAAGTCAAGGCCCTTGAAAGTTGTTTCAAAGCCGTTGAAATCAAAGTTTCACATAGAGCTCAGATCGACATCAAGGCCCTTGAAATTGGTTTCAAGGCCTTGAGATTGGTTTTGCGAAAAGTTCTCATACTCTATTCAACCCCCCTTCTAGAGTATCTTTTACCCTTTTTTATCACCTATCGGTTCTTCAATTGGTATCAGAGCTAGACTCACATATATTGATTTAACCATCAGTGAAACTAATCATGAATCTTGTAGGTGATGGGGGATTTTCTTAAGGAAGATCCTCATCTTGACCACCACTCTTCTGTGACAACAACTTTGCCCATTGGAGGGCACTCATACGTATGTTCATTATTGATCAAGGCATGGAATTATGGAGCATTATTCAGAATGACCCCAAAGTCCCAACTACAACAGTTGAAGGTGTCCAAGTCCCAAAGAAGAAAGCTGACTTCACACAAGCCGACTTGGACAGTGTGTCAAAGAACTACAAAGCAATGAACCTACTCTACTGCGGATTAAATGCAAATGAGTTCAACCGCATCTCATCATGCAATAGTGCAAAGGAAATATGGGATAAACTCGTTGTCACTTACGAAGGAACAAGTCAAGTCAAGGAAACAAAGATTAGCATCTTCCTCAGACAATACGAGATATTCAAGATGAATCCAAATGAAACATTCAAGGAAATGTTCACAAGATTCATTGAGATCGTGAACAATTTGGACTCACTAGGAAAGATCTTCACAATTGAAGAAAAAGTTAGGAAGGTTCTAAGGAGCTTACCTAAAGGTAAGTGGGGACCAAAGATGACTGCCATCGAAGAAGCTCAGAATCTCTCAACTCTTCCTCTTGATGACCTCCTTGGAAAACTCATCACACATGAAATGGTTCTTGGTGAAGAAGATGGAGAGCTCCTATCCAACACCAAGAATTTGGCATTAAAATCAACAAAGGATGAATTATCATTAGAGGAGGAAGATAGTGATAATGATGATGAAGAAGATGCAATTTCCAGGATCTCTAAGGGTCTCCCGAGAATTCTCAAGTTAAAGAAACAATCTGCAAACAATAGAGAATATCCACGAACGTTAAAACCCCGAGGTAAGTTTTCTAACTCTAACAAGAAAACTAAAGTGCTGACTTGTTTTGAATGTCGTGAAACAGATCATCTTGTGAAGGATTGTCCACAAAAGAAGAGGACCAACTTCAAGAAAAATGATCGAAAGAAGAAAGCTATGGTAGCTTCATATCCTCAAATGAATTAGAAGACGAAAAAGAATAAGCAAACTTGTGTCTCATGGCCGATTATGAAGAGGAATCAAATCTATATGTTGACAATGTGGTAAGTACACTTATGTCTTAACCCGAATCTAATCTGAAACAATTCCTTAAAGATATTATTATATGTGACAAGACACATAGAATAAGGATAAATTCTTTAAAAGAAAAGCTACTTGAACAAGAAAAACAACTAAGTGAGATGTCTTTGGAAATTGAAAATCTTAACATAAAAAAAGTAGACCTTGATGACAATATCAAGGCCTTGGAATCGGAAATTGCGATTCTCAAGGACAACCTCTCCTCTCTTCATCGAAACTGTATCGATCTAGAGAAAGTTGATCTAACTTTGACGTGTCAAGACCAGAAGGCTGCACTTGTTAAGTTTACTCGTTCAAAAGCTAATCTTGAAAGAATGATGGGTGAACAACAGTCATCTCTTGACAAAAATGGTATAGGTTATCATAGGAGCTTTCCTAGAATACCTACTACCACTTTTGTCAAAGTCAAAGGAAGTATTCATATGGCTACTTGCTTTTACTGTTGTAAAAAGGGTCATGTTAAATCTACATGTCCATATAGAAGAAATGATCCTTATATTATTAGAAACACCTATCATTTATGTTTAAGGAAACAGGTCAAACAAATCTGGTTCCTAAAGGTACTAGACCACCAAACATCATCGAACCTGAATATGGACCAAAATATGTCATTTGGTCGACCCGAAAAAGGTTGATGTTTGCTGTTTTGCAGGATATCACCAAGGTAAAGGAGCATAAATGAATATGAGATAGTGGCTGCTCAAGACACATGAGTGGAAAAAGCTATTTATTTTCAGATTTAAAGAAGCAATCTTTTGGAACCATTACACTTGGTGATAAGGGAAAGTGTGACATCATTGGCATTGGTAAAATATGTTATGATTCATCTAACTTCATTGATGATGTTTATTTGGTTGACGGTTTGAAGTATAATCTACTTAGCATCTCTCAAATATGGAATAGAGGCAAGCAGTATATCCTTGTTATTGTGGATGATTTCTCTCGTTTCACATGAATTTCTTTCCTACGAGAAAAATCTGAAGTATTATTTGAGTTTTCAAAATTATGTAAGGAGTTACAAACGTTGAAAAACCTACCAATCGTTTCTATAAGAAGTGATCATGGTAGAGAATTTGATCAACTAAAGTTTGATTTATTTTGTGCAAAATATGGTATTTCACATAACTTTTCAGCTCCTAGAACTCCTCAACAGAATGGAGTTGTGGAACGTAAGAACCGCACTCTTGAGGATATGTCTAGGACGATGCTTTTAGAAAATAGTTTGCCAAAACGTTTTTGGGCTGAAGAAGTAAACACAGAAAATTATATTTTGAATAGATGTTTAATTCGCCCTATTTTGAAAAAGACTCCTTATGAACACTTTAAAGGAAGAAAACCAAATATTTCATATTTCAAACCTTTTGGATGTACTTTCTTTGTTCATAACAATGGCAAAGATAACCTTGTGTTATCTTACATCAAGGGGGAGATTGAAAACTCTACCTTGATTATAAAGTTATACAGGTGTTGATGATGGAAGACTTAAACACAAATGAAGTAGTTTGATACACTAACTAATGAATTGTTTATATATCAAGTTGCTTGGTTTGGTATAGTGGTTTGGATTAAATGATGTGCAGGTTTTACAAGAGACTTTAAAAGATCTTGGAAGACTAGAGTTTAGAGGCCTTGAAATGAATTCCAAGGGAACGAAGAAGTCAAGGGCGCACGTTAAAAGATTTCAAATCACTAAGAAGATCTTCCACGAGAGATTTGCTCAAACAAGAAGATATGATAAAGTGAAGATCTCAACCGGGCATTAAAGAATATCTTACAAAGATTCTCAACCAAAAAGCACGAAGATTTTCTCCTCTAGAATTGAATATTGTTACAACAGATATGAGAAGATCAATGAGCGAGAGATCAACGTGTTCTCAGGAGATGAAGATCCACAAAGTCTATCTCATCTCAACCAAGAAGCGATCTTCATGGAGAAGAAGAGTGATCTCTAAACGGTCATCTTTCCAACGGCTAGAAGATCTCTCCATAGAAGGTTATAAATGAAGATGACGATTGAAGAACAAGTACATAAGCTTACACGGAAACATCAATAGTCTTCAAGCGATCCAAAAACATCTTCATTCGATCAACTGTTTTTTCTTTCTCTCTTTCTCTAAAAAGTTTTATCCCCTAGAGAGAGATAAAACTCGAGAGCTCCATTGGCATATCTAAAGAGTGTTATACTCGAGTGTGTGTTACTCTGCGAAGTAACTAGGCTATTATAGCAAGGTGAAGAGTTAGAGCTAGATCGTAGCATTGGCGACAGTGAGAGAAGAAGGGGATTTCTTCTAATTTGTATCTAGGACTCTTTGAAGCTGATAATAGATAGTTATATCCTAAGGCTATACCTTGGGACGGAGAGTAGGCTATTTAGAGCCAAACTTCGTAAATATATCCTTGTGTCGATCTTTTACATTCCGCGCTATATCTTGTTTTATTGTGACTAACTTTGTTTTGCAGGAGTACAAAGTCAAGGCCCTTGAAAGTTGTTTCAAAGCCCTTGAAATCAAATTTTCACATAGAACTCAGATCGACATCAAGGCCCTTGAAATTGGTTTCAAGGCCTTGAGATTGGTTTGGCGAAAAGTTCTCATACTCTATTCAACCCCCCTTCTAGAGTATCTTTTATCCTTTTTATTCACCTATTGGTTCTTCACCCCTAAAAACAAGTTTCGTCGCGAAACTTGCAACAACCCAAAGATCAAATAACAACAACATGGGGACACGAAACACAACTCATATATTCCCACTCGGGGCATATACCTCAAAACGTTACAAAGCGTACGCAACTCAACAAAAGAAAGACCGAAACATAACAACTACGCTAAAGGTGCGTCAAGCTCAGCGAAAAACTCCGGATAGTTCCTATGGATACTATCCTATGTCTCCCAAGTCGCCTCATCAACTCCTTGCATCGACCACCAAATCTTCATCATCGGTATATCTTTTGAACGCAAACATCTCGTACTACTCTCTAAGACATCTACCGGGTGCTCTACAAACGTATGGTCTGGCTCGACCACTAGATCTTCGTGACTGATGATAAGTCTTGGGTCCGGTATGTACTCCCGTAACTTAGACACATGGAAGAATGGGTGAACACCCTCAAGTCTCGGTGGCAAAGCAAGCCGGTATGATGCCTCTCCAACTCGTTCAAGAATCTCGAACGGTCCAACATATCTGGGACTCAGCTTCCCCTTGACACCGAAACATCTGACGCCTCATGTCGGGGATACTCTCAACCAAACATGAGCTCCAACTCTGAACTCCAAATATCTGTGCATCTTATCTGCATAAGACTTTTGTTGACCCTATGTTGCTAACATCCGTTCACGGATCATTGCTCCCCCAGCCATATCATCTTGAATCCGCTCTGGTTCTACACTGTTAACACTGCCCGGCTCCTCCCAACACAACGGTGTGCGGCATCCCTGTCCGTATCAAGCCTCATAAGGAGTCATTCTGATCGATGCGTGCCAACTATTTTTATACGAAAACTCCACTAAGGGAAGGCGATTTGGCCACACTTGTCCCTAGTCTAACACACAGGCTCTCAACATGTCCTCTAGGGTCTGGATGGTCCGCTCAGACTGACCATCGGTCTAAGGATGATTAGCAGTTGTAAATTGCACACTCGTACCTAGGGCGGCATGCACTTGCTGCCAAAACCTCAAAGTGAACTGATGACATGATTTGTGACGTTAGTTTCGGAATTCATTTAGATATTTTTTCCCCTTATTCATGCATGGTTTGGCATTAGTGTTCGCTCCAAACGGTGTGTGCAAGCTTTAAATTTATAACCCTAGATGTATGCCTAAAACAAGGATGCCAACCCGTAGTGTACGGGTCAATCGTAGTAAAAGCAAGAATTCCGGGGTGTCGATCTCAGGGACTTAGGTGAAACAAAACCAATATAGGTAGTCAATGCAACTAATAACCACAAAAGCGATTAAAGCAATCAAAGATGATAAAAAGTCAATTAAGGAGATATGCAATTCTAGGGATTAAAGCATCTAGTTGTGGTTCCAACTCAAGATCTCAAGATAAGCGGACAAAGCTGAGATTTTGCAAAAGGAAGGTGTTACTAAAGTGGAATAGATCACCGGGTAAGTCTCACTACTCACTAACTCCAAACCAAAAGTTCCTATTACCGGGTAAGTCTCAAGGTACTAAGGAAAGGAATTATAATCTCAAACCAACACACCAACTAAGGGAATAGAATCAACCTTTACCGGGTAAGTCTCAGGCTAACTCACAAAGATGGGATGAAAGCACACTCAAACCCCAATAAAGGATAAACCTTTATTACCTACACTTATGATCATGGGTAAACAAACCAAGGAATTACCGGGTAAGTCTCATCCTAAGCTTGCATTGAACCATGAAAGGTGTAATAAGAATAGGATTTGGCAAACTCTAACACTTAACTCTCAGTTTCAGATCAGAAAGGTCACCTCGGTCAGACGAATTCCACCCCGGCGAAGATGTTCATCGACTGAACGAGATGTTCTAGGGTTAAGGATAAAGACTCGAGCTTTCAGGATCCTACTAGAATTTAAGATTATTCTATCATTGTTTTTCCCACAACCTTCAGCCAATCACCCTAGAATCCCACAAAGAAATTAGCCACTCATCATCATGAAAGCAATAATCAAATATAAGGGAAGAAAGTGAATATTTGAACACAAAAACCTTAAGAACAAGGCTTCAATAACTGAATCAAAATATCACAAATAAGCGTTCTTTGGATCACAAATCCAACAAGACAAATCAACAAGAAGGGAATCTAAGAAAGTCTTATAAAAACCCTTCACAAAAGCTATAAAAGCTATTAACTTCCTTCCTTCAATCTTCCTTCAACCTTCCAAAAATCCTTCCTAACTGCAGCTTCTTCAATCCCCAGATGTTATGATGGTAGCGGGTTGCTGAATTTGTGGAAAATCCAGCCCTTTATATAGGAGAATTATCTTCCAAAGATAATAATATCTTAAAAAGATATTTTCCTAATAAAATATATCTATATCTCTAAAATAGATCTCCAAAATGTATGATTTTCCTTTCAGAAATCCAGCCCAAAAATATAAGATCTCTCTTTCCAAAAATAAAAAGATCTCAGCCAAATAAAATATATCTCGCCGCTTCAGGGTATTTGCCTCGGTCGGGGCGCTCCTCTAGATCATCTCGGTCGAGGTGAATATGTGGTCAACCGAGGTGACTCTCAGCTGAAGGTGAAATCTCTTAAATCTGGTCAAAAGTCAATCTTTAATCCGTTTCCATGTTTCCTGGATTCTTCCTTAAGCTTCAGAATGTAGCTCCAATGACTCCTTAGCTCCTTTAGCTCCTTTTTGATCCAAAATGTGCCATTTTACCTACTATTACAACGAAACTTGGTGTAGACATCGATTCCCGCAAAGGTAGATGAAACGACGATATAATCACATAATATACATCCAAACATGCAGATTATTGAAGATAAAACGTCTAAACAGGTCCCAAAATATAGACTATAATTCATGCTACCAATTAGTTGTGGCGTTTATGCTTAATCGAGTTTTATTTCAAGAAAAGACGTCTACACAAGCTTTTGTCGGTTTTGTAGGTATTTTGGGGAGCTTTTGGACTTAATCGATACATTCGAGGATCATTCCTCGTGGTGACACACATCCGGACTCCTTAAGGAGCAAGCTAGAAGCAAAGAAGAACACAAAAGACCTTGTTGGTGCATGCCTTGCACCAACTCATGACTTGGTGATCCAAGGAGGGATTTTTGATAAAATTCACGGCCTACCTGGAAATTCCACGCCCGTGGTTTTTCCCCGTGGTTTTTGTCAGGACAACCACGACACTTGTCACGCAATTTCTTTGCCCGACCTTTGCTTTCCTTGGTTGAGTGTGGACTTGGAAAATCCTGCAGGCTGGCTTTTGGACTCTCTCTCTCATCATCCATTGTAGTAGAGACTTGGAAGAATAACAAAAATACTCTCATTTGAGAGAAGAGCAACATCATCAAACTTAGATCTAGAGTGAGACTTTGAGTAGTTTTTGGTGATTTTTGTTGAGAAGCTTTTGAAAGTGTTGTAAGGAACGATTTGAAGCTACATTTGAATGGTTGTAAGTCTTGTTTAAACTCATATTCAGCCAAGATTTCTTGTCTTTACTTGCTTTCATTCACCATAAGCTAAGGAAACCATGTATGTTTGCTTAATGAGTTTAGATCTTAAAATGCATGTTATTGGCAAAGTAGTTGTGATTCTAGGGTGATGGACAGAAGGTTATGGCTTGGATAATGATAGAATAGACTTGAATGTACCTTTGGATGAATTGCATACTCAAATCCTAACCCCCGACCATAATCACGGCTTGTTCCTCAGAAACCACGGCCGTGGTTTCTTATGATCAGCCCGTGGTTTTGGTTTGTTGTGCATATATTGATAAATCCGTATGTTAGGATGTTAGATTGTTGAAATCCTAGTGTTTGTTGAGCCTTATCTAGCTTAGGGTGACCTAATGCTAGCAAACTAAGTGAGGGAAGAGACTTACCCGGTAATTCCCGATCTTAGATACCAAAGATGATGAACCCTAGGTAGTAGTGAGCCTCACAAGCCGCTATTGGACTGAGTGTCCTAGGAATGTTGCTTAGGACTTGCCTTCCCGAGACTTACCCGGTAAGGAGAGGTTTGACCCCTAGGTAGCAATCCGGTTTGTATAGAATTCCCAACCTTAGGTTCCTAGAGACTTACCCGGTAATAGGACATTAGGTGCGGGATTAGTGGACCATGAGACCTACCCAGTGATTGATCCCATTAGAGAAACATCCTTTCCCAACATACCGCAGCTTGTCCAAGGTTGATCAGACGTTAGAGTCCAATGCCATAACCGGAAGTTCGAATCCCTAGAATCCGCTTTTCTCTCTTTGATCACATATCTTGTTCTTGTGTTGTTTGTTTGTGTTGTTTGTTTGTGTTGTTTGATTTATTGATAAATCTTGCATGACTTTGATCTTGATTGATTACCATAAAAACCCAACCAAAAATATCATGATTTTCATTTCTTTATTTCTTTCATCTTTTCTTAGACTAGATTTGCACTATCCATGATCACTTGTTTGATTTGATTTCACCTTAGTCTTCGTGTTCGACCTCGGAGTACTATCCTTGCTATATAACGACCCATACATTGTGGGTTCGCTAGGAGTTAGGAGAATATATCGAGTTATAAATTGTAAGGCTTTTGCGTTGTACATTTTTAGCGTAACAAGTTTTTCGCGCCGTTGCCGGGGATTGAAGTGTTAAAAATAGACTTAGTTTTGTCCCTCGGCAGCGCCTTAACAAGTTTTTGGCGCCGTTGCCGGGGACTAGTTTTGTCCCTTCTTCATCTTCTTCCTTTTTGAGCCCTAGGCATGGAAGCCAAGGATTCTTAGTTTTCTTCCGTTATTGTGTTTGCGTGTGTGTGGATCCGGTCTAGGGTGTAGTGTTGGTTGTGGATCCATGGGGGGACATACAAGATGGAGTAAGCCAGCCACAAGGCAATAAAAAACTTCTGCACATCGAAGAGAAGCCCGACAAATTGCCTTTTTGGCGTTCAGCCGCGGGGGCGGACTCTGCGAGCCATGGGGGCAGATTTAGTAAACCGCAGGGGCGTGAATTGTGCCGCGGGGGCGGCACCAGGATTTCCAGGAGCCGCGGGGGCGGTGGACAGTGCCGCCGGGGCGGTCAACTTCAGCACGCAGTCGCGTCTTTTGTTTCCGCGGTTGTGTTTCTTCAGCAGTAGGTTCTTCTTCTCCGTTCTTCTTCTTTCCTTCCTTCACTGTGAGGTTGATCAATGTTAGTATCATGCCTAGGGTGGACCTAGGATAGTTGTGAATGTCATCTAGTGGTTGTGGACCTTAGGAGACCTGAACCTGCGGAACATCTACAATAACGGTAAAAACCGTTAGCTAACATTCTAGATACTAGCAAGAGCGTAAAGGCACAATCACACATAAGGTAAAGAAAACACATAACATGCTTGCACACAACCGGTTATTATCTTTCATTAAGGTATCCATTACTAATTCAACTTCTTTTGTCACATGAGTATCTTCCGAAACTCGCCTCCGCTTCCGTCTACCAATAGGAATAGATCAGTATTATCCATTACCTACGGGCCTGGGTTGCAAGAGCACATTCTAGTCTCCTGTAGAATTAGACAAGGGGTCACCGCCCGGTTATCATACACTTGGGCCAGTTAAGGTAACAAAGGGTTAAACTTATTCCAATTATCCGTTATAACAATAATAAATAACGCAAACAAGCCAATACAATCTAACTAATACGAGGAATGAAGCAAAGTCCAAGGGACTTACCTCACTCGAAGGTAACACAAAGGCTCAGCAATAACTCAGAGAACACCCTGGAAAAACTCAGTTTCCCTCAAGAAAGGAGCAAGGAAGGCCTGTTCACACAAGCGTCAAGAATTAAGAATGAAACGGTTGCTAGAAGTCTATAACTTCTAGTCTCAACGATTTCTAAGAGATCTACACAAGCTAAGGGCTCAACCTTAGTCTTACAGCAACTCAAAGAACAAGGAACAACCAAAAGGATCAAGGAAAGGAACGAGGAAAGCAAGGAAGGAAGCAAATCACCAAAGACGGGAGTTACTGCAGAGAAAACCGCAGGGGCGGTGGAGCAAGGCGCAGGGGCGGCTTGCCGCGGGGCGGGATGTGCAGCCGCGGGGGCGGTGCACTGAAAGAGGGCTCTGTCGGGGTTCCTCTTCGACCGAACTCACAGCAAGGGCAACCAAAGCTCGAACCTTTGATTCCAACACGTCAAGACTCAACTCCAGAGAGCTTGAGAACAACAATACATCAACAACGAGAAGTGAACAAGAATTAAGGTTCAAACTTGATTCTTGGAGGAGAAGAAAAGGAGAGAAAGAAGGAGAAAATGAAAAGAAAGAAAGGGAGCATGCTGCAGTACATGAACGTAAGGAAGAACACAGAATGAAGAACTTATACGTTCAGCAAGATCACGAGGAAGAAAGAAAGGTTGCAGCTCTCAGGGTTGAAGATGAATGCAAGAAACGGGAAAAAGAAGAGAAGACGGGTTTATATAGGAGACGGCTGGAACGATAGACGGAAAGGCGTCTAGGGTTTAGAAAGAAGATCAGAAAACCGGCCCATATGATTGAATATAGGATATTCTATTTATGGAAGAAAGATAAAACGAACGAAAGAAAGATCGGGCGCGATCTGTCGTCATCCGTAGGGGTGGATCATCTCGGCCGCGGGGGCGGCCTTCTTCACCGCGGGGGCGGTGAAGGCAAAACTCGGGTCTTACATCAGATCCCCTAAAAAGAAGTTTCGTCCCAAAACTTGCAAAAGCCCAACGATCACAACATCAAATAGAAACATAACTGAACTCATATATTCCCACTCGGGGCATGTAACTCAAAACGTCACAAAAAGCGTACGTAACGCAACAAAGGGAAAAACCAAACAGAACGACTACGCTAACGGTGTATCAAGCTCAGCGTAAAACTCCGGATAGTTCCTCTGGATACTATCCTCTGTCTCCCAAGTCACTTCATCAGCTCCTCGCATCGACCACTGTATCTTCGTCATCGATATGTCCTTCGAACGCAGGCGTCTCGTACTACGCTTCAAGACATCCACCGGGTGCTCTACGAATGTGTGGTCTGGCTCGATCACTAGATCTTCGTGACTGACAATGTGTCTCAGGTCTGGTATTTACTCCCGTAGCTGAGATACATGGAAGACTGGGTGAACACCCTCGAGTCTCGATGTGTGCCAACTGTTGTTATACGAAAACTCCACCAAGCGAAGGTGATCTGGCCACACTTGTCCCTAGTCTAACACGCAAGCTCTCAACATGTCCTCCAAAGTCTGGATGGTCCGCTCACACTGACCATCGGTTTGAGGATGATAAGTAGTCGTGAACTGCAGACTCGTACTTAGGGCGGCATGCACTCCATGAAGTCTCACTATATGTCTCAAAGTGAACCGTCCGTCTTCTTCTTTCCTTCTAGAACCTCGAAGTGAACCGTCCGTCTCTGTTAGAGACTATAGTCCTAGGTACTCCATGAAGTCTCACTATCTGTCTCGTGAACTCCTCTGCCAAGCGACTCACCGGCCACGTTTCCTTGATCGGAAACGTGCGGTCTTCGTCAGTCGATCTACTATGACTCAGATAGCATTAAAACCACGACTCGGTCTCAAACCGGTCACAAATCCATAAAGATGTCTTCCCACTTCCACTGAGGGACGGGAAGTGGGTGTAGCTCGTCTCCTGGTCTATGATGCTCGATCTTGACCTACTGAAAAGTTGCACACTGAGCTACATATCTCGTGACATCTGTCTTCAGACCTCCCCACCAGAAAGAGCGTTTGATATCCTGATACATCTTACTCGCACCGGAATGCACTGAGTAAGGTGAAGAGAAAGCCTCCTGGAGGATCCTCTGTCTCAACTCTCGATCTGAAGGCACACAAACACGCTCCTGGCGTCTCAAAACTCCATCAGCACCAACTGCAAACTGCGGTGCCTCTCCTCGAGACATCCGGTCTCAGATCTGTGTCAAAGCTGGACAACTCTCTTGCTTTTGTCGGATTTCGGCCAACAGATCAGGTACTATCTCCAAGGTGGAAAACTGACTGTCAAAATCCGGGAAGTGGATATCCATCTCTATCCACGCAAAATCTTGCTATAATAGTGGTTGAGCTGTCAGCCTAGCAATCGCCATCTCTCGGGCAGTCTTCCTACTGAGGGCATCTGCTACCACGTTACCCTTTCCCTAGTGGTGTAAGATCTCAAGATCAAAATCCTTGATCAACTCCAACCATTTGCGCTGACGTTTATTCTACTCCCACTAACTAAATATGTACTTCAGACTCTTATGGTTTGTGAAAATCTGGCACGTAGCTCCGTACAAATAATGCCTCCAAATCTTCAAAGCATGAACCACAACAGCCAACTCAACGTCATGGGTAGGGTAATTCTCATCGTACGTCTTCAGTTGTCTAGACACGAGCGATTACCTTACCCCTCTGCATCTAACACATCCTAAGCCCAGCTTGGATGCGTCGTTGTAAACCATAAAATCCTCAATGCCCTCTGGCTGAGCTAGGATAGGAGCAGAGGTCAACCTCTTCTTCAACTCCTCAAAGCTCTGTAGGCACGGTTCGGACCATACAAACCTCGTAGACTTCCGCAGCAAGGAAGTGAGCGGTCGGGCAATAACTGAAAAGCCCTCAACAAAACGCCTGTAATAGCCCGCCAATCCTAAGAAGCTGTGTACCTCCTTGACGTTCTTAGGAGGCGGCCAAGATGCTACTGCCTCGATCTTTGCTGGATCTACCTTGATCCCTTCAGCTGAAACAATGTGACCAAGGAATGCTACCTCGGACATCCAAAACTCGCACTTAGAGAGCTTGGCGTAGAGCTCTCTATCCTGTAAGACCTGAAGAACAATCCTCAAGTGTCCTGCATGCTCCTCTCTACTGCGAGAGTAAACCAGAATGTCGTCTATGAAGATGTTCGCTCCAAACGGTGTGTGTAAGCTTTAAATTTATAACCGATGAAATATACTTAAAAAAGGATGCGAACCCGCAGTGTACGGATCAATTATAGTAAAAGCAAGAATTCCAGGGTGTCGATTTCAGGGACTTAGGTGAAACAAAGCAAGTATAGGTTGTCAATATTTGCAAATAACCACAAAAGCGATTAAAACAATGAAAGATGATAATAAGGTCAATAAAGGGGAATATGCAAATTCTAGGGATTAAAGCATCTAGTTGTGGTTCCAACTCAAGATCTCAAGATAAGTGGACAAAGCTGAGGTTTTGCAAAGGGAAGGTGTTTCTAAAAATGGAATAGATCACCGGATAAGTCTCACTACTCACAATCCCAACCCAAAAGCTCCTATTACCGGGTAAGTCTCAAGGTACTAGGGAAAGGAATTATAATCTCAAACCAACACTCCAACTAAGGGAATAGAATCAACCTTTACCGAGTAAGTCTCAGGCTAACTCACAAATATGGGATGAAGGCACACTCAAACCCCAATAAAGGATAAACCTTATCACCTACACTTATGATCATGGGTAAACAAACAAAGGAATCACCGGGTAAGTCTCATCCTAAGCTTGCATTAAACCAGGAAAGGTGTAATAAGAATAGGATTTGGCAAACTCTAATTCTTAACTCTCAGTTTCGGATCAGAAAGGGTCACCTCGGTCAGTCAAGTTCCACCCCGGCCGAGATGTTCATCGACTGAACGAGATGTTTTAAGGTTAAGAATAAAGACTCGAGCTTTCAGGTTCCTACTGGAATTAAGATTATTCTATCATTGTTTTTCCCACAACTTTCAGCCAATCACCCTAGAATCGCACAAGGAAATTAGCCACTCATCATCATGAAACCAATAATCAAATGTATGGGAAGAGAATGAATATTTGAACACAAAAACCTTAAGAACAAGGCTTCAATAACTGAATCAAATATCAAACAAATCAACGTTCCTCAATCACAAATCACACAAAGACAACAAACCAAAGGGAATCTAAGAACTTAAAAGCTATCTCAAAGCTATAAACTTCCTTTCTAATTGCAGCTGGGAGAATATGGTGTAAAGGATAAAAATCCAAAGGTGCGAGGTTGTTGAATTGTGGAAAATCCAACCCTTTATATAGGAGAATTATCTTCCAAAGATAATAATATCTTAAAAAGATAATTTCCTAATAAAATATATCCATATCTCTAAAATAGATCTTCCAAATATATGATCTACCTTCCAGAATTCCAGCCCAAAAATATAAGATCTCTTCTTCCAAAAATAAAAGATCTCAGCCAAATAAAATATATCTCGCCGCGTTAGGATATTCGCCTCGGTCGGGGCGCTCCTCAAGATAACCTCGGTCGAGGTGGTACTGTAGCTGACCGAGGTGAATCTCAGCTGAAGGTGAAATCTCTTAAATCTGGTCCAAAGTAAATCTTCTTTGTTAATTTCAGGCTTCCTGGGTTCTCTTTTAAGCTCCTAAATGTAGCTCTAATGAGTCATTTGCTCCTTAGCTCCATTTCGATCCAAAATGTACCATTTTACCTACGATTATAACAAAACTTGGTGTAGACCTCGATTACCGCAAAGGTAGATGAAATGACAGTATAATCACAAAATATACATTCAAACATGCAGATTATTGAAGATAAAACGTCTAAACAAGTCCCAAATTATAGACTATATTACATGCTATCAAAATACCCCATACTTGTCCCTTGCTTGTCCCCAACTAAGTTCCAAATCTTAAGTACAAGATAGAATGGATTATAAGTCATAAAGATCAATGAAAAGTATTTCAAAACATTTTTGGTGGTGTGCTCCACTCATAGATCACTCTAAAGAATGCTTTGTGGTAATCAAAATCAAAATATGATCAAAATATTTTTTAAATATAAGAAAGTTGCTCATCTTTGCATAAAATCATAGAGTAAATAATAAATCATTATTATCGAAATTAATCATGTATAATCTAGTTTAAAACACCAAGTCAATCAACAAGCTCGAGGTCTCAAGGGCTTTCAAAAGAGACGTCAAGAAACGTGTGAGGGTGGGATGTATATAGGGAATGTGGTGCTAGAATCCGGGAAAAGGATCTTCACTTCACTTGCTTTGAACTTCAACATCTTCCACCAATAAGCTTTGCTTATTTACTTTTTTACTTTTTGGGATGCATGGACAGAGGTGCACACTAACCAAAGCCTAGGAAATCAGCAATCATCAATTTCTCGAGATGCCTCAAACCCTTGATGCACATACCATGACCCGTTAGGAATATCGCTCCTTCCGACTTTGGCAAGACACAAACACCCGGCTATATGAATGGTGCCGAGTTACTCATCATCATGATTGACTTCCCCAAACCTATTTGTTTCTTTCTAACTTCCAGTCAACATCTCAACTTTTCCTTCACTCGCTTTTCACTTGCTTGCTTCCAAATTCCCGGATAGGTAAAGGGAGGCAAATATGTATATGAGGGGCTAAGCATGATCAAGAAGAAGAAGAGAAGAGAATGAATTGCCTTAATCATCCCAAGAAGAAAGTGAGAGAACTCATAATGTGGTATCAACCTTCAAATTCAACATAATTTGGATACAAACAAAGTATTAAACATGCCAAAATTTCAAACAAAGCATTTTGCAACTTAAACATATCATAAAATCTTTCAAACATATAAATATTTCAAAACCAGTCTGCAAACAAAATCTTCACTGAGGTCATATCCAAATAAGAAGCACAAAAATCATTTCGAAAACTTTCTCAGTTAAACCGCCTCGGACGAGATGTTCTAAGTCAACCGAGGTGTTGCACCTCGATTGGTCAGAATCACTTCGATCGAGGTCATAAAAAAAATTTTCTTAACCAGTTTTTGACGTTTTTCTCAATCAAATAACCTGTATGCATGCATGTAGTCTCAGATAAACACATAGAGCAAGATAAAACAATAATATCCGGTAGAGTCATCCAAGCATACACATAAGTCATATAAATACATCCAAATACCCCATACTTGGGACACATTGTCCCAATGGGTCAAAATAAGTCTAGAAAATAGAGTACTCACCGGACATAGCTGAACTGCATAAAGATATAAGAAACAGCTCCAGATAAGACCGTCTCGGTTGGCGAAGAACATCTCGGTCGAGGTCCTGTGACTGAACCCGAGATGTGTTTCAATCAAGCTCCGTCCTCTCAATTTCTCGAACTTCTGTCCTTCCAGTGTAGCTCCTGAGTTGTAATCCTTCCTTAGAAAGTACCTGGTTCCTGTCTAGAGGACGCCAAAAGCAAAGCAAAGCAAACTATCAAAAAAAAGCTAGAAAAGAGAAAAGAAAGCAATACCTTGGGTTGCCTCCCAAGAAGCGCTTGATTTAAGGTCGCTAGTTGGACCTATCTCCATAGAATTACTCAATGTACCTTGAACACCTTGGAGTGCTCATCACATCCATCATAAATCTCTTCCAAAAAGGTTCTGGTTCCTAATCTCACCGGCAAATGGTAAGATCTCCCACGTACAAGCTTGTACGGTTTGATTCTCACCGGAATCCTTCTAGCTTTCCTGCACTTCAATGCGACATAATCTAGCCTTGCGTCCCATCCTTTCCTTGATCGAGAAAACAGCTTCTCGAGAATCCTAGTAGCTTCCCCATCTCCATTTTGGGGATAATACAAGGTCTTTGTCATGTGAATGACCCCATACTTGAACAAATAACACTTCATTGCCTTAGCGGTGAAGCGCTTGTTAACTTCACTCCTTATAATCCAAGGAGCATCTTCTTCCAAAAATTTCAAGGGAGGTTTCATCTTGATCTTAGGAGGTTCTTTCGGAAGAGACCTCCAACTCTTCGGTGCATCCTTGAAGAAATCTAGTACTTTAGTAGGAATTTCAAAGATAGTAAGAGAAGGCACCTTATAAAGTTCTTCAAAGCTTGGGACAAGTTTCATGTTAGGTTGATAACCCACACATGAAATCTCTCCCAACTCAGCTGATCTTTCTTCCACCTTGGCCACAGTCTCAGTAATTTTGGCCAAGGTTCTCTACATCTTCCACTATCAGTTCTACAGATTCTTCTTCCATCTCGACCGATCTCTCTTCCACCTCGGCCGATCTCTCTTTCACCTCGGCCGAAGTCTCAACAGTTGGATCGAAATCTTTCACATCTTCCTCTTCCTCAAAAGCTTCAGGAGAAACTTCCGGTTCGATTGGAGGAATGCTTGAAACTTGCAGTATTTCCTTATGCTCCTCTTTCGGCTTAGCATAGGATAGGGTGCTTTCCTTGAGCTCCTCCATCTTCCTCATCAACTTCTCCCATTTTGATTCAAGCGAATCTTAAAAAGGTTGCTCATAAATCTTTCTAGGGGCATTCAACTCAGCCCATATCGCAAGCTCCTCGTTAATGGCCTCTTCTCTTTCTCTTTCATTGTCAAACCAATAGAAGGAGTATTTCTCTTCCAAG
Organism: Fagopyrum esculentum; assembly: GCA_033239045.1. Classification (NCBI taxonomy): domain Eukaryota; kingdom Viridiplantae; phylum Streptophyta; class Magnoliopsida; order Caryophyllales; family Polygonaceae; genus Fagopyrum; species Fagopyrum esculentum. The sequence goes on along the minus strand of BSUD01000006.1, from coordinate 26,226,465 downwards.
TATTCATAATGGTCCGCCCTAGCACTTTGTCTTGCTATCCAGGCTGGATCAAACGTAGCCATCGGAAATCCTGAAAACTACAAAACTCATAGAAAATGTAGTTAAAAGCAACAAGGGCAATAGCCCCGAAAGACAACCGAAACCGGCTTGGTCTAGACCAAGTCCCCGGCAACGGCGCCAAAAACTTGTTCGCTCCAAACGGTGTGTGCAAGCTTTAAATTTATAACCGAGGAAATATGCTTAAACAAGGAAGCAAACCCGCAGTGTACGGATCAATTATAGTAAAAGCAAGAATTCCGGGGTATCGATCTCAGGGACTTAGGTGAAACAAAGCAAGTATAGGTTGTCAATATTTGTAAATAACCACAAAAGCGATTAAATCAATCAAAGATGATAATAAGGTCAATAAAGGGGAATATGCAAATTCTAGGGATTAAAGCATCTAGTTGTGGTTCCAACTCAAGATCTCAAGATAAGCCGACAAAGTTGAGGTTTTGCAAAGGGAAGGTGTTTCTAAAAATGGAATAGATCACCGGATAAGTCTCACTACTCACAATCCCAACCCAAAAGCTCCTATTACCGGGTAAGTCTCAAGGTACTAGGGAAAGGAATTATAATCTCAAACCAACACTCCAACTAAGGGAATAGAATCAACTTTTACCGGGTAAGTCTCATGCTAACTCACAAAGATGGGATGAAGGCACACTCAAACCCCAATAAAGGATAAACCTTTATTACCTACACTTATGATCATGGGTAAACAAACAAAGGAATCACCGGGTAAGTCTCATCCTAAACTTCCATTGAACCAGGAAAGGTGTAATAAGAATAGGATTTGGCAAACTCTAACTCTTAACTCTCAATTTCGGATCAGAAAGGGTCACCTCGGTCAGTCAAGTTCCACCCCGGCCGAGATGTTCATCGACTGAACGAGAGGTTCTAAGGTTAAGAATAAAGACTCGAGCTTTCAGGGTCCTACTGGGATTAAGATTATTCTATCATTGTTTTTCCCACAACTTTCAGCCAATCACCCTAGAATCACACAAGGAAATTAGCCACTCATCATTATGAAAGCAATAATCAAATATATGGGAAGAGAATGAATATTTGAACACAAAAACCTTAAGAACAAGGCTTCAATAACTGAATCAAATATCAAACAAATTAGCGTTCCTCAATCACAAATCACACAAAGACAACAAACCAAAGGGAATCTAAGAAAGTCTTACAAATCCCCTTAAAAGCTATCTCAAAGCTATAAACTTCCTTCCTTCAATCTTCAATCTTCCTTCAAGCTTCCTTCCTAATTGCAGCTGGGAGAATATGGTGTAAAGGATAAAAATCCAAAGGTGCGAGGTTGTTGAATTGTGGAAAATCCAACCATTTATATAGGAGAATTATCTTCCAAAAATAATAATATCTTAAAAAGATAATTTCCTAATAAAATATATCCATATCTCTAAAATAGATCTTCCAAATATATGATCTACCTTCCAGAAATCCAGTCCAAACATATAAGATCTCTCCTTCCAAAAATAAAAGATCTCAGCCAAATAAAATATATCTCGCCGCGTCAGGATATTCGCCTCGGTCGAGGCGCTCCTCAAGATCACCTCGGTCGAGGTGGTACTGTAGCTGACCGAGGTGAATCTCAGCTGAAGGTGAAATCTCTTAAATCTGGTCCAAAGTAAATCTTCTTTGTTAATTCCAGGCTTCCTGGGTTTTCTTTTAAGCTCCTAAATGTAGCTCCAATGACTCCTTTGGTCCTTAGCTCCATTTCGATCCAATATGTACCATTTTACCTACGATTACAACGAAACTTGGTGTAGACCTCGATTCCCATAAAGGTAGATGAAATGACAATATAATCACATAATATACATTCAAACATGCAGATTATTGAAGATAAAACGTCCAAACAAGTCCCAAAATATAGACTATAATACATGCTATCAGAAGACAACTACAAACTGGTCTAGGAAGTCGACGAAGATGTTGTTCATCAACTCCATGAAGACTGCGGGCGCATTCGTGAGCCTGAATGGCATCACTACAAACTCATAGTGTCCATATCTGGTCAGAAATGCCGTCTTGGCTACGTCCTGCTCTCTCACCCTCAGCTAGTGCTACCCAGATCTCAGATCGATCCTCGAAAACACTTAAGCTCCATGCAATTGATCCAAAAGATCGTCGATACGGGGCAATGGGTACTTGTTCTTGATCGTCACCTTGTTCAGCTCTCGGTAGTCGATACATAACCTCATTGACTCGTGTTTCTTCCTGACGAAGAGACTGGTACGTCCCAAGGAGATACACTAGGGCGGATGCAGCCCTTCTCTGCTAACTCCTCGAGTTGCTTCTTCAACTCAAGTATCTCGATAGGCATCATACGATAAGGAGCCTTAGAGATCGGTCTCGTACCGGGCTCTAAGTGAATGCCAAAGTCTACACTCCTCTGTGGAGGTAAACCTAATGGCTCTCCAAAGACGTCAGTAAACTCGCAAGATACTGGAATCTCCTTCAAAGCCGGACTCGTACTATCCATCATGGCATAGCAGGAAAAAAAAGCCTCGCATCCCTGATTGATAAGTCTCATAGCTCGTACTGTACTGATGAATGTACCAGTCTTCCCGAGATCCCATCCTTGGAAGATCTCAACATGGCCTGCAACTGTGGTTACTTTCACTGTCCTCTTACCGATGTCCAACACTGCTCGATGTCGGTCCATCCAATTCATACCTAGAATAACTTCTTCATGTACTAAGTACATGATGAAGAATTCAAATGGCCAAATACGACCTCCCAATCTAATAGGGCAATCGCTAGCCTCTCGCGTACCTCGTATCTTACCCCCATCGGGTAATCTTATAAAGAAGGGTCTACCTTCTACCGTAACTAAGGCCAATCTATCTACACATGCATCGGATATAAAAGAATGCGTAGCACCGGTATCGAAAAGAACTTTGACAGGAAAACCATTAATATGAATGGTACATGTGGCTGCTGGCGTTGTTGGCTCTACAACACTCCTCAACTCATACACTCTAGCTGATGTATCTCTAGTGTCTGCAGATCCACCAATACGTCCTCTACATCTCCCCTGTCCCGGAGTGGAACCATGAGGAGCGGTAGAACCAGAAACTCTCTGTTGTTGCTGCTGATACTGCGATCTCTGTCCTCCTCCTACAACACTGGTAGGTGAAGAACCCTGTTGTGATAGCTCCTTGCCCTGACGGAAAAATGCAACTCTGTGTCCGGGCTTGCCACAAGAAAAGCAAGTCGCTGCTGGCTTCTTGAAATCAGCTCGGATGTGTCCAGCTACTCCGCAGTTATGGCACTACCATCCTCTGTCACAACTCTGTTGGAAACCAGAACGTCCAGGCGTCTGACTACGCCCTAAACCAGTTGCTCCAACTCCAGTACTAACTGATCCAGTCTTCTGTCCCTTCTCAAGACCTCTTGTCTGAGAAGCTCTCCTATGACCCGGTCGGTCTCTCTCATAAGCAAAAGCTCTATCCTGATAGTCCATCAAAGAATCACAATGGAAACCAACAAGATAAGAGTGTGTCGACTCCCTCAACCTCCGAGAGAAAAGATAAACATGCTGATCCTCAAGTGGTGCAGACGGACCCAACAAAGACAACTCATCTTGAAACTTATTGATGATCTCAGCAATAGGCAAATCCTCAAATAGCCTCAAGAAAATCCTGAAGACGATCTCTCCTCATAGCTGCAGGGCAGTAGAGATCTCTGATCACCGTCTTCATCTGCTCATAACTGGTGACCTTACTACGAACGGTCCTCCAACAAGAATGAGCCTAATCCTTCAATAGTGTTTGTGCTATGTTGACTCGACGTCCCTCTGGGCAACTGATAGCCTCCATAGCAGTATCCAGCTGTCCTAGCCACTACTCCACCTCCAATCCAGTCTTTCCCATGAAAGTGGGAACCTTCAGTTGATCAAAAGCCTTCAATCAACTATCAGGCTTCGGCTCCTTTGCCTCAGCCGGCGCTCTAACAACCTCATCAACTCCAGTAGGCGGGGCAACAACCTGCGAAACCTCGGCTGATCTCTCGGGAACTAGTGGTACTGGTGTTGGTCTTCCAGTCCTGATAGCCTCCTCAACTCTCTGCACATAGTCGTGATATGCAGAAGCTCCGATAGACACTCGTGTGGACTTTGTCGATGGCGCTCCTTGTGCTCTAGACCTAGCAGCGGTCCCGTTCCCAACCTCAGGAACAACACTCTTAGCAACTTCCTCAGCAAACGCCTCAACGATAGGCGGCTTGTTCGCTCCAAAAGGTGTGTGCAAGCTTTAAAATTTATAACCCAAGAAGTATGCTTGAACAATATGCGAACCCGCAGTGTACAGATCAATTGTAATAAAAGCAAGAATTCCAAGGGTCGAACACAGGGAATGTGGTGAAACAAAGCACGACATCAGGTAGTCTAATATGCTAATGACTACAAATTAAAGCAATCAAAGATGATATAAAGTCAGATAAAGGGAATGCGGATTCTAGGGATTAAAGCATCTAGTTGCGGTTCCGACTCAAGATCTCAAAGGATAACGCGGACAAAGCTGAGGTTTGCAAAGGGAAGGTGTTTCTAAGGTGAGAATAGATTACCGGCTAAGTCTCACTACTCACTATCCCAAACCAAAGCTCCTATTACCGGGTAAGTCTCAAGGTACTAAGGAAAGGAATTATAATCTCAAACCAACACACCACCCAAGGGAATAGAATCAACCTTTACCGGGTAAGTCTCAGGCTAACTCACAAAGATGGGATGAAGGCACACTCAAACCCCAATAAAGGATAAACCTTTATTACCTACACTCATGATCTTAGGTATACAAACAAAGGAATCACCGGGTAAGTCTCATCTTAGGCTTGCATTGAACCAGGAAAGGTATAACAAGGATAGGATTTGGCAAACTTAAACTCTTAACTCATATAAGGTTTAGTAAAGGTCCACCTCGTTCGGTTATATTCCACCCCAGCTAAGATGTTCAATGACTGACCGAGGTGTTCTACGGTTAAGGTAAAGACTCGAGCTTTCAGGGTCCTGCTGGGGTTAAGATCATTCTATCATCGTTTTTCCCACAACTTTCGGCCAATCACCCTTGAATCGCATATGAAACTTAGCAACAATCATCATGATAACAATAATCAAATTAATGGGAAAGGAATCAATATTCGAACAAGAAAACCTTGGGAAAAAGGTCTCAATAACTGAATCAAAACAATCAATAAACAAGGGTTCCTCAATCACAATTCAGCAAAGACAACAAACCAAAAGCAATCTAAGAATATCTTACAAACTCCTTCAAAAGCCAACTCCAACTATGATTCCTTCCTTCCTTGAACTTCAACCTTCAACTTCCTTCAACTTTTCCTTCAAAACTCCAGAAAACCCTTCAATTGTTGGATGCTCTCAGCATGTGATGATCCGAAGATGGATGAATTGTAGAAAATCCAACCCTTTATAAAGGAGAATTATCTTCCAAAGATAAAATATCTTAAAAAGATAATTTCCTAGAAAATATATCCATATCTCTCAAAATAAATGAGCCAAATATAATATCTTCCTTCCAGAAATCCAGGCAAAAATATAAGATATCCTTCTTCCAAAAATAGAAGATCTCAGCCAAAAATAAAGATCTCGCCGGCGGCAAGGTGTTTGCCTCGGTCGGGACGCTCCTCAAGATCACATCGGTCGAGGTGGTACTGTACCTGACCGAGGTGAATCTCAACTGAATGTAGAATCTCTCAAATCTGGTCTAAAATCAAATTTCTATTCCATTTCCATGCTTCCTAAGATCTTCTCAAAGCTCCAAAATGTAGCTCCAATAACTCCTTAGCTTCCTTAGCTCCATTTCGGTCCAAAACGTGCCATTTTACCTACAATTACAACAAAACTAGGTGTAGACCTCGATTCCCGCAAAGGTAGACAAAACAACAATATAAATAAAGAATATACATCCATACATGCAGATTTATGAAGAAAAAAATGTCTAAACCAATCCCAAAATATAGACTATAATACATGCTATCACGGATCGGCAGCTAGGGCCTGGCCCCGACCTCTAGCTAGTGAAGGTCTTCTTGCACGTCCTCGTCCACGGAGGCCAGGTGGAAGTGGTGGTCGACCCCTTCCTCGCCCCATAGAAGATGTAGCTCTAGTACGCGTCATCTGCTATAATGATAGATATGTAAGACTACATATATAAGGCCACGCTACAACTAAAGCACAAAACCAGAAAAGCACATATAAAGGCACACACGTAAGAAACTACACTGCTGAGATCCGCGGAGGTAGTGGTGGTCGCCCGTACATCTATCCCAGACCGACAAGTTTAAAACAAAAACCCCCTTTTGAAAACGTTAGACCCCTTGCGGGTTCTATTTATTTATCCATCCGACCTTTAGAAGATTTTGAGTTCCATTGTTGCCAACCTAGAGCTCTAATACCATAATGTAACACCTCAAGTTCTAGGAACTCGAAGCGCTACGGGCTAGGACCGCACAATGGGTCCCGACCCTCAAAGTAGCAACAAAAAACGGATCTTACAACAAGGCATAGACGAATGAAACCAAAACTCAAAATAAAAACCAAAGTTTAAACAAAAAAAAACAAAAGCTCCGCAATCGAGTTTAAAACAAAAGGGAAACAACAAAAGAAACAAAAACCCAATGCCGTCCTATAATGTACGGGAACCCCGGGTGACCACACCATCCGGATCACTTAGCAGTATCCTGAACCTGCGGAACATCTACAACGACGGTAAAAACCGTTATCTAACATTCTAGATACTAGCAAGAGCATAAAGGCACAACCACACATAAGGTAAAGAAAACACATAACATGCTTGCACACAACCGGTTATTATCTTTCATTAAGGTTATCCATTACTAATTCAACTTCTTTTGTCACACGAGAATCTCCCAAACTCGCCTCCGCTTCCGTCCACATATAGGAATAGATTAGTAATATCCGTTACCTACGGGCCTGGGTTGCAAGAGCACATTCTAGTGTCTTGTAGAACTAGACAAGTGGTCACCGTCTGGTTATCATACACTTGAGTCAGTTAAGGTAACAAAGGGTGAATCTTATTCCGGTTATGCGTTATAACAATAATAAACCACGCAAACAAGCAATACAATCCAACTAATACGCGGAATGAAGCTAAGTAAGTCCAAGGGACTTACCTCACTCGAAGGTAACACAAAGGCTCAGCAACAACTCAGGGAACACTCCGGAAAAACTCAGTTTCCCTCAGGAAAGGAGCAAGGTGTTCACACAAGCGTCAAGAAACAGGAACAAAACGGTTGCTAGAAGTCTATAACTTCTAGTCTCAACGATCTGTAAGAGATCTATACAAGCTAAGGGCTCAACCTTAGTCTTACAGCAACTCAGGGAACAAGGAACCACCAAAAGGATCAAGGAAAGGAACGAGGAAAGCAAGGAAGGAAGCAACTCACCAAAGACGGGAGTTACAGCAGAGAAAACCGCAGGGGCGGTGGAGCAAGGCGCAGGGGCGGTTGCCGCGGGGGCGGTGCACTGAAAGAGGGCTCTGTCGGGGTTCCTCTTCTACCGAACTCATAGCAAGGGCAACCAAAGCTCGAACCTTTGATTCGAACACGTCAAGACTCAACTCCAAAGAGCCTGAGAACAACGATACATCAACAACGAAAAACCAACAAGAATCAAGGTTCAAACTTGATTCTTGGAGGAGAAGAAAAGGAGAGAAAGAAGGAGAAAATGAAAAGAAAGAAAGGGACCATGTTGTAGTACATGAACGTAAGGAAGAATAGAGAATGAAGAACTTACACGTTCAGCAAGAACATAAGGAAGCAAGAAAAGGCTGCAGCTCTCAGGGTTGAAGATGAATGCAAGAAACGGGAAAAAGAAGAGAAGACGGGTTTATATATGAGACGGCTAGAACGATAGACGGAAAGGTGTCTAGGGTTTAGAAAGAAGATCAAAAAACCGGCCCATAAGATAGAATATCGGATATTCAATTAATGGAAGAAAGATAAAACGAACGAAAAAAAGATCGGGCGCGATCTATCGTCAGCCGCAGGGGCGGATGCCGCGGGGGCGGACGGCCGTAGGGGCGGCCTTCTTCACCGCGGGGGCAGTGAAGGCAAAACTCGGGTCTTATATTCAGTACAATTACCGACAAATTTTATGGATGTAGCGAAAATAATATGTATCCTTATCCACTCCGATCCGGTAAATAATTTCGGATACACGGATCGAGTTTTTTTTAAACCCGGATATCCATTATCCGAGAATATAGAAATTATTTATCAAAATATTCTACTAAAGTTGTATTTAGCTTGAGTTGGTGGGAAGGATACCAACTATTTTTATACTCTAAATAAGGATACAAGATTATATCGTGTAATGAACTCTACTTTTCAGTTTTCACCTTTCACCGCTTCTCTCTCTCAAACTCAAAACTCAAAAGTGAGACAACCACGCTTCCCTCATACTTCTCTGAGTTCTCTCTTCTCCGCTTAGATTCTCAACCACTCTTTTCTACTCAGACGAGTAAACCCTAGAGCGGGGTTGATTCTAGCCTTCTAGTGTTGCCGCCGCTCTGATTCTGCCTTCTTCTCCATCACGAGTGGTTAGGGACCTAGGGTTGCTTCTAAAAGAAATAGAGAAAAGCTCCGCAGATAAACCATTGACCATGTCCTGTCAAATACCTAGACCCAATCAAAAGTCATCCCAACAACGAAGACAATCTCAGCGACAAAAGCACCAGGTTCCTCCTCGAAACTCCAAAATATTTTATAACCTAGTCCCAAACTCTCCTTTGGAACCTATTTTCATAGCCTAGCTCTCAATAGGTAGTTCGCTAAAGATTTATAAGATTTAAACACCATTCTAGACTTTCATAAAAACTCGCTAAGGTCCGACTTTGGTTTAAGATACGAGGCTTGAATAAAAATATAAAATTCCGAAATAAAATTCTAGGTCATCTATGATATGCATGTTACCCATAAGATCAAAGAACTCTCCAAAATTCCCAACAACAATCTCTACAAAATTCTCCAATGTTGGTTCCAAACTCGACATTCTATACTTAGCCAATTTATGAGTATGCTTTCTAACTGCACAACTAGTCGACTTTGGACCTTCATAGATATAAATCTAATCGTTGGATAGGTCCCAAATTTTGATACATTACAGTATGCATATCACTCTAAAACATACTAAAAATTGAACGGTGGATCATGCTTCTAAGAGGTCGAAAAAGAGGCCTGAACATGACTTCTTAACACAGTTTCTGGAAATGAAAAACACAAGGACAAGCTATAGGTTCAAGCTTCGAGTCTTACCCACTACGTCACTCTGGATCCAGGCTCAACCTTGGGGTCTCGAGTTCGAGTCCGGTACTTGCTCACTTCGATGGTTGCAGAAGGGAATGTCTACGCTGACTTGATGGCTAGGGGAGGCGTGCTTCTTGCTATTGGTGAGGGAAGAATCTGGCTGGGTGTGAAGACTGGTGACTCTCGATTACTGCAGAAAGAGAAGACTGGTGACGCTTCTACCTGTTATGTTGGAGGATGTGCTGAGGAGGAGGCTTCCACATTCAAGCCCGTCGTTGTACCACAATGACTTTCTTGCCTTCTGATTTGTCGAGGCTGCTACACTTGTCTTCTGTGTGCATATACACAGGTCCTACGTTGGGTTGGCTCTCGACAGAACGAGGTCTCACTGGCATACTTTGCTAGAATATTTTGGGGGAAGATTATCTTTAAGAAGATATCTTTCATAGTTTTCATAGTTGATCTCCCTATAAATAGCTAAGTGGGGAAAATTATTAGGTAGATTATATTTGATCTATTCCATAGATTCTTGTTGCATACTTTGCTAGAATATTTTTGGCCAACAATACACATATGCATAATCATTGGCTATGAAGCATGACTTTGAGGGTGATCTATAGCATTTGAACCTATATTTGCATACTTTGCTAGAATAGTTGTCTACACGGATTCTTATTGCTTTTGTAAGTGATTTGACGAATTTTATAACAAAATGGAACATAGGAGGACAAGGCATCAATGTGGATCATATTGGGACATGATACAGCATAAAAGGATGGTTCGAACATCATCAAAGGATCAAGAAAATAGTTATGGAGAAGGCGTTACAAAACAAAAATCTCGGCGTGATGATGAAGAATCTCGGCCGAGATCATTAACAAGATCATCCGAGATTTTGTAAAAAAAATGGTCCGTGGCCCAAGCTTTCAAACCCTAATTTTTCCTATAAGTCAAGCATGGTTGCAACAAACAAGAGGATAGTCAAGACATCTTTGGACGGCGAACTACAAGGATTGATCATCAACACTGATAGCAACAACACTTTAAAGAGATTTGAGAGAATTCTTGGAGAGAGAAAGATAGTTCTTGATTTTATTGCTTTTGGATACAAGATTGGATCTTTGTTATTGGATTGCTTTTGCTTTTGGATATTGAAGACATCTTGCTAAGTATTTCTTACTTTTCTTTTTATTTTTATTAGTTTATGGCTTTCTTGAATTCTTCATATATCTTTCTTGATTTAAGTATGTGTTGTTGGCTAAACCCTTGCGATTCTATGGTGATTGGTTGATGGTTGTGGGCTAGATGATGATAGGCTGAGCCTTTAAGTTTAAATTGGACCCTGAAAGTTGGTTTAACCTTTGAGTAGTCGAATCTCGGCATGTTCTTCAGGAATCTCGGCTGAGATTTTCCCTAGAACAACCCAAGATTTCTTCTGTTGATCCGTTTTTGTTATATCTTTATGCTTGGGCTATAGATTGCCCAAATCATAGTCTCTGTTGAACCTTTTATACCCTTAGTTCCCTCTAAGGCTTACATCTAACTTTGGAAGAGACTTACCCGGTGATTCTCTTTCTTGGTTACAAAAGATGACGAGTTCTAGGTAATAAAGGATTCGAAACCCTTTATTAGGTTCGAGTGTGCCTTCTTCTTGCCTGAGTGAGCTTAACCTGAGACTTACCCGATAAAGGTTAGTTCTTGACCCTTAGGTTGATTTTTTGGTTTGGGTATATGTTCATTTCCTTAGAGTCTTGAGACTTACCCGGTGATAGGAGTTTTGGTTTGGGATAGTGGATTGAGAGACCTCCCCCGTGATCATTCTCACCGTAGAAACACCTTTGCTTAGCGATCCCAACTTTGTCATTATTCTTTAGAAGTCTTGAATCAAAAACCACAACTGAATACTTTGATTTCTAAAATCTGCATTGTCCCGATTATCATATCATTCCTCTTTATTTTTTTTGTCTCTTTCATTAGTCTATTCTATCATTGATTTGTTACCTATTGATTTCACCATAGTCCTGAGATCGACCTTTGAAATATTTGCTTTTACTGCAATTTAATCCGTACATTGTGGGTTCACATATTTTTCAGGCTTTGATTACAAGTATAAATTAAAAACTAGATTCGTTCATTATTCACACACGTTTGAGAGCGAACAGGACCCATTATGAGGTCCTAACCCGTAGCATCCGAGTCTTAGATTTAGGGTGTTACAACATACATTTTGAAAAATTGTTCTATTATCTTTTACATTCGTTGATTATATTGACATCTAACCCACTATAACTAGAGTTAATGCAGCAAATATCTTTATTTTATAATTAGTAATAATTCGAAGTGAAAAATGTAAAACAGGAATACAAATTCAAAATGTACGAGTGGGATTCTAGAAAGAAAAAATCAAACGGCCTTCCCCCTTTCTCTTACCCCTACATCCACTTTTGACAAGCCATGTTTGTGAGCTCTCAAACCCAACCTTCGTTTTCCAAAAGCTTTTAATTTACCCGCTTCTTTCTACTCACTCAGATTTTCCTTCGGTACCTTGTTCTCCTCGGTTCTTTCTCATCACCGTCCTCCACTTCTGGTTGTTCGAAAATTAGGGTTTGTCCCTTTAATTTCCCTCTATTTCAAAGTTTCGATTCTCAAATTTGAAATATTTATTTCATGTTTTGGTTGTGTTGGTTTGATTTATTCGCACGGAGAAGGCAGAACTAAACGAAGCACATATTTTAATTTCTTCCCCTTTATTCGCCTTCCAAAACATGTCCACTCTCTCAGATATCGTTAATCATGATCTCTCAAACGGCACCGATAAGGTTACGAGTGATCATTTTCCGGTTCGGTCCGGTCCTTGGTTCATGGTTGGTCCAGTCCGGTCCGGACCTTTTTTTAAAAAAAAAAATTAATAAAACGCAGTTGGGAAAGTTAGCCTTGGCCCCTTACGCTGCTCGACAGTCTCTGCACTCTCAATTTACCCAAATCCCTAAATTCCTAATAGTGGCGAGGGCGGCCGGCGGCAACTGCAAGCAACGAGCGGTGACTGGAGGGCGGCGAGCGGCGAAGACTCTCAACGTCGATCTGCAGCTTTCTCTAATCTGTCCCTGTGTTCCTTCAACGTCGATCTACAGCTTTCGGTTAGTCTCTAATCTACCCTGTTTTGGTCCAAGGTTTAAATCTAGGGTTTAGTTTATCCCCTCAGCGCTTGTACTGCGGAAAAACGACCTCAAAAACAAATCACTAGTATTGATTTGAGGGAAGCTCTTTCACGCTCTCAGAAATCCTCATATGTCCCTGTTTCGGTTAGTCTCTAAGTTGTTCAAGCTTCATATTTGTTGATGGCAGTAAGAATTTTCTGGCTGGTGAAGTGTTGAGTTACCCAACTGGATTTTCAACATGGGTTTTGGTCTAATATTGATGTGTACTGATTTGACAGTCCTATCTAGCAATGAATCTGGCAATGAATCTGTGAAATTTGGAGTCTACGGAACAAGTTCATTCAAAAATGTATGTGTTTGAGTTCATATGTTTAGGGCCTAGCCAGAAGATACTATGGCTTAAAAGCTAGAAAATGTGTAACCATTTCAATTTGGGTTCTGTATTACTTTCCTGCTGAACTAGTGAACTCACATTTCGAATCTAATTATGGATTAAGTATTTACATCATTACTCTAATTATGAGCTTAGAGTAATGCTACTGCATTTGATTAGTATCTTAATTTTTGACCTTTAATTTTTCAATTTATATTCAAATTTTGAAAATCAAAATCAAAATCATACCTTAGTAGCCAGTAACCAGCAAGTAGCATGCAGCACATGCTAAGTTGCTATTTGCTAACGCCTAACAGTATGTCAGTAACAACACAGTAGCACAAGGCAGTACACGGTCCTGGACCGGACCTGGACCGGTTTTGGACCGAATAATTCGGTCCAATTCCGGTCCGCACTGTTCAGGTCCGGTCCAGGTCCGGACCTATGAACAGTCCTAGATAAGGTAATCGCCTGATTACATATGGTTGGCCAGTCTTCTTTGCCACCTACTTTCTTATCCGTCTAGATTATTGGTTTTCTGCTCGTCTTGTTTTGTGATAATGTCAAGCTGAAGGTTTTTAACTAGGCCTGTTCAAATCCGGGCGGCCCGCCCGACCCGGACCGGCCGCTCGCAAATACGGGCGGGTACGAACAATGTGGCAAGCCGAACCGGGCCAGGTACGAACAAGGCATTAGACAATCCGCCTTGCTCGGTTGCTCCATCTTCAGGATCTGTCTTCGCCACCGGCTCCGTCTTCTTCCGTCTTTTGGTAGGGTTTCATTATTTTGGATCTGTCTTGAAGATTTCCTTTAAATCTGTCTTTGAAGTTTTCAATTTTTTCCTCTTTGTTGTTCTTCATTTTCATAGTACCTCCATTTGTTTCACGCCTAATTGAAGGTTAATACTGTGTATTTTTTTTGTGTATTGTTCATTGTTGGATATGAAATTGAAAGAAAACGTTTACTGTAGAGATTGGTTTGCATAGTTTTGTCTTTTTTGTGTATTGTTGATTATGAAATTGAAAGAAAATGAATACAGTAGATTGGTTTGTAGAGTTATGATTCTTCTAAACAAGTTAAATTTTTTTTTTAAAATGGGTGCCCGGCGTGCAGTCCGGCTCGTCCGGCCGGACGGGTACGGCGGCCACTACAGGCCCGCCATCCGGGCTTGGCCCGGCCCGGGTCCGGCTAGACGGTTTTTTCCGAGCCCGGATATAAACAGATCTATTTTTAACTTATTCCTTGCCTTTGATAAATCGCTTCTGATGCTCGTTTTCATTACTAAGGTTGAGTTCAGCAATAGAAATGATTTCTCCTCCTTGGTTGTGATGTGTACTTCTTCAATCTCAAATTATTCTTATCACTTAATAGTTATCATTTTTGATTTATGTGTACACTGTATTGATTGCAATTACTTGATTCGGAATTAAAAAATTGCATCACCTGTTCACAACAGATCTAGAAATTAGACCTACAACTCGGCTGAACACGGAATTTTCCAAAAGAAATAGAGAAAAGCTCCGCCCGCAGAAAATCAAGTTGGTGAGCCGTGTGAGAAACCATTGACCATGTCCTGTCAAATACCTAGACCCAATCAAAAGCCATCCCAACAACGAAGACAAACACAGCAACAAAAGCACCAGGTTCCTCCTCGAAATTGGTCCCTAGATGATTTTGAGATCGGCAAACCCCTCGGTAAAGGCAAATTTGGCCGAGTCTATCTGGCTCGTGAAGTCAAGGTTTCTCTCTAAATCTATAAATTACTCTTGAGTACAATTTTCTGTTGCTCCTTGAAGTTTCTGAATTATGCAGTAATTTTTGTTTGGTCTGAGATTTGGCTTTTGACAGAGCAAATATGTAGTGGCATTGAAGGTGATTTTCAAGGAGCAGATAGAGAAGTACAGGCTCCACCATCAGCTAAGGAGGGAGATTGAGATCCAAAAAGATCTCCGCCACCCTAATGTTTTGCGCCTTCATGGCTGGTTCCATGATGATGAGCGAATTTTCTTGATTCTGGAGTATGCTTTCCATGGCGAGCTCTACCAACTACTCAAGAAGTATGGCCATCTCCCTGAGAAGCAAGCTGCAACGGTGACAATCCTTTTCTTTTATTAAAAAAATCGTATGCTTCTTCTTATATCCTGATTAAGTACTTGTTCTTGAAATAAGAAATAACATAAATGGCCTTCTGTCCACGCTTTCCTGTTTAATTTGCTATTCAAGCTTAACTATGATGAATTGATAATCAACTTCTACTTCCAAAATATTTTTCATTGTTCATTGTGTAACTAAAGTCCATCTTTAACTACCCAGCCCTTAAGGTTTACAGTTTACTCTGGCTTAGTATTACTCGGGAAGTGAGCCCTCAACGTCTAAATCCAGAAATTACTGCAATGATAAAGTTGAGAGTAGTTTTATTATTAATCAGATTGTTATAGGAACTTATAGCTAGATGAGAAATCAATTCATATGTAGTTGATGGTCTTCTTCTTGTTGGAAAATCTTCACTCTTGTATATATTGTTTTTTAAATTCTCACTTTTATGTCACTGGCTGCGCATGAAACAGTATATTACAAGTTTGACGCAGGCATTGGCGTATTGTCATGATAAGAATGTCATTCACAGGGACATCAAGCCGGAGAATTTATTGCTTGATCACGAGGTATCTTTTATTTGCACACTCTGTCACTTCAACCTCGATGCTTCAGTTGTTAGCTGGCAACTTGTTATTACTAAGTATGGTCTACAAAATGTGGTATAAGTTGTGAGGCAATATCAAAACTGAGAACCAAAAAAGTTACCTTGTTTCAGTCTTAGTCAAGAGAATATTGTGAAAGAAAATTTAGAACATTTGGTTAGATCTTTGTAGAGCCACATCTTGGTTATTCTTGCAGTAAGAAAGTCCGAAAGAAATACTGATAACTAGGATTTTCTACAAAGCAACAATGTGATAACTTAAACGACATCTACAAAGATTGCGAGTGAATTTGGATCTCTACAAAGATTGAGAGTGAATTTGGATCTCTACAAAGATTGAGAGTGAATTTGGATCTCAATTTGGTGTCCAAGATAGCAACTAGGATGAGCTATATTCTTTCACTGTAAAACACAGCTTTGAATTTTTTTGTAAAGGTAATTACTTTGGCACAAAGGGAGAAGGATATAGAGGAGGCCAAATGATCATATCTGCGGTTATTTCTGTTCCTTGCGTGATTCTGCTTGTCACTTGTGCTTTGTGGTTTTAGGGTCGTCTTAAGATTGCAGACTTCGGGTGGTCTGTCCAGTCCAAAAACAAAAGACACACTATGTGTGGGACCTTGGATTACCTGGCTCCAGAAATGGTGGAAAAGAAAGCCCATGATTATTCAGTTGATAACTGGACTTTGGGCGTGCTTTGTTATGAGTTTCTCTATGGAGCACCTCCATTTGAGGCTGAGAGCCAACAAGATACTTTCCTAAGGTAGACAGTCAAAATAACATAAGTTCATATAAATAACACATGTATTCAACAATGTTAAATTGGGTTTGTCTGCAGAATAAGGACTATTGACTTAAACTTTCCATCAGAACCTCATGTTTCCCAGGAAGCCAAGGACTTGATAAGCAGGGTAAGGTCAATAGTTAGCTTCCTATTTACATGAAAATAACACTTATCACACTAACATGGACCAAAATATCCTGCAGTTGTTGGTGAGAGACTCTTCTAAAAGGCTCTCTCTTAAGAAGATCATGGAGCACCCTTGGATTAAAAAGAATGCCAATCCCACCGGAGTATACAACATTGCCTAGATCAGCCTGGAGTCTTCAGGTTAAACTCATCCTTTGCATAGATTTAACAACTGACTTCTATCTGTCATCTTATTCGTAATGACAGCAGTTTCTCTATTTGTGCCGTTTAGTGTATGAAGCATTTGTAAAGTTGAAGTTGGTGAAAACTTGCAGTAGCTTGAATTTACACATTAGTATTTTTAGTACGCATATTACGGTGGAGAAAGTTGCTTAGGGGTCTAGGAGGTCAACGACGGTATATATGTCTGCTCCAATCCCCCTACCCCTTTATTTTTTTTACAACAAAACAACATTGTTTTGGCTCGTTTTTCCCTCAGTTTTATTGACCGAAATTTGACCCGTGAAAACACGTCATGTCACAAGGGTTTTTTTACATATTTATTCTTACATGAGTTTTTTAAATTTATTTTTACATAATAATTTAATCTTATTTGCCTAATGACATAATTTTCATATGTTTATAAAATAAATATTAATTGTTTTAAACAGAAATAGATTTTACTGTTTAAAATACTAGTATTTTTTAATTTCATTTTGAATTCAATTTTCCTCAATTTAAATTTCAAATTGGTTTAAAATTTCTCACCTGAATATGAATTCAAGTTTTCCTTTCAAATTCAATATTTAATTTCACCCAATGTTCTCTGTAAAAACCCGTTTTGATTTCACATATCTAGCACACATTTTCATCTTCATATCTCTTACTTCAAAATGTCAAAAGGACATGAATTTCGTAAATCCATAAGCTCTTCTGCTTGCTTGGGACATTAGTTTGATCTGAAAAATTACAAAGATATGCATCATTTGTAGAATATGATCGTTGAAGATGAACGTGAAATTTATCAACTATACTATGATCCGTCACAATTAAATCAAAATGTTGTAATGAGTTGATCGTCCGGTTCTTCAATTGAAATGACTCAATTTATATACATAGGACTACACTCCTTCACATGAGTACACAACCAACTAAAAACGGATTTAGTTGAGCATATATGATAAAAAGTTGGAAATCTTGACTATAATCATTAATCAAATGTAGTTGCATTTTTTTTTTATTATGTTGTTTGTTATTTAAGTGTGTAATTTTTTTCATTCTTATTTTTTGCATTATATTAATTTAATAAAATATTTAAATTTTATTAATTTATTAAAAAAATCAAAAAGTAAAAGGTGAAATAAGAGTCACATGACTCTCTATTACAGGGGAATATAAATAAGCTAAAATGAGGCTTCTAAGTTGATGTGACAAAAAATAGATTGGTGTTAACTATTAACACCATTGTCTATTCTTTAGTGAAATAAGAGTAACATACAATTAATTGATATTTAGTTTTTTCGTTCTTATTTACCCGAAATATGATTATGGATTTTAATTAAGTTGATTGAAAAGATATGTTGTCAAAGTAGTATATGTTGTTTAAATTAATTTAATTTAAAATACAAAGTTATGTGTGTTGTTCGGTTGACCAAGCATCAAATACACTAGTGAATTTATTCATTTATACGAATATTGATCAATCCAATGGAAAATTAATATTTGGTCAAACAATAAAACAATTGGGATGATAAATATTGATTATTTTGTGTGACATTTGTTTATGCACATAATAATCGGCCCAAAGGGAAAGTAATATTTGGCCAAACAATAAATACAATTGTATAATTAAATATCAACTAATTGTATGCTACTATTTATGCGCATATTGATCGGCAAAAAGGAAGGTTAATATTTGACCAAATTGGTATTTTCGTTATTTATGTGAATGTTGACCGGCTCAAAGGAAGATCAGTGTTTGGTCAAATAGCGAGTACACATGCGATAACTAATGCTGATATATACAAATATATCCATGTAAATAATAGTCGTTCCAAATAAAGGTAATTATTTGATCGAATTTGTTATCGATGTTTGATTATTGCGTTGAGAGTACCACTTACAAATGATATCTTGTGTTAACATAAGATGTCAAGTTGTGTCAGGTATCTTGTTTAAAATATTTATATATGTGGATTTTGTCCATGTGAATGCTAGTCGGTCCAAAGAAAGACTACATTGACAAGATTTACGTGTCTTCTTGAATTTACTTTATTGAGAATTATAATGTTAGTACCCATTTAAATTCTTTTTGGATCCTAAGGTTGGTAAATATGAACTATGAGCCCTAATTTCTTTCACGGTTTCAGTTTTGTCAATTTATTTGACCCATTTGGGGTTTAGTTGATAAAATTATGAAGTGTGTTTTGATATAATGCATACCTCCTTCTTCTTCTTCTTTTGTACTTTTTATTTGTGGGTGTATGCCCATATTTGATAAATGAATTGTTATAAGGAATTCAAATGGTGAGTATTAAGAGGTTTTGAGAGTGAAGAGTCTAGTAATATTAATTATTGTACATTATGTTGCTATATTTATTTAAATATGCATTTGGATTACATGAATACAATCTTCTTGTTATTAAACAACACACAAGTATTGAATTGTACAAGTTTAACTTTTAAGGTGAAATGATCGAAACATGATGTCTCCAAAGTGACCTCTCTTGTATAGATTATTCATTAGTAAATGTTAAATAATATGTCTATGTTGGTCCATGCGAGTTGTCTTTAATCCAAATGTTGTATAAACACTTGGCCGGATTACATACATGTTTATGGTCGTGAACATGTGACAGTTATAATGTTATACACGGAATAATAAATTTATCCAAAGATAATATTATTATTGCTCATGACTTATCGTCAATGTTTGACTATCACTACAAGAGTACCACTAGTAGTTAATATTAATGTCCAAAGAATGCATCTTTCTTAACTTGATATTCTCTCAAGTAAACATATATAGTTTGACAATCTAGAAACGCTTTGGTGACTACATTCAAGTATCACTATAAGTATGAGTGTTTTTTAGGTAGAGCCTAAGTTTTATGATTTTATTGTCCATCAATATTAAAATGGGAAATGTCACTAGTACAAAAGTTATTCTCTTAGGGCCTTAGGGAAATATTCTCAAAGGTTAAATAAAACCTCCATAAATAAAAAAATTCTCAAGTGTTTTTTTATTTAATCCCTGAAAGATACTACTATATTTAAAATGAAGTAAAAATAAAAATACTATCGGACATTTTTTTTATCCGACTAGAAAAATTGACCTAAATCAAACAAACTCTCGGCGGTTCCCGTTATAACTCCCGAGAAATAGGTTGTAAACTTCTTATGTCGGTGTATCCAATGACTTGTCGACCTCTTTCTCCTCCTTCAGGTCTCATCGTGACCAACCCTATCCCCTTTCTCGTTGTTATGTACTTATAGACGCCGCGACATTTGTGGTGCTTATGCCGCCTACCTTCTTCTCTTACTCAAGCCAATGATCACAACCTCCCATAGGTAATGTGCTCTTTGTTCTCGAACCTCTCTTGTTGTTTCTTGTCGAACTCTTTCTTTTCTCACAGGGCCACTACCAACTGTTTCTGTTATTGTGGACGCACCATCCAAGCTTGAATCGATCCGTTTCAAATGATGCATTTTAGTTGAGAAAGTTGTTCCTCCGACCAAGATCAATTCCAGGATTCTCCTCCTCCAAGTCGTCCAAAAAGGTCTCCTATCTTCTCTTTCTCTATTTAGGGTTTTGTTTCCCCAATTTGCTAATTGTGATCGGGTAAGCAAATTTGCTGATTTGATTTGTTCGGGTTGCAACTCAACGTTGGATAGGTGGTAGCAGTAGAATCTGGATCTTATAATAGGAACGGGAGGTTGTTTCCCCAGCATTTTAGACCTTTCATTTCAAACCTTTAATTCCGACATTTATTTCGGACATTTAATTCCGACCTTTCATTTCGGCCACATCCTCTATATAAAAGACGTTTAGCATAGTTCGTAAAACATATTCAAATTAATCAAGCTTAGTTGAAGGTAAATTCTTATCCTTGATTTTGAGCATCACATTTTCCTTCTTAAAGTTCTTCCTTGAATCTTCGGTTCAAGTCTTCAACCATATTCTATCATTGGATTCACTTGCACATCAACAAAATGAGTAGTCGAAGCTTAAGCTCGATCTAGATCCGAAATTTATTCTTCAACGTATCCAAGGGCGCATAAGTGGTGGTGTACATCGAGGTGACGTAATCCATGTTAGAAAAGTATAACATGTCGTTCGATTGAACTGTGGTGTCGGCTTATTGTTTTGCCATTGTTAAGTTGGAGAAGACAAATGTAGGAGCGAAAGTGTAAACCTACTATCCAAGGTTTGGTGTACGGGCAGTTTTATCCGTGTGCAGATTCAGTAGGGTAGCAGTTTTGTAATACACAAGAAATATTAACGGAGGTTGTAGATCCATTGAGAAATAAGGAAATTATATTAAAAAAATTTCCTCTTATATCATATTATTCATTAGATAATGAATTCCCTTTGGGTTTACCTTGACATACTACTCAACATATAGTATCACGGAAAATCGGAACTACAAAACTACCCTTACGTTTTTACACACATCAACTATATCTGAAAGCAGGGGCGGCCCTTGGGTGGGGCAGGGTGGGGCAGCCGCCCCACCCTCCAAAAAAAAAAAAAAAAAAATTTTTTTTTTTAAAAAAAAAAAATCGTTTTAAAATGGGTTATGGGTTCTCATTTATAAAAAAATTTTCTACGATTTATTAATTTTTTAAATATCACTATTCTTGTGTATATTTAAATGTTGTTTTGGATCTTTCGCCGAAGTAAACGAAACTTCAAAAAAATTTTCTGTTTTAGGCTCGGAGTGAAATAATTCATAATTCACCTAGATGCACGAGATTTGTTGTTTGAAGTAGAAGCGTGGTCTTAAACCGCACTATTATTTGTAAAATGCGTTGTCGAGGACAACGTTTTAATATCCGAAATAAAGATAATAAAAACACAAATAGAGGTGCGGTCCTAGACTGCGGCTATAGTGTAACGTTTTTGAAAGAGAAAAAAAACTAAAGAGGCGCGGTTATAAACGCACCTATAAGGCAGCTATTTTAAAAAAAAAAAAAAAATTATAGGCGCGGTCCACGACTGCGCCTTTAAGTATAATATTTTTTTATTTTTTTTAAAATTTTTGTTTATTATAAATATTGACTTTGTTTTTATCGCTATTTTATTTTCATAGATATATTTAACGAAAATAAAATTTCGCCCCACCCTTTGAAAATCCTGCGGCCGCCACTGTCTGAAAGTTGCAAATAATGAAGAGGAATTAAAACAGAGTACCATATCAGACATCAGAGCTTCATCTTCTTCTCTGCAACTTGGGGGAAATCTCAGTTACTGGTTAACTCAGATTCAGAGCAGCCTACCTTAGTATAAACTCCTCCAGAGGTGGAGAAGAGACGGTAAAGGAAACGGCCAATCATTTTGATCGCCATCTTCTTGACTCTTCCTCTCCGCACCGGAATCCTGCCAAATCCGTCGCCGGAGAGTTTCACCTTCGAGTTTGCAGTCATTTTCCGGCGGGTTGGTGATGAATTCATTTGGGTGTTTGGAGAAATAATTTAAGGTCAAATCTGTACACATTACGTTGAGTTATATTGATGTTTGGGGTAGTTAAGAGTTTTCAAATTACAATATATTTAATCTGAAATTTCTTGGTTGTCGCCCTTTTCACACTAGTATCATACGTGTCTCGTCTATAGTAGTCACTTGATTGACATAAAGGAATTCAATTTTCAACCCAATAGAAGCCAAATGAAATAAACATATGGATTAAAATGAGTCAAACTTTAGTGTTTTTTGTTAGACAACTAAACTTAGTAACAAAGTTTTGATTTGATTTTTTTTTTTATCTATAATTTTGTGTTGTGATAGACGTGGTTAAAATTACTATGATCAAACTGAAGTTTAAGTGGGACCGAAGCCTATTTCCTGGAAAATGCAAACTTGAAAAATTAGGCTTAGGTTGTAGGCCAAAATTTGGTTTGGTGAATCACTATTTTGCAGTTTCGCACTAAGGCTGAGTTTGACATATTTTAAATACTCTAAAAAAAAAATAATGTTAGTGTTTATTAGTGTTTTTGAAAAGATTCTTGAAAAACACTAGTGTTAAGTGTTTATAAAAACTAAGGAGTGTTGGTTGGACCGATATTTATACTAGTGTTTCCATAAGCATAGGCGTACTCAACAGACATCTCTCGTCCTTACCAGATGCTCATTGCCCTCGTTCCTTCACCCTAAGAACTCATCGCCGACACAAATCCCCCATTCGGCTTTCTCTTTTCATAATCTAGGGTACAGGTCACTTTCAACGATCCCTCTATTCTTCACCGCCATGATCTTTTTTGTGTGAATCGGTGAAGATCGATTTCAATCGAGTCAGGTATTTAGACCGTTTGTGCTCTCTTCTGATTTGATTGTTTATCAACCTTGTTTATTCTTCTAGTTTGTGCTGGTTCGGTGGGAAAAAAAAACTCGAAATCCACTCCCCGGATGCCGATTCCTCACACCCTCAAAGCTCGAAATTTGATGTCACCTCTAAACTGTTGGCCGAGTCTTTCAATGAGGTCATGGTTTGGCCTTTTAGTTATTTCAGTTTGCTGAGTTTCTTGGTCAATAACTACTTGGTTATTGTAACACCCCAAGTTCTGGAAACTTGAAGCGTTACGGGTTAGGACCGCACAATGGGTCCCGACCCTCAGAGTAGCAACAACAAATGGATCTTACAGCAAGGCACAGACGAATGAAAACCAAAACTTAATATAAAACCAAAGGTTTAAACCAAAAGAAAACACAAAACTCCACAGCCGGGTTCAAAACAAAAGGGAAACAACAAACGAAACAAAAACCCCGAACCCGTCCTATAATGTACGTGAACCCCGGTTGACCACACCATCCGGATCACTCAGCAGCATCTTGAACCTGCGGAACATCTACAGCGACGGTATAAACCGTTAGCTAACATTCTAGGTACAAGCAAGAGTGTAAAGGCACAAACACACATAAGGTAAAGAAAACACATACCATGCTCACACATCAACCGGTTATTATCTTTCATTAAGGTTATCCATTACTAATTCAACTTCTTTTGTCACACGAGAATCTCCCGAAACTCGCCTCCGCTTCCGTCTACCAATAGGAATATATCAGTACTATCCGTTGCCTACGGGTCTGGGTTGGAAGAGCACAGTCTAGTCTCCTGTAGAACTAGACAACTGGTCATTACCCGGTTATAATACACTTAGGCCGATTAAGGTTATCAAAGGGTGAATCCTATTTCCATTTATCCATTATAAACATGATAAACAACACAAACAAGCCAAAACAATCCAACTAATACGCGGAATGAAGTTAAGTAAGTCCAAGGGACTTACCTCACTTGAAGGTAAACCAAAAGATCAACACAACTCAGGAACAACTCAGGAGAAAACTCAGTTTCCCTCAGGAAAGGAGCAAGGAAATCCTGTACGAACAAGCAACACGGATCAGGAACGAAACGGCTGCTAGAAGCCTATAACTTCTAGTCTCAATGATCTCTAAGAGATCTCCACAAGCTAAGGGCTCAACCCTAGTCTTACAGCAACTCATGGGACAAGGAACCAGTGAAGGGACGAGGAAAGGAAGGAAGCAACTCACCAAAGACGGGAGTTACTGTAGAGAAACCGCAAGGGCGGTTAGGCAGAGACGTAGGGGCGGCAACACGCAGGGGAGGCTGGTGCAGGCGCAGGGGCGGCTGCTCTGACAAAAGCTCTGTCGGGATTCTTCTTCGACCGAACACGCAACAAGGCAACCAAAGCTTGAACCTTTGGTTCCAACACGTCAAGACTCAACTCCAGAGAGCCTGAGAACAACGAAGGGTCAACAACGGAACACTCTATAAGAATCAAGGCTCATGCTTGATCCTTGGAGAAGAAGAAAAGAAAAGAACGCAAGGAAGAAACCAAAACAGAAGGAGAAAACATGCAACACTGTAAGAACGTGATGAAGAACCGGGAAGGAATGAACTTACACGTTCAGCGAAGTTGCAGAAAGCAAAGGACGGCTGCAGCTCTCTAGGGTTTGAAGACGATAGCAAGGAACGGGAAAAAGGAGAGAAGGAAGAGAATATATAGGGAGGGCTGGAACGCTAGACGGAAAGGGCGTCTAGGGTTAGAAAGAAACCAAGGAAATCGACCCATAAGATAGAATATCGGATATTCTATCTATGGAAGAAAGATAAAACGAACAATAACAGATCGGCGCGATCTGTCGCAAATCCGCAGGGGCGGATCTCATCAGCCGCACGGGCGGCCCTCTTCACCGCGGGGTGGTGATGGCAAAAACCTGGGATCTTACAGTTGAGTGGAGGATCTGTTGCCGATGGTTTCAAGAGGAGGTGAAGGAGTTGTTGAGTGTTGGTGATGTTGTGTGAGGAGAGGGGGGTGCACAGAGGATTGTTGAAGGTGAAGATAGGAGGAGCTGTTGAGAGGAGCCGAGAGTGAGAGGGAGAAGTAGGAAGAGAAGGGCGATGAAGTGAGCGAGGGATGAGGGCAGGAGAGATGAGGAATGGTGAGAGTGAGAGGGAGCAGGCTAGGGAGGTGAGCTGCATCGTGAAGAACGAGGGGTCGCCCGATTAGTGTCCAAAAATATTAGTTGCAATATTGTTGTTGTAGGAGGGTTGATGGGTAGCTTGGCGGATAGGATAAAGAGAGCAGGAAACGGCATCCACAGGTCGTCCAAGAAATCGGGGACAGAGAAAGGCAAAGGAAGAAAGAGAGAAGCGGAAAAGGAAAGAAAATGATGGGAAAAAAAAGAAAAATATAGACAAATAAACCCGATAAAAATAATTGTCAACGGATATTCGAATCGAAAATTTTTCCTAACTTTTTTTGTAAAAATAATTACAACAAAATTATATATAAAATATATACTCGTAAACTACCTTTTAGATAATATACCCTCAAAAAATATTTATGAAATTAAAATAATAATAAGAAATATACGGAAAAGTACTTATATAAAATGCACCTTATTTTAGAGGTGTTTCAGCCAGGGTGAGCATTTCTGGATATCCGATCCGCCAAACTTAAAAAATTCCGACCCGAATCCGATCTGAGAACACCCGGATGTCCGACAGTTTTATCACGACGGATATCCGGGTATTTATTCTTAGACTAGTCGGATATATCCGATCCGATCCGACTTTTTCCTCTAAACCCTTATCCGTATCCGATCCGATGATCCAAAATATATGCCCGAATCGGATCGGACTCGGATCATCAATTGCCGGATATTTTTGGATTCGGATTTTTTTTAGATCGGATCTTCGGATTTTTTTAGATCGGATCTTCGGATTAGCGGATCGGATTAGTCGGATCTGATATTTTTGCTCACCCCTAGTTTCAACTATTCTCTTTTTTCGAGAAGTAGTAAGGCTATATGGAGTACCCAATACGATAGTTAGTGATCAGGATGTCAAGTTTCTTAGTACCTTCTAGAAAATTTTATGGGAAAAATTCGGAATCAAACCCTCTTCTCCATGTTTAGCCATCCCCAAATAGATGGTCAAACCGAGGTTACCAAGAGGGCACTCACCATTGTTCTAAGGGAATTTATAAAGAAAATTCTCAAAGTATGGGAAGATGCGCTACCACATGTTGAAATCTCCTACAATCATGTTCGCCCCTAGAGGTGTGTGCAAATAAGTTTTTAATTTATAAAACTAGAATCAAGCAGCGAACCCGCAGTGTACGGATCGAGGTAGCTAAGCAAGAATTCCAGAGTATCGAACACAGGGATTTGGGTGGGAACAAATTCGATTTCAGATTATCAAGCAATAAATATAGGAGTTTTGCAAATATTGGGAAAACAACAATCCTAAAGATCCGGGTATTCAGTTGCGGCAACAGATTCAAGATATACTAATGATATAAAGACAGAGTAGAGGTATGCAAAGGTATACTAATGTAAGGTAATCGTACGGTTGAGGTTCCAAAAATCTTATGTAACTCACCTAAAAGATACTCCTTATACAGGTTGTTGAGGCTCAATATAAAGAGGTTCTAAAAGCAAGGATTAGTATCAAATACCCAAACCTACGATCTAAAGGTCAAGACTAACTTATCCGATTGAGGTTGTTGAGGCTCACAATCGAGGTAGAGGTTGTTGAGGCTTCACTACCACCTAGAAAAGACAAGTCTAAGCTAAGCTAAAGCAAATCTTTAACTTTAGATTAAGGTAAAAAGCAGGCTCGTAAACTCATGGAAATTACGGTTGGATCTTGAGGTTCCACGGCCGTGGAATTCAAGAACAACCCGTAATTTAGGGTTATCGGCGACACTTCTCTAACTCTCAGGGTCTAATCTGTTTGCGATCGATCTATCATCATCTATGCCACAACTATCAACCCTTCACCTTAGAATTGTTAAGGGTTTTTAGCCAATAACAGCCATTTGATATCAATTCAAGATTTATAGGATAAAAGATGGAAACTTTCAAGAACCTTCAATAATCTTTCAAACGAATCTCAAAATCACAATCGAAAACAAGTGTTTGTCAAGAGATTCAAATCAAACAATCAATCACAATCTTAGGAAAGAAAGGAAACGGGATGTCAATCCGATCCTAAGTCAAACCTAAGCAAGAAGAGGAGATTTCTTGCAAAATCCTCCAAGAACTTCAATCTTCCTCAACGCGAAGATCGCTCACAGCAATTCTCCAATCACGAACTTTGATCTTCGATGAGATCTCCCAAAAATCACCTCCAAGAATGAAGGTTTGTGTCTTGCTAAGCTTGCGTTCTTGCCGCTCCCCTTAGGGTTTTAAATGTCGTAAGCTAGGTAGCAAGGTAAAGCGAGGTAATAGCGAGATAAGGCGAGATTGTAGCGAGATAACGGAATCTTGCCTCATCCGTCCTTTTTATAATGCAGGGCAAAACGTCGGCCCGGCCCGATCTTCAAAAGATCGTGGCTTCGAAACGTGGCGAAAGGATTCGCCAAGATCACGGTCGTGGAAGATTCCACGACCGTAATTTAGGGCGTGAAGAGGAATACGGTTGTGTTCCACGGCCGTAATATCCCCTGGAATGAACATCGAATTCTGCATCATAATCCACGGCCGTAATCTAGGGTCAAACCGTGATTTTTGCCTTCATTCGTGCATTCCTCAGTCTAATACTCCAAATTGCTTCCAAAAGGTGTTCTAAATCTGGAAGTACTTCAACTCAACTCTCCCTTGCTCGATTTCGTTCGGAAATAGCTCCAAATCACCTATAATCAACATAGAACTCGTGTAGACATCCATATCGACAATATAGGTAATACTAGCTCATATATGCATAAAGCTCCATCGAAGACTATCAATATGAATCAAATACGATTATAAACGTGCCTAAAATATCACAATATTTCATGCTAACAAATAACCCCATACTTAATACTTGCTTGTCCCTAAGCAAGGTCTTTCAAAAAGCTTCAAACAAGAGTTAGGATGAAATATGTATACCTTCTTTTGGATGAAAGTGACTCCTAAAGAATAGATCATTCTCAAACCTTGCTTCATTCGTTTTCAAACTTTCACGCACTTAATTAGAGAGTAAGAGGTAAAGAAAGCTTATGAAACAATTTAACTTCCAAACAAGCATTACAACCTTCAAACATTATCAAAATCAATCATAAGAACTTCAATTTAGACCACCAAGCCATATAACATTCTTTTGATCTTAAGGACTTTCCAAAGGAAAAGGTCTAGAGTATGGAAGGGAAAGGAAACTTTAAGGGAGAGTGGTGCATAAATCCGGGAAAATGGACTACTACCTTCTTCTTCTTTTGCGGTTTCCGCAACTCTTCACTTTGAGCTTCGCTCTTACTTTTCATTTTTCGACTTTACTTTTGGAGTTATGGATAGAGGTGCACAAAAACCGAAGCCTAGGAGATTGGCGTTTCTCATTTTTGCGAGATGCCTCAAACCCTTGGCGCACATACCATAATCCGCTAGGAATATCGCTCAATCCGACTTTGGCAAGACACAAACACCCGGCTATGTGAATGGTGCCGAGTTACTCATCGTCATGATTGACTTCCCCAAACCTATAATTTCTTTCTATTCAATTGATCGCAAATATATGCTCTCATGGCCCTCCCACATCATACATGCCTTTTTCTCATTCACTTTCCAAGTTCCCGGATGGGTAAAGGAGGCTAATATTTCAATGAGGAGCTAGATGATCAAAGGAAAGAAGAAAGAAAGTATCGAATTGCCTTAATCATCTCAAAAAGAAGCATAAGAACTTATAATGTGATTTCAACTTCGATTTCTTATATGATTTAGGTAACATTTTCACATTATAAAACTTGCAAAAGATGTAAAATCTATTCATTCAATTTCTTTTCGAATTACTATCCTCTCAAGCATGCAATCGTTATCAACTTAATTCACAAGTAGTGTTTATCATAGAATTCATCTCAATTCATTAGAAGTATCAAATTTTTCAAAAATTTTCAATTTTTATGGGTTTTTAAAGTTCTTTTTCATGCAATGCAAGAATGAAACGTGTGACATATGATGAACATGCAATAATAGTCTCGGAATAGAAGCAACATATAGAGTAGAGTTATTACAAACATTTAGTACATCCCACCCCATACTTAGGACGAACATTGTCCCTAATGTTCACAAAAAAGAACAAAAGCAAGAAAGGAAAAGAAAACTCACAAATGGCGGCGGGGATGTCTAAAACGAGCAAGTCCGGTCATCGATCACTGCGGTGCCGGTGGAGGTGGGAATGGAGAGAAACTCGGGTCATAGTACCGCCCAAACTGCTGGCGGTAAACGTCCCTCATCATGTGGTCGAGGTCGTCCATGTGTCTGTCTCTAGCGTCTGCCCGGATCTCTAATGCTCCGACTCTCTCTGAAAGTCTGGTGGCCCACTCCGGCATCCTCTCATACCATCCCGGAGTGCGATCATACCATCCGGGAGCGTCTGCTGGTGCTGCTGGTGGTGGTGGTGCTGCTGCTGCTGCGTGTGTAGTGGTCCAAGGAGGAGGTGTCTCGTACCAGGTGGGAGGTGTGGTCATCCACGTGGGTCTCTCGCTCACGCTGGCGCGGTGAGATGACGAGCCTGAAGCTCTAGTCGGACGCGGAGAGCGTCTAGGTACATCCTGCTGGTCCGGCTGATCCGGAAACGAGCCGAACTCCTGCTCTGCTCCTGCACCACTCTCATACGGCTCTCCCATATCCTCCTCATCTACAACCGGCGGTGGGACGTAAGGGGGAGCTACAAGCCTGTTCGCATGCATCGCAGCGAACGTCTCCTTCCAGTTGTGGCGTCCTGCCACAATGGAATACTCCGGCAGCCACTCAATACCCCTGCCGGTCCTACTCTCCCAGGGCATGCCCGCGTAAGGCGGACCTCTATGTGTGGGGAAGATGAGTCCCCTAACCATGAAAGCGTGTAGCCCTAATGGAACTGCCGGTATACGCGTGCAAGCTGAGAAATCCACTCCAAAAGTCCTAGCTATGTGGGTCACTATCCCACCATACCCAATGTTCCCTCTCGACTTGTTCTTCAACTTACTCATAGTCGCCGCTAAAAGGGTAGAAAAATCGGCGCGGCATCCGTGAAGCATAGCATAGAGGAGGAATAGCTCATCCGTCTTGATCTTTTGGGGCGTCTCCGTCCTAGGGAAGAGACACTCCGAAAGAACACGGTGAGCTATCTTCAAGGCCAAATGGTACATCAATTTGGCCTTGGTATCAGCTGGATGCCAACGGTCCTCGTCGGCATAGATCATAGCTACATCCGCCCAAAAATCCTTAGCGGAAACGTTCCTAGGCATGCGACCGTTGTAGGTCTCGTGGAACCCAAAAATGGCTCCAAACTCAACTATACTCAACTGGTAGTCTCGATTCATGAGACGGAAGGAGACGGTCCTATCGACATGGCTGTGCTCGAAAGACGTCACAACCTCTCGGGTGATCTCCTCATAAGCGTCTTCACGAATGTTCGTGAAGACAAGCAAACCGGCTCTATCCAAGAGCCAAGTGAGGTCATCTACAATGTTGAGAGGATGTAGATCCTCCAACAACAGGTACCTAGGGCCAATCACTGCCCTCTTCTCTATTCTCTCAAGTGCGGGAAGGTAGTTTTCGTGTATAATCGGGATGCTAGGGTGAGGTGGTGAGGATGGAGGTGAAGATGGAGGTGAAGGTGAGGGGGATGAGGGTGGTGGTGGTGCCCTAGAGGTGGAGGGGTTACCCTTTCTCTTCTTATTCTGTTCCCCCTTCTTCTCCTTAATTCTTCCCGAAACTCTCCTCACGAAGTCCATTCTGTTACAGATTACGGTCTGTTCTTCACAAAACCACGGCCGTGGAACCTCTTCAGACCGTGATTCGACACAGAATTTTCGATTCTCAACAAATCAGCAACCAAACTCCACCACAATCAGTCCTAGTCTAATTTCTTCCAATCTCAATCAGTTCTTCCTAATAATCTCTAACAAAAACGAACAAAAACGAGCAAAATCAAGAAGAGAGCAAAAACCTCTTTTTTCGGATTGAGAAATCCAAAATGCGGGTTTGTTGATCGTTTTCCGCGCGATTTGTTGCTTGGATCTTGTTCTTGGTTGGATTTGCTTTGGTTTAGGAAGAAGAATCGTTAAAAACGATTAGAGAACGAAGATTTGGGAAGGGCTGCGTGTTTTCGGCGTTTAGGGCGTGGAAATTGGGGGTTTTTGTGGTGTTTTTGTGATGAAGTGTGGCTTTTATACTTGCAGGCAAAATTTCAAAAATTACGGTCTATCGGGGCATTCCACGGCCGTGGAAATGTACGGACCCGTAATTTTGGTGATTTTTCACAGGCCTTTGAGAATTACGGCCACTGTAGCAACGACGACCGTAATTTAGACCGTGGAACTCTCTGTAAAGCTTCAAAGTCCAAATTTCGTCACTTCTCTTCGACATTATTCTTCCTTTCCCCTTTTCCATCGATACTACAACCAAAAAAACACGAACATACCGGGAGAAATCGAGGCAAAAACAAGGCAAAAACTTCTATTCTAAGCTAATCTATGAATCGAAAGCAAAAACGAAAATGCAATACCTTGGGTTGCCTCCCAAGAAGCGCTTTGTTTAAGGTCCGTAGCTAGACCATACTCGCACTTATTCGAGTGCGGTAGGTGCAAACTCCTCAGCTTGGAGTTCCGGTGAGTACTTCTTGAGTCGTTGACCGTTCACCTTAAAACTTCCGCTAGCTTCACCCCATACTTCAACTGCACCATGGGGAAAAATACGCTTAATTAGAAAAGGTCCGGTCCAACGAGATTTTAACTTACCTGGAAAGAGGCGAAGTCTCGAATTGAAGAGGAGAACTTGATCTCCTTCTTGGAAGTCCTTTGGAATGATATGCTTATCATGCCAACGCTTTGCTCTTTCCTTGTAGATCTTAGCGTTTTCGTAGGCGTTCAAACGGAGTTCATCCAGCTTGTTGATGTCTAGGAGACGCTTCTCTCCCGCTTCTTTCATGCTGAAATTCAGCCACTTGATAGCCCAAAACGCCTTGTGCTCTAGCTCTACCGGCAAGTGACAAGACTTCCCATACACAAGGTTGTATGGTGTGGTTCCTATGGGGGTCTTGTATGCAGTCCGGTATGCCCACAACGCATCATCTAGTTTCAAGGACCAATCCTTCCTAGTCCTCGAAACAGTTTTCTCTAGAATTCCCTTGATCTCCCTATTTGAGATCTCGACTTGTCCACTAGTTTGTGGATGGTAAGGGGTGGCGATCTTGTGAGTAACCCCATACTTGGATAGAAGAGCTTCAAAGCGACGGGCTATGAAGTGAGAACCTCCATCACTAATGATCGTCCTTGGCGTCCCGAATCGCGGAAAAATGGTCTTGTTGAAGAACTTAACCACCACCATGGCATCATTCGTAGGAGAGGCAATGGCTTCCACCCATCTAGAAACGTAGTCCACCGCCAATAGTATGTATTGGTTCCCACAAGAAGAAGGGAATGGTCCCATGAAGTCAACTCCCCAAACGTCAAAGATCTCCACCTCTTGGATGTTGTTAAGGGGCATCTCGTTCCTTCTAGAGATATTGCCTGTTCTTTGACAAGCATCGCAACAAGAAACAAAGGATTGCACATCTTTAAATAAAGTAGGCCAATAGAATCCGGATTGCAATACCTTTGCGCTAGTTTTGTTCGAACTAACGTGTCCTCCACAAGGTAGTGAATGACAATGACGGATGACACTTTGCATCTCATCTTCCGGCACACATCGCCGAATGATGCCATCCGGACCTCTCTTGAAGAGAAGAGGCTCGTTCCAATGGTATTCCCGGACGTCCTTGAAGAACTTCTTCCTTTGCGCATATGATAGTCCGGGTGGTATTTCCTGGCAAACCAAATAATTAACGAAATCAGCAAACCATGGTTCGTCACCTTTGGAGATTACCTTGATGCACTCCTCGATGATGTGTAGGTGTTCGTCCGGAAAGGAGTCATCAATGGGTAAGTGGTCGTCCTCTAGATGTGTTAGGCGACTCAAATGATCCGCAACAGAATTTTCCGAGCCTTTCTTGTCGCGGATCTCAAGATCGAATTCTTGTAGGAGAAGAATCCATCTAATCAGCCTTGGCTTCGCATCCTTCTTTGCAAGGAGGTACCGGATCGCAGCATGATCCGTGTAGACAATCACCTTTGCACCTACAAGATAAGAGCGAAACTTGTCAATAGCGTAGACAATGGCTAAGAATTCCTTCTCCGTAGTGGCGTAGTTGAGCTGGGCTTCGTCTAGCGTCTTGCTAGCGTAGTATATGGCATGGGTTCGTCCTTCCTTTCGTTGCCCAAGAACAGCTCCAATGGCTACGTCACTAGCATCGCACATAATCTCGAAAGGGAGAGTCCAATCCGGTGGTTGGATAATGGGTGCTGAAATTAGAGCTTGCCGGATGGTGTTGAACGCATCTAGACATTCCTGCGAGAACTCAAAAACCGCATCCTTCATCAATAGATTAGTGAGAGGTTTTGATATCTTAGAAAAGTCTTGGATAAAACGTCTATAAAATCCAGCATGTCCTAGAAAACTTCTTATTCCCTTTACCGAAACTGGGGGAGGAAGTTTCTCTATGGTCTCTATTTTAGCCTTGTCTACCTCTATCCCTCTACTAGAGACTAAGTGACCTAAAACGATTCCTTCTTTAACCATGAATTGACACTTCTCCCAATTAAGAACTAGGTTAGTGTCCTCACATCTTTGCAAAACAAGAGAAAGGTTAGAAAGACAATCGTTAAAAGAGGAACCGTAAACGGAGAAGTCGTCCATGAAGACTTCCATGATTTCCTCTACGTATTCGGAGAAGATGGCCATCATGCACCGTTGAAAGGTGGCTGGGGCGTTGCAAAGCCCGAACGGCATCCTCCTATAAGCGAACGTACCCCAAGGGCACGTAAATGTGGTCTTCTCTTGATCATCCGGATGTATCGGGATCTGAAAGAAACCACTATAACCGTCAAGGTAGCAAAAGTATGAATGTTGTGCTAACCTTTCAAGCATTTGGTCGATGAATGGCAATGGAAAGTGATCCTTCCGCGTTGCGTTGTTGAGCTTGCGGTAGTCTATGCACATTCGCCATCCAGTCACGGTTCGGGTAGGAATGAGTTCGTTGTTCTTATTGGTGATGACCGTCATTCCTCCCTTCTTCGGAACTACTTGAACTGGGCTCACCCACTTGCTATCGGAGATAGGATAGATGATACCTGCATCAAGAAGTTTAAGAATTTCCTTCTTGACAACCTCCTTCATGGTCGGATTCAACCGCCTTTGAGGTTGTCTTGAAGTTCTAAAATCCTCCTCCATTAGTATTTTATGCATGCATAGGGAGGGTTTAATTCCTACTAAGTCCTCAATAGTATAGCCTATGGCTTTTCTATGTTTCCTAAGGACAATCATGAGCTGTTCATGTTCATCTATGCTTAATTCGGAACTAACGATAACCGGGAAGGTAGAATTAGATCCAAGAAAAGCGTACCTTAGATGAGTAGGAAGTGGTTTGAGTTCCATCGCTTTCGGAGCTTCCAATGATCCTTGAGGAGCTTCCGATGTTTCCTTAGAGGTTTCTAAGGATGTTGGATGGTTTGGAGATGAATTAGGAGAAGTTGAAGAAGCGTGCTGATCACTATTTTCCACGGTCAAAATCACGTTCTCCCCTGTTTTTCCACGGCCGTAATATCCTCTGGAATGGAGGTCGAATTTGGTTGTGGAATCCACGGCCGTGGAATAAAGGGTATGGCCGTGGAATCTTGTATTCTCAGCCTCATCGTGGAGTTTCTCAAACTCTACTTCATGCATCTCTTCTTGTGCTTCCAAGGCTTCAATTTCCTCTTTGCACTCTCCTTCTTCTCCTTCATGGGTTAGACTCATAGTGATAACCTTTTGCAAAGGATCGTTAAAGAGAATCGCACTTACCTCCTCCCTAGACAAACCTTCTTCGTCTTGGATGTTGTAAATATCCTCATCAAAGATCGGCTCCTTCACTAGAGTGGAAAGAACGAACTCCACTTTCTCTTCCCCAATGTCAAAAGCGAGTCTCCCATTCTTGCAATCGACCATGCAGCCGGAAGTTGCAAGAAACGGTCTTCCGAGTATGATCGGGACCGGACTATCTGCAGGAATGTCAAGCACAACAAAGTCAATGGGGACAAAGAACTTGCCTAGCTTGACAGGGACGTCCTCTACAATGCCGACGGGACGAGTAATGGATCGATCCGCCATGTATAACGTCATCTTCACCGGTTTAGGATCGCCTAAACCGATCTTCCTGCACAATGCAAGTGGTATGATGCTCACACTTGCTCCTAAATCACATAAAGCGTCATATGTGACCTCTCCCACCCCTATGGGAATGCAAAATGACCCCGGATCCTTCAGCTTTGGGGGCATTTTCTCTTTCATGGTCTTGATGAGGTCCGAAGAATCCGAACTCATCTTGACTTCTCCAAAATCTTCTAGCTTCCTCTTGTTAGAGAGGAGCTCCTTCAAGAACTTGCCATAAGCCGGCATACCTACAATAGCATCAATGAAAGGTATATTAATATGCAGCTTGCTCATGAGTTCTATGAACTTACCGAATTGCTTGTCTAGGCGCGCTCGCGCTCTAGATTGAGGGAATGGTAGGGGAGGTTTGAAAGCTGGAGGTGGAACATAGACGTCCTCCTTCTCCTTCCCCTTTTCCTTGCTTTTCTCTATGGGGACTTCAACAAACGTAGGCTGCGGATCGGTGGTAGTCACTCCGCTCCTAGTTGTAATCGCCATCACCCTTCCCTTAGGGTTGTCCTCCGTCTTTCCCGGAAGTTTCCCTTGATTCCTAGGAACTTCCTCCGCATGGTTGAACATTTGATTCTCCAAAACCTTTTGAGCTTTGTCAACCTTAGAAATTTGATCATCAACCTTGATGATGCGGTTCTCCAACCCTTGAAGCTTTCCCAAGATCGTTTCCAACATGGGATCCGGCTTTTCCTTTCCCGTATTGTTTCCTCCATTTGATGTTTGCCCCTGGCTTTTCAAAGGAGTAGAGGAAGAAGAGGGTGGAGTTAGTGAATTGGAATTGGAAGGATAAGAGTTACCGGAATTTTGTTGATTGGAGCGCCAATTGTTGTTGTTCGAACCACGATTGTTGTTCCAATTGTTGTTGTTCCGGTTGTTGTTGTTGCGGTTGGTGTTGTCACCGCCGTTGTTATTGCCCAAATAGCCAACATCCTTC
Organism: Fagopyrum esculentum; assembly: GCA_033239045.1. NCBI lineage: Eukaryota > Viridiplantae > Streptophyta > Magnoliopsida > Caryophyllales > Polygonaceae > Fagopyrum > Fagopyrum esculentum. Next base: position 26,190,107 of record BSUD01000006.1, on the reverse strand, counting down.
TCTTGATGCTTTGGGAAGTTGGTCTTGATAGCCTCCTTCAACTCCTTGATTTCATTGTTGAGGGAGAAAATCTGATTTTGAGCTTCATGTGTGAGCTTCGCTCCTTGCTCCACACGATTTCCCTCCACTTTCCGGTGGGAATACTTCTCTATGACTCTTGCTTGCTTCTCAATGAAGTCCCAAGCGTCATCTTCTCTCATGTCCATGAACGTTCCGCATGAGAGGGATTGAAGGTTGAATTGCGTTCCCGCATCCAGCCCCTTATAGTAAATTTCCAGCAAGGCAAGTTTGGATATGCCATGATGAGGGCAATCCAAGAGCAAATCCTGAAACCTTTCCCAAGATTGAAACAAACTTTCGTTAGGTCTCATAGAAAAAGCATTAATCTTACCTCTAAGTTCCGCCGTTTTGGAGGGCGGAAAGAACTTAGTGAGAAATTCTGCGGAGAGGTCTTCCCACGTCTCTAGCTTTCCACTAGGAAGAGCTTGGTACCAAGATAGCGCTTTCCCTTTCAAAGAGAAAAAGAAAGGTTTGAGCTTATAGCTGTTAGTAGTGGCGTTCTTTGGTCTCATTGTCTCCATCATACACTCAAAGTTTTGCAAGTGTTGGTGTGGAGATTCAGTGCTTGTACCGCCAAACTGACTTTGGCGAACAAGGGTGATAACTTGAGGGTTGAAACTAAACCCTTGTACATCTTCAGCATCAAAGTTCACACCTAAGCGGCGTGGTTGTTGTGTTGGATCCATCCGCTGGCCAAGAGTTCTTGGCTCATTATCCACACGTTCGACTCTCACATTCCTAGGTGGAATGCGGCGGTTAGCAGCTCCTTGTGTGTTGAAAGGATTTATGTTGATCGTGGGATCAATCTCTTCTAGCGCGGGCATGGAAGAATCACTATCATCGGCGGATGAGTTACCTCTTCTCCTAGACCTTGTCCTTCTTCTCGAGGACTTCTTTCCCACCTTATCTTCAAGATCGCTCATCTTTATCTTCATTTGAACGATCATGTCTTGTAGACCGTTAACTTGAGTTTGATGACGATCCATCTCATCCTGGAGGAGATTCTCATTCCATCGGAGTTGAGCTTCCTTTTCCGCTAACTTAGTCTGAAGATCGTTCTCGTTCTCTTGAGCCATCCTCTTCTCTTTGCGTTTTTGTCTTAAAGTTTTCTCTAGCTCTTGATCAAGAGGTAAGAGATCTTCGGTGTTCCTAGACCTGCGCATGCACTCGAGAAGAATCAAATAGCGAGAGCAAGCTCCCAAGCTTGACAACCGGTTACCGAATTCGGCCGAAACCAAATCCCCGGCAACGGCGCCAAAAACTTGTTCGCCCCTAGAGGTGTGTGCAAATAAGTTTTTAATTTATAAAACTAGAATCAAGCAGCGAACCCGCAGTGTACGGATCGAGGTAGCTAAGCAAGAATTCCAGAGTATCGAACACAGGGATTTGGGTGGGAACAAATTCGATTTCAGATTATCAAGCAATAAATATAGGAGTTTTGCAAATATTGGGAAAACAACAATCCTAAAGATCCGGGTATTCAGTTGCGGCAACAGATTCAAGATATACTAATGATATAAAGACAGAGTAGAGGTATGCAAAGGTATACTAATGTAAGGTAATCGTACGGTTGAGGTTCCAAAAATCTTATGTAACTCACCTAAAAGATACTCCTTATACAGGTTGTTGAGGCTCAATATAAAGAGGTTCTAAAAGCAAGGATTAGTATCAAATACCCAAACCTACGATCTAAAGGTCAAGACTAACTTATCCGATTGAGGTTGTTGAGGCTCACAATCGAGGTAGAGGTTGTTGAGGCTTCACTACCACCTAGAAAAGACAAGTCTAAGCTAAGCTAAAGCAAATCTTTAACTTTAGATTAAGGTAAAAAGCAGGCTCGTAAACTCATGGAAATTACGGTTGGATCTTGAGGTTCCACGGCCGTGGAATTCAAGAACAACCCGTAATTTAGGGTTATCGGCGACACTTCTCTAACTCTCAGGGTCTAATCTGTTTGCGATCGATCTATCATCATCTATGCCACAACTATCAACCCTTCACCTTAGAATTGTTAAGGGTTTTTAGCCAATAACAGCCATTTGATATCAATTCAAGATTTATAGGATAAAAGATAGAAACTTTCAAGAACCTTCAATAATCTTTCAAACGAATCTCAAAATCACAATCGAAAACAAGTGTTTGTCAAGAGATTCAAATCAAACAATCAATCACAATCTTAGGAAAGAAAGGAAACGGGATGTCAATCCGATCCTAAGTCAAACCTAAGCAAGAAGAGGAGATTTCTTGCAAAATCCTCCAAGAACTTCAATCTTCCTCAACGCGAAGATCGCTCACAGCAATTCTCCAATCACGAACTTTGATCTTCGATGAGATCTCCCAAAAATCACCTCCAAGAATGAAGGTTTGTGTCTCGCTAAGCTTGCGTTCTTGCCGCTCCCCTTAGGGTTTTAAATGTCGTAAGCTAGGTAGCAAGGTAAAGCGAGGTAATAGCGAGATAAGGCGAGATTGTAGCGAGATAACGGAATCTTGCCTCATCCGTCCTTTTTATAATGCAGGGCAAAACGTCGGCCCGGCCCGATCTTCAAAAGATCGTGGCTTCGAAACGTGGCGAAAGGATTCGCCAAGATCACGGTCGTGGAAGATTCCACGACCGTAATTTAGGGCGTGAAGAGGAATACGGTTGTGTTCCACGGCCGTAATATCCCCTGGAATGAACATCGAATTCTGCATCATAATCCACGGCCGTAATCTAGGGTCAAACCGTGATTTTTGCCTTCATTCGTGCATTCCTCAGTCTAATACTCCAAATTGCTTCCAAAAGGTGTTCTAAATCTGGAAGTACTTCAACTCAACTCTCCCTTGCTCGATTTCGTTCGGAAATAGCTCCAAATCACCTATAATCAACATAGAACTCGTGTAGACATCCATATCGACAATATAGGTAATACTAGCTCATATATGCATAAAGCTCCATCGAAGACTATCAATATGAATCAAATACGATTATAAACGTGCCTAAAATATCACAATATTTCATGCTAACAAATCACACTATACACTCCTCTACAAAACTTACTCCTTTTGAATATTTTTATCATATTTATCATTTAACTCCAATTGATCTAGTCCCTTTTTCTATGAAGGAACAAGAAAATGTTGATGTAGGAAAATAGGTCGAGTTTATAAAGGAGCTACATACAAGGATCAAGGACAAACGCATCAAAAAAGCAAAAAACATAGCTACATGTGCCAATCATGGATGACATAGAGCTATTTTCAGCCAAGAGATCTCATTTGGGTTCATCTTCGGACGGAAAGATTTCCTTGTCACCATCATACAAATTTAACTGAATGGCACACCGGACATGCAAAGTGCATACATGGACGTAAGGGTCGAGAAGGGTCCATACGTGAACTTAGAAGGCCGTACAAACCCATGCATGGACGAAGAAGCCGGACCGGTTCAAGAGCCCAATTTGCTATCCTAATTATGTTTTACAACCCATAGAGACATCTTTTTAATTACTGGTTAAATTTACGGGCTTAAATGTTATTTTCTGGCCATGCTAGTTTTTTAATTTTACAAATAACTTAAGTCTTCTAATAGGAAAGCTTAAAGATAGACTTGAAATCATATTGCTTGATCCCCGAGTCTTAGAAGATCTATCTTATTAGAAGATCGATCTTATTTTATTATTTTCTTATTGCAAGATCATATCTTATTATCGATAAAATATGATTATTCGGGTTGGATTACAAGAAGCCCATAGTATATCCTCACCCTATGAATAGCGTCTCTTGTTTTCTCAACTCAAAACTGAATAAACACATTGGTTATATTTTGCGGTATTTTCTTGTGCAATCCGTGTCTTCCGTGTGGGAAAAGAGAGCAAGAGAGGCTTGGTTCACAACTCGCTTGGACTTGTTTGAGTGTGTTCTACTTGCACGTGTCATAGTAGGGTGCTTTAACTAGCCACACGCATACCTCCAAGTGCTCTAGGGTTTGTTAGAACACCTCTTGTGTTTTGTTCTATGGAAGGTACCTACATAACGGCTGATAGTTGTGTTAGGATCCCTCGCGTCCTAGTGTGCCTCATAGTCGTTGCTTAGGATTCGACCTTGATTTATCCATCTACTTATTCATCCTATCATCGGATCATCTTCTTTCCATATCTCTTTTGTTTATCGTCTTTCTATCAAGTCTTTTGGTGTCAAAAGATCGAGTCATCCAACTACGGATAATCCCCGTATCAAATACGTGATAGACTCTAGTCCACTCAGTTACTTCAACAAAAACAACTAGTGGAAATCCGAAGGGGAATTCATCTTAATCTCACATTGATGATACAAATCTAATGAGTGATTCCTGATTTTTTTGCAATGAGCACTTCACAATCTATGCAGTGCAAATTCACTAGATTTCATTGCAAAGTAATTGAACTTTAACGCATCCAAAAATTGGATCTATCTTTCCACTTTAGACATGCTTTTTTTGCTTATTGTGCAAAATAGACTCGTGTCTTACTTGTCATTTCACACTTGATTATTGTGTTTTTAGATTTGTTCAAATGCAATTTCAAATATATTTTATTGTGTACAATATACTCGTGATTGAGTTGTCATTTCACGCTCGATTATTGTTTTTTAGATTTGAAATTCAAATTCTATGTCAGATGTCATTTATTGTGTACTATAGACCCATGATTAAGTTGTCATTTCACGCTCGATTATTGTTTTTTTAGATTCGAAATTCAAGTGCAATGTCAGATGTCATTTATTGTGTACAATAAACTCATGATTGAGTTGTCATTTCATGCTCGGTTATTGTGTATAAAGAGACTCATGATTGAGTTGTCAATTCATGGTTCGGTTATTGTGTAAAGGAGACATATGACTCATTTCTACCTTCTACAAAAGGGTTTAAAGAGCAAATGACTATCACACCAACAATTCATTTTTAACTCTTACCTCATTCAACTAACACAACTTCTCTCTTTATCTATTGTTCACTACAATGATGAAAGCTGCCTTCCAAACCCTTTGTTTTTTCATCAAAACTTTAGTCAAGATTCGGGAACACAAGAACCGCATCAAACTCAAAACCCACAATACATGAGTTATCTACAATACCTCCAAATTCAAATCCCACAATTCATGAATTATGTGCAAATACCACCAAACTTAAAACCCACAATACATGAATGTTCCGGAATACTACCAAACTCAAAATCCAACTGAACGCTTGATCCCAATGTTTCCACCTATTATCATCCCACCTTTAAAGACTCATGAACCGGCAATTGAGCTAGACAATGATGATGAATATGAAGTTCAAGTGACAATCGAATAAGTTGTTAGAAGGTTGCGTTTGGGGAGTCGAAGAAACTTTGCTTATTATTGGATGGATGAACACGAGCAAAGATGTTGTCCAAGGAACCAATAAGTGTAGCAACACCTTTTGGAATCGATTTTCTTCCTATTACAATCAGATGGAGGGGAAATTTATCATCTCGCTCGTGGAAACAATGTAAGAACTGCTACCAAAAGCTTAATGCAATTGCTTCTAAATTTACGGGTGTTTATGCAACATCAGAAAGGGGGAGAGTGAGTGAGGATTCCAAGGATGATGTCCTTGCAAGGGATCATGTTTTGTATACGGAACAATATAAAGCAAAGTTCAATCATGAGACCATTTGACGCATGTTTACGAATCTCCCAAAATGGAAAAGTAGTATTCAACCAACATCATCAAAATAAGGTGATAGCTCCAAGAGAACAAAGGTAAATGAGTTGGGAGCATACACATCAAACTCCAATGTTGGAACTCCGTCAAGTGGAGGTGGAACCCCACATAGCTCATTTGCCCGTCCTCTAGGACGAACTAGTTCGAAGAGGACGGGGAAGAGACTAGTAAGTGGAAGACCCGAGGTCCACGTCAGGCCAAGGACCGTCCACCGAGCCGAGTGACCACCTACTAGGGCAAGCACACTCCTAACTCAGGGTTAGCTCTGATACCATCTGTAAGACCCCATGCTCGCGCAAAAACTTCCCAGGAGGTCACCCATCCTGAAATTTCTCCCACACTTAACTCTAGAGTTATTTGTCCTCACTCTACCACTGGAAAAGAGGAATTCGTGTTGACATGGGTAGCAATTCATCCTTATAAGTTAACAATAAATCCTCATTCATATAATGTGGGATGACAATTTTTACGGGGTGTTTCAGTAAGGGTGTGTTTGGCAAGAGATAATGATTATTTAGAAGATTAATCTAGATGCGGATTCTTAGGGATTATTTTATAAGATGGGGTTTATTAGGGATTATTTTATTTAAACTAATATCTATTAGGGCGTTTGGTAGGAGATGTTTTTATGGGCTTAATTACTAGAATTTTACAAAACTACCCTTGATTGCCCTCCTCTCTTTTTTACAGGCAACTTAGATTTATTTTAATTACCTTCTCCTGCAACACTACTCCTTCGACGACTTCTACGAACAAATTTCGTGAAAGACTTATGCAAACGAATTCTACAAAATGTGAACGACTTCGGAATTCCTTCTTGTCTTCAAATGCCGGAATTTCTCTTGTTGATGTAGTTAATTCCTCTTAAAAATGACACTCCACTTTGTATTCCGGAATATATCCCCAAAAATGCCGCACAACATCATTGAAGAAAGAGTTGGAGAAGCTGACTCTTCAAAGATTGACACTAGAAAGAAAGTTGATTTTAGAGCATTACATAAAGAAAGAAAAAGGCTAAAAAGCAAATATGAAAAGCTATTCATACAAAACAACCTTGAGGTATGTGCACTTTCATCCGAGAAAGAGTTTGTTTAGAATCAGTATAGGAAATTGTAACACTCCGTAAAATTATTATCTCATATCACTTGAATGGGATTTTATGGTTAACTTATAAGGATGTATTGCTACCTATGTCAACAAGAATTCTTCTTTTCCAGTGGTTGAGTATGGACAAAGAACTATGGAGTTAAGCGTGCTCGTGCGGGAGAAATTTCAGGATGGGTGACCTCCTCGTAAGTTTCCGTGCGAGTATGGTTGGCATAGGGACAACGTCCATAATGTAACACCCCAAGTTTCACAACTCGGGGAGCTACTGGTTAGGACCTCACAGTGGGTCCCGACCTTAGTTTGATAACAACTTAACTAGATCTTACAACAATACACAAATAAGGAAAATCATAAATCATAAAGTAGGTTTTAACAAAACAATGAATGTGACCAGAAACTGACAGCCGGAAACAACAAAGTCTCATAAACTGAGAAAATAGTACAGTCATAACTGAAAGACCAACAAAAGAAATTGCACCCCACCCTAAAGAGTACGACACCCCGGCTGTCCACTACCATCCAGATCACTCGGCATCTGCTCTAACCTGTGGCAAGTCTAAACAACGATAAACAGTTAGTTAACTAGTCAAATATAAGCAGAAGGATAAATAGCACAAACACACAAAAGACGAATATAAACACTCAACATGCTGGCACACAATTAGGTTATTATCTGATAACTTACGTGATTCACTTTATCCGATTTTAAAAGTTGTAGCACGAGAAATCTTAAGATTCTCGCCTCCGTTCCTTATCCAACTGGTGATGGTTTGGCACACCTCCATCGGTGGCGTCCCCGCAAACCAAGTATGGACTAGTCCCGGGAGAAACCCTCAGCGCCCTCGGGCTAACTGAGCAGAATGCTACCGCCCGTTACTCTTAAGCCAGATATGTAAGTCGGTCGATGATTATTATAAGGTATACTAGGGCACACATCATTCACACACCACTTTCATCATTCACACTCATATCTGACAGTTAGCTAAGTAAGCCCAAACCTTATAATAATCATCGACCGACTTACATATCTGGCCTAAGAGTAACGGGCGGTAGCATTCTACTTAGTTAGCCCGAGGGTGTTGAGGGTTTCTCTCGGGACTAGTCCATACTTGGTTTGCGGGGACGCCACCGGCGGAGGTGTGCCAAACCATCACCAGTTGGATAAGGAACGGAGGCGATAATCTTAAGATTTCTCGTGCTACAACTTTTAAAATCGGATAAAGTGAATCACGTAAGTTATCAGATAATAACCTAATTGTGTGCCAGCATGTTGAGTGTTTATATTCGTCTTCTGTGTGTTTGTGCTATTTATCCTTCTGCTTATATTTGACTAGTTAGCTAACTGTTTATCGTTGTTTAGACTTGCCACAGGTTAGAGCAGATGCCGAGTGATCTGGATGGTAGTGGACAGCCGGGGTGTCGTACTCCTTAGGTGGGGTGCAGTTTCTTTTGTTGGTCTTTCAGTTATGACTGTACTATTTTCTCAGTTTATGAGACTTTGTTGTTTCCGGCTGTCAGTTTCTGGTCACATTCATTGTTTTGTTAAAACCTACTTTATGATTTATGATTTTCTTTATTTGTGCCTTGTTGTAAGATCTAGTTAAGTTGTTGTCAAACTAAGGTCGGGACCCACTGTGAGGTCCTAACCAGTAGCTCCCCGAGTTGTGAAACTTGGGGTGTTACAACATGGTATCAGAGCTCTAGGTTGGCAACAATGGCACTTGAAATCTTCTAAAAGGTCATATAAGTAAATAAGCAGAACCCGAAAGGGGTTTGAGTTTTCCAAAGGAATTTTGATTTTAAAATGCATGCAGAGTCGGGTTGGGATAGAAAGTACGGATGACCACCACTACCTCCGCGGATCTCGGCAGCTTAGTACTTTTAGAAATGTTATATCGACTTAGTAGTTGCTTATAGAGATATGTACAATTGATAAGTTTATGCCGAAGGTTAGTAGCATAATAGTTATATTATATCCTTAACGGAGATAACATAATGAGTTTCTCACTCCGTTGACAAATCTAAGTAGATTTTGAAGGGTCTTAACGTGAGGATTGGTATGCACATCTTATGTGCATTAGGGTAGGCGAACGGTGGACAACTCCTTCGAGCTTTTTGAGGAGCGTCAAGGCGGGAAAGTGAAGACTGAAGGACAACACCAACGAGCATGGCAAGAAGGGATCCCGAGTCAACTTAACAGGATCAAATGAAAATTATACATGAGAGTAGTTCCGGAAAAGCATTGGATGATCGACAATTATGCAAATTGGGAGCGACATCACATAGATTCTTTCAAGTGTGGTGTAAAATGACGATATGAAAAACGTAGATGCCGTCAGAAACCGTCATAGTAATGAAAGTCAAAGTAAGATATAGAACCAATCCAGACAAGTGACATTAAATTTAATCTTACCTACGGACCAAAATATGAAGATTGTTGTTAGAAGCAGGGCGAAATATGGCCACTATTGGCAAATTAAGTCGGCATCCTAATCAAGCGGGTCCCACCTAGACACTCATAACCTAAGAGTTAAGAAGAGATATGTCGTCAAACCAACTATGAAGACTTAAAGAGCCACACAACTGAAGCTTATGGATTAGCCAGAAAGTGGAGGGTAGATTTCATAACCATGGAGACATAGTGACTTTCTATAAGACAAGGGAGTTACAAGAAAGATTATGATACAAGTATCCAAATGATAGAATCCTAAAAGCGGAGTCAAAGTATCACTATAAAAGCAACATTATAATTTAACAGCAACTAAGGAACAAGAGTGCGTGAAAATGATCTTGGCGTACCCCAGGGCCGTAATAACGTCCCTCTCACAAAGGGACTTATGTTACCAACACCAACGATTCACACTGGAGTACCGCAAGCAGTTGATTACTGAGGTAAAGGGAATTGTGAAGATGTAATTACGAGCTATCGTGGGACATCTGATGAGTCCATTGACGGTAGATGAATGATGCAGCTAAACTAAGAAAGAGTATAGTGGCCTTATAGTGAGAAAGAGAAGTGTAGATTATAGAAGAAGCTAAAGGAGTATAAACAGGGAAACTGGAGGAGATAGACTTCCACCAAGTAAATCAAACTTCAAAGAGATAGAAGAAAAGTAAGTCTATGATTTTATAGAAGGTCAACTATAAACTAAATGATAACAACAAAGACTTCACATGTGCGGGTTAACTAGTAGTGACTGGTTGGCATATAAGAAGAATAACCACATGGTTACAAATGAATTTTATCGACATGTGGAGAAGTCCTTAAAGAGATCAACTACGACAATTGTAAGGTCAAATTGATACGAGTGCAAGTAACACCGAATAAGTCAAGTTAGTGAATCTAATTAAAATTGTAAAGGAAGAGTTAACAGTAAGAAATGACCCCTTATATCATTAATGATATAAAGAGAATGGTTGTGAGCAGTTGTTTACTTACGGGCTAAGAAAAGGGTACAAATCATAGCTAGTACAGATGAAGTCGTATTAGAAGAACTAGAGGAGTAAGAAGAAGCATATGATTTTGATCAGATCCTACGTCAATCCAGATAGAGGTTATTTAGCATTCCACACAAATGAGACTGATGGTGCTCTTCTGAGAAAAAGTTGGGGTCAATTTCTAGATTGATCGAAGAGGGTTGACTTTAACATTGAGTTAAAGCCGGGCACGAGACCGATCTCGAAAGTCCCGTACCGCATGGCACCGATAGAGCGGCTTGAGCTGAAGAAGTAGTTAGAGGGATTAGCATAGAAGGGCTTCATATGCTCTAGAGTTTCTCCCTGGGGAGCACCGGTATTGTTTGTGAGGAAGAAGGACGGATCGATGAGGCTATGCATCGATTACAGAGAGCTGAACAAGGTCACCATCAGTAACAAGTATCCACTGCCTCGTATAGAGGATATGTTGGACCAGTTACATGGAGCGTCGGTGTTTTCGAGGATAGACTTTAGGTCGGGTTATCATCAGCAGAGGGTGAGAGATCAGGACATACCTAAGACGGCTTTCCCGACTAGGTATGGTCACTATGAGATTGTAGTGATGCCATTCGGGCTCACTATTACGCCAGCGGTATTCATGGAGTTGATGAACGGGAATTTCATCGACTGGTTTGTAGTGGTCTTCATTGAAGACATCCTTTGTTACTCTAAGAGTCGAGGGGATCATGCCGGGCACTTGTGGGCAGTGTTACAGATTCTGCAGGATAGCCAGCTTTATGCTAAGTTGTCTAAGTCGAGTTTTGGATGTCAGAGGTGGATTTCCTAGGCCATGTAGTGACTGCAAAGGGGATTAAGGTCGATCCGGCAAAGATTGAGTCAGTGTCTTCTTGGCAACCTCTGAAGAATGTTAAGGAGGTTAGCAGATTTCTAGGTTTGGCATGTTACTATCGCCGGTTTGTGGAAGGGTTTTCCTGATTGCCCGACCACTTACTTGTCTTCTGAAGAAGGTTACTCGGTTCGTCTGGTGTGAGTCGTGTCAGCAAAGTTTTGATGAGCTGAAGAGGAGATTTACGTCTGCTCCGATTTTAGCACAGTCTGAGGGTACAAAGGACTTTGTAGTATACAGTGACGCATCCAAGATGGGCTTGGAGTGTGTCTTTATGCAGAGGGGTAAGGTCATAGCATATGCGTCTCGTCAGCTGAAGACGTATGATGAGAACTACCCCACACATGACCTAGAGTTAGCTGCTGTAGTACATGCTCTTAAGATTTGGCGTTACTATCTCTATGGGGCGACATCTTAGATCTTGACAGACCATAAGAGTCTGAAGTACATATTCACTCAGCGGGAGTTGAATAACCGCCAAAGGCGGTGGTTAGAGTTGATCAAGGATTTCGACCTTGAGATTCTCTATCATCCCGGGAGGGCGAATGTATTTGCTGGCGCTTTGAGTCGGAAGACGCCTCGGGAGAGGGCGATAGCTCGGTTAACAGTACAGTCACATTTACAGCAAGATTTGGCTTGGTTGGGGTAGAGATTCGGTTTCCAGATAGAACTCATCAGTTGGCTACCTTGGAGTTACTTCCTGATCTGTTGGGTGAGATCCGACAGAAGTAGGAGACCTGTCCGACTTTGACCCGGATCCGAGACAGGATGTCTCGAGATGAGGCACCGCAGTTTACTATTGGTGCTGGTGGATTGATGAGACGTCAGGACCGCATCTGTGCGTTAGCAACCAATGAGTTGAGACAGAGGATATTAGGTGAGGCTCATGCTACCCCATACCTAGTACATCCTGGAGCGAGTAATATGTATGAAGACGTGAGACGTTCTTTTTGGTGGGGTGGTCTGAAGCCTGACGTAGCTCGGTCTGTAGCTTAGTGTGCGACCTGCCAACAGATCAGGATTGAGCATCATAGGTCCGGAGGAGAGCTCCATCCACTGCCGGTACAACAGTGGAAGTGGGAGGATATCTCTATCGATTTTGTCACGGGAGTGAGACTCAGCAGAGGTTTTGATGCTATTTGGGCGGTGGTAGACCGTCTGACGAAGACCGCAGGTTTCCTTCCGATTAAGGAAACGTGGCCGGTAAGTCGTCTAGCTGAGGAGTTCACTAGACACATTGTTAGACTCCATGGAATACCGAGGACTATCTTCTCCGATAGGGATGGACGTTTCATCTCGAGACTTTGGCAGCAGGTACATATTGCTTTGGGGACGAGCCTCCACTTTACCACGGCTTATCACCCTCAGACCAACGGTCAGTCTAAGAGGACCATCCAAACGTTAGAGGACAAGCTGCGGGCCTTTGTACTGGATTGGGGACAGGTTTGGCCAGATCACCTTTCCCTTGTAGAGTTTTCATATAGTAACAGTTGGCACGCGTTTATTAGGATGAGCCTAGCAGAGATGATGGAACAGCTCCAAATCATATACAGGATGACATCGCCCGAATTGCCTTGGTCCGAGAGCGGATGTTAGCAGCTCAGAGTCGTCATAAATTCAACGCCGATAAGAGGCGTTGACTCTGAGTTTAGAGTAGGTGCACATGTGTGGTTGAGAGTGTCACCGACGAGAGGCGTCCAGCGTTTCGGCATTAAGGGGAAGTTGAGTCCCCGATATGTCGGACCATTTGAGATCTTGGAGAGAGTCAAAAAGGTCGCCTACAGATTAACACTGCCACCGAGGTTGGAGGGGGTCCATCCGGTCTTTCATGTGGCTCAACTGAGAGAGTATATACCGGACCCGAGACATGTCATCAGCCAAGATGATATGATAAGCTGAGACCGACCACACTTTTGTGGAGTATCCGGTAGCCGTCCTAGAGCGCAGTACTAGACGTCTGCGTTCTAAAGAGATACCGATGTTGAGGATCCAGTGGTCTAGACGAGGAGCCGATGAGGCCACCTGGGAGACAGAGGAGAGTATTAGACGTAGTGATCCTGAGTTCTTTGCGGAGTTAGCCGCTACTTTTGTACTGACGGGTTAATTCTCCGATGTTGTATGCGACTTTTGTGATTATATATTTGGTTGAATGATTATATTTTATGTGTTGGTTAATTGAGGATTGAGATTCTTGTATGATAGGAGGTGAGAAGCAAGATGTTATAGTTACTGAATTAAATCCATTTAATTCTAGGAGACACAGAATAATGCTTTATTCTAAGTTTCGGGACGAAACTTAATTTAAGGGGGTATTGATGTAATATCCGGAATTTCAATTCCTTTACTTCCGAGTCGAATCAAATTTTCGACCCGATGATCCGTCTACTTGATACCAATGTTTCTACCATCACAAATCTTATCACTTTATGTAAGCTAAAACTCACATAAAATGATGAATTGCATAACAAACCCTAGTTCTTATAACTAGTTCTTAACGACGTCTTTTGACGAGCCCATGACGAAGCTGAGACGAGACCATGAAGAAGCCCGACAACCTTGTGACAAGGCCCCGACAAAAAGTTGACAGCCAATTTTTTCCTACCTTTTGCTGCTGAATCTTCAGCCAAACCTCAACCTTGTTCCAGCCCAACCTTGGTGAGCAGCCCAACAGCTGGAGAAGGCCCAGACGGACTCAAACTGGCTTCTCTCTCCTATCTTTTGTAACGGGTAAGTGAGAGCAAATCTCTCCCCTCTTAACTGCACATAATCACGTCCCTCTGACTTTCCTTCCGCCCACGATTTGCTGAGCGTGTTTAAAGATCTTGCAACCGTAACTGCTCAGCGATCACGTACAACTTCGTCTGTCTACAGAGGCACGCTCAAGCCAACACATCTTCAGTTCTCCCTCTTCCCTACTGTACAAGACGTTCCGCTTCAGCCTTCCCTGAGTACGCCAACCTTCTCGCTCAACCAACCTGCACCGCTCAGCCTTGCCTCCTCGTCCATACGAACAGCACGCCACCCAGTCGACTCCTTGGCCTCTCGATAGAACCAGGGAAGCCTCACACAGATCTTCAAAGCAACAACACCATCTGCGTGCTGGTTCTTCCCTACACCTGCGTGTTGCTTCCTCGTCCAGCCTTACTCGTGTGTCAAGAGTAGCAGCAGTGGTTAGGGCTCCATCTGCGTGTTGTTTGCTCGTCCAGCCAGATCCAGGAGCCGACCCAAGAGTAAGCGATTTCCCTATCCCTTCTGATCATATAAAAAAAATATAGATCTAATCCTAATCCTTGTTGTTCCTTCCCTACGCCTCATGAATCGCGCCTCAGTTGGAACCAAGTATTGTATGTGTCACATGGGATCAGAAGAGGAAACGCAAGTACTCGAGGCACACCAGTCCGGCTATAACAAGATCAAAACTTGCTTAAACAGTAAGCACAACAACTTGGGTAAACCTTCTGTATAGATGTAATTGAAGGGTTGAGTTATGATTTTATGTGTATGTACCGATTCATTAGAACTTGAGTGGTGCGTTGTTGTAGTTAGGTCTTGAACATGGGTTGTGTAGGTAGAGAGCAGCAGCTGAGTTGTGTTAACATAAATGGTAGAAACAAGGACTGTTGTAAATAATTTTGTTTATATTTTTTCTTCAGTTTTTGGGAGTTGGGAATGAGCAATCTTGTAGATCAATGTTAAGGAGTTAGGTAGAAGATCCACCGTTGAATTTTTAATAGATGATAGGTAAATATATGTAGTTTAATGTGTTAAAATTTGGGAAGAAATGAACGGTCGGATTAGAAGTTATAAGCTCTTAAAGTAGGGTAGTTAAGCTGTTTTTCCAGCAATGAAATTTTGGCTAAGTATAGGAAATGTAAGTGTTGTAACCAACTTCGGGAATTTTTTTTACAAACGATGGTTGAACAGTTTGGAGAAATTCTTGCTCCTAGGAGTAGATGAGATATCATAGATGATCTAGGGAATTATTTCAGAATTTTTATAAGTTTATACGAATTTCATATTTGAAGCCGAAGTTGGACCTTAATGATATTTCGGAAAATAGGAAAATGGGTAGATTGCCAGTTTGTAACCAAACTCAGTTTTAGAAGTTAGATTATGACTTTGTAGTCTCAAATAAGAGTTTAGGCATGAATTGTGGAATTTTTGGAAGTTTCGGGACCAAGGGTAAAATAGTCATTTTACCATAAATTAGTACTATAATCAGTTCTATTCTAATAAGATTTTCTATCTTAGAAGTCTTAGACTTCTAATTACCTAGGAAGTGTGCTGACACACTTGCCTCCTTTAACAGGCCACTCAATTCCTACTGTTACAAATCGAATTGCAAATTCGAGAGTCGAGATCTATTTCAGGTAAGTCCTTTGAGCTTACTTAGCTAACTGTCAGATGTGAGTGTGAATGATGATAGTGGTGTGTGAATGATGTGTGCCCTAGTATACCTTATAATAATCATCGACCGACTTACATATTTGGCCTAAGAGTAACGGGCGGTAGCATTCTGCTCAGTTAGCCCGAGGGCGCTGAGGGTTTCTCTCGGGACTAGTCCATACTTGGTTTGCGGGGACGCCACCGGAGGAGGTGTGCCAAACCATCACCAGTTGGATAAGGAACGGAGGCGAGAATCTTAAGATTTCTCGTGCTACAACTTTTAAAATCGGATAAAGTGAATCACGTAAGTTATTAGATAATAACCTAATTGTGTGCCAGCATGTTGAGTGTTTATATTCGTCTTTTGTGTGTTTGTACTATTTATCCTTCTGCTTATATTTGACTAGTTAGCTAACTGTTTATCGATATTTAGACTTGCCACAAGTTAGAGCAGATGCCGAGTGATCTGGATGGTAGTGGACAGTCGGGGTGTCGTACTCCTTAGGGTAGGGTGCAGTTTCTTTTGTTGGTCTTTCAATTATGACTGTACTATTTTCTCAGTTTATGAGACTTTGTTGTTTCCGGCTGTCAGTTTCTGGTCACATTCATTGTTTTGTTAAAACCTACTTTATGATTTGTGATTTTCCTTATTTGTGCCTTGTTGTAAGATCTAGTTAAGTTGTTGTCAAACTAAGGTCGGGACCCATGATGACATGAATTATGACCTATTTTTAGGCATGTATTTATATAGATTTTCCCTTTATTTTGCATGCATAGACATACATTCATGGCATTTATGATTATATTCACCTATTTTGCAAGAATAGAGGTCTACACAGAGTTTTATTGCATTTGTAGGTAATTTGGCGAATTATGGAGCAAAATAGCATATTTAAGGATTAAGCCTTGAAGCGGAACAAAAAGGAGCATAAAAGGAAGTTAGGACGCGCCCAAAGTATCTTCTGATACCGCCTGACGCGCCAAAGTATTTTCTGATACCTTCGGATGCGGTCCAAAGTATTCTCTGATACCGTCTGACGCGTCAAAGTATTTTCTGATACCTTATGACGCGGCCCAGAGTATCTTCTGATACCAGCGGATTCGACTTCTTTTCAGCCCAAATATTTAGGGTTTTATCTTTACACCCTAGATAGATCCCTACAAATATTCGAGAGCCTTCAACATTGAAAGGAGGACGGTGACAGCCCCAAGATTTGGATCCCCAAAGAGAGGGAGGCTTGAAGATTTTATTGCGTAGAGGGAAGATTTGGGGAAGGACGCACTTTCCTATTTTTGGAGTTGGAAGATCTTAGGGTTTACATTTGAAGGCGGATTGACATCCCGTTCTTCATTGTCCCTAGAAATTTTGTGAGGTTTTTCTGTTCCTTTGATTCTACATCCATTGAACGCGGTTTGCGATTATTGTGTTTGATTGACATTTGTTTTGAGTTTATTATTGAGATTTCAAGGTTTTACCTTTTCTCCCTTTCATATTTGATTATTGATATCATAATGATGATTATTGGCTAAAACCCTTTAGCAATTCTAAGGTGAAGGGTTGATAGTTGTGCCTTAGATAATGATAGATTGATCGTAATTTGATTGGACCCTGAGAGTTAGAGAAATATCGTCGACACCCTAAATCACGGCATGTTCTTAGGTTTCCACGGCCGTGATTCTCAAGAACTACCCGTGATTTACTTCAGTTTACGAAATTTGCTTTTACTTTAATCAAAATTAAAGATTTGCTTTAACTTAGTCTTGGCTTGCCTTTTCTAGGTAGTAGTGAAGCCTCAACAACCTCTACTTCGATTTCGAGTGTCACAACCTTAATCGGTTTAGTTAGTCTTGATCCTTGGGTTACAAGTTTGGGTATTTGAGATTAATTCTTGTCTTTAGATCCTTTCTATACTGAAGCCTCAACAACCTTTATAGAGAGTATTTCTAGATAAGTCATATAAAGCCTTGGAACTTCACCGTACATTGCTTTACCTTAGCATACCTTTGCAACTCTTAACTCTGTCTTTAGTTCTTTAGTATATCTTGAATCGATTGCCACAATTAGATACCTGGATCTTTAGGGTTGTTGTTTTCCCAATATATTTGCAAAGCTTTACCCTTTTACTTGCTTGACAACTTTATAATTGAATTAGTTCCCCCCAAATCCCTGTGTTCGATACTCTGGAATACTTGCTAATCTACGCCGATCCGTACACTGCGGGTTCGCTTGCTTGATTATAGTTTTATAAATTTAAAACTTATTTGCACACACCTCTAGGGGCGAACAAGTTTTTGGCGCCGTTGCCGGGGATTTGGTTTAGGCCGAATTCGGTTATCGGTTGTCAAGCTTGGGAGCTTTGCTCTTGTTATTTGATATCTCTTTTGAGTGTTCTTGCAGGTTTGTGTTCTTAGGTACATACGAAGTTCTTGTTCCGGCAACGGAATAGAGTTTCGCCAAAGAACAAGTTTTTTTTTTTTGCTTTTTCTTTTAATCTTTTGGTATGAGTTCTTGAGTTTTCAGATTTTCCAATGGATGGAAGCAACTTTGTAACGGCGAGGAACGAAATATGGAGCCTCAGAGCTGAACTTAATGAATCTTTGGAGAAACATAGACTCAGGAAAAAAAATCCTTGGAAAGAGAGAGATGGAGAAAGAAAGAGGTAGCTAAATGGAAGGAGAATAGACATTTGCTGGATTATTTTTCATTTTTTTCAGTGAACAAAATGAAAGAGAGGAAGCTATTAAGAAGGAGCTTGAAATCTGGGAGGAGCTCTATACCGCTCGCGAGGTATATGAACAACCTCTTGAAGATCAACTTGAATCAAAGATCAAGCAATCAATGAAGGATCTCGATGACCTTGAAAGAAAATTGATCCTTGCTGAAATTGCTCGACTGGAGGAAGAAGCGGAACACCTAGACCCAATTGCTAATATTGTGGTCAAGATTGAAGAAGAGTTGATTGTGCTGAATAAAGAGGAAGAAGTGGAGAACCTTGTCCAAATTACCGAAACTATGGCCAAGGTTGAAGAAGATCCAGCTGAGTTGGAAGATATTTCATGTGTGGATCATCATCCCAACATGAAACTTGTCCCAAGCCTTGAAGAACCCTACAAGGTATATTCTCTTACTTCCTTTGAAATTCCTATTAAAATTTCTAATTTTTTTAGGAATGCACCAGAGAGTTGGAGGTCTCTTCCAAAAGAACCTCCAAAGGTGAAGATGAAACCTCCCTTAAAGCTGCTGAAGGTAGATGCTCCTTGGACTACAAGGAGTAAATTTGGCAAGCACTTCAACGCCAATGCCAATAAGTGTTTTTTGTTCAAGTATGGGGTCATTCACATGACGAAGACCATACATCATCCCCAAGCTGGAGATGGGGAAGCTAAGAGGATTCTCGAAAAATTGATTTCTTGATCTAGGAAAGGATGGGATGCAAGGCTGAATTATGTCCCATTAAAGCATAAGAAAGCTAAGAGGATTTCGGTGAGAATCAAACCGTACAAGCTTATACGTGGGAGATCTTACCACTTGCCGGTGAAATTAGGAACCGGAGATTTTTTGGAAGAGTTTAATGATGGATTTGAAGAGCAATCCAAGATGTTCAAGGTGCATTGAGTCATCTATAGAGATAGGTCCAGCTAGCGACGTGAAATCAAGCGCTTCTTGGGAGGCAACCCAAGGTAATGCATTCTTGCTTTTTGTTTTTCTTTTTCATAGATTAGAGTAGATGTTTTTGTTTGTTTTTCTTCGATACCTTCCGGTATGTTTGTGTTTTTGGATGCCAGGAAAAAGGAATGAGCAAATTAGGGAGGAAAGGCCGAAAGATTGACGAAACTTGGACTTTGGCGAGCATTAGAGGATTCCACGACCAAAGAGGCAAAACCACGGCCGTGGTTTGCTAAATTGGACCGTGGAATGCTTTGTCGAGAGCAACAGAAAGTTCCACGGCCAAAACCACGGCCGTGGAAATTCCCGACCCGAAAAAAAAAAAAAAAATTCGGAAAAATTTTCGGCGGAAAGAAGTTCCCCTTCTTCATTCTTTGACGTCGATTGGAGTATTCGGAGTTCCCTATTGAGCTTCTAAAGATTTTCACCACCACCGCCCGATTGATGATTCGCCATCTTACATTGTGAGTATCCTTTTCCATCTTTTCTTTTCTTCACATTGGGGACAATGTGAGTTTTAAGTATGGGGTGGAGGTATTTGCAATACCATTTGCATGTTTTATGTCTTGCATCATATGATTTTGAAATTTTTGAAAAATTTTAAATTTTTTTTTGCCTCTAGAATGAATATGATCTCTATGATGAACATTGTTTTGTGGAATAGCTATGATGATTTTGATATGCTTGAATTGATTTATGACATATGTGGGATTTGAATACTTTGATAGAATTTCATGCATGTTTGATAATTCGCTTTCATTCTAAATCATGTTGAGAAATTGAAGTTGAAATCGCACTATAAGTTCTTATGCTTCTTGTTGAAATGATTAAGACACTTCGATTTTCTTTCTTCTTTCTTTGATCATTTAGCCCCTCATTGAAATATTGACCTCCTTTACCTATCCGGGAATTTGGAGGAGTTGAATGAAAAAGGCATGTTTGATGTGGGAGGGCCATGAAAGCAATACTTTGCATTCAAAGGAATAGAAAGAAATTATAGGTTTGGGGAAGTCAATCATGACGATGAGTAACTCGGCAACATTCACATAGCCGGGTGTTTGTGTCTTGCCAAAGTCGGATTGAGCGATATTCCTAGCGGATTATGGTATGTGCGCTAAGGGTTTGAGGCATCTCATAAAAATTGAGAAACGCCAATCTCCTAGGCTTCGGTTTTTGTGCACCTCTATCCATAACTCCAAAAGTAAAGTCGAAAAATGAAAAGAAGAGAGCGAAGCTCTAAGTTGAAAGTGTTGCGGAAACCGTAAGAGAAGAAGAAAAGAGTAGTTATCCACTTTCCCGGATTCATGCACCACATCCCTTATAAGTTTCCCTCCTTTCCGCATTCTTGACCTTACTTAAAAGTCCTTAAGATCATTGGAATGTGTTTGGCTTTGTGGTCTAAATTGGATTCCTCATGATTGATTTTGATATATTGCAAGTTATGATGCATGTTATGATTTTCTTACAAAGTATGATTATCCTTTCCATGCTATATTTCCTTTCGACCATATGATGATTATCATTAGTTATGAAGCAACTATTTGAGGGTGATCTATGAATAGAAGCACAACCAAAATATTGTGGTTTTTCTTTATTTTTGCATATTCATAATCCATATCATCTTGTATTTTAAGTTTGAACCTTGCTTGGGGACAAGTAAGAGACAAGTATGGGGTATTTTGATGACATGAATTATGACCTATTTTTAGGCATGCATTTATATAGATTTTCCCTTTATTTTGCATGCATAGACATACATTCATGGCATTTATGATTATATTCACCTACTTTGCAAGAATATAGGTCTACACAGAGTTTTATTGCATTTGTAGGTAATTTGGCGAATTATGGAACAAAATAGCATATTTAAGGATTAAGCCTTGAAGCGGAACAAAAAGGAGCATAAAAGGAAGTTAGGACGCGCCCAAAGTATCTTTTGATACCGCCTGACGCGCCAAAGTATTTTCTGATACCTTCGGACGCGGCCCAAAGTATTCTCTGATACCGTCTGACGCGCCAAAGTATTTTCTGATACCTTATGACGCGGCCCAGAGTATCTTCTGATATCAGCGGATTCGACTTCTTTTCAGCCCAAATATTTAGGGTTTTATCTTTACACCCTAGATAGATCCCTACAAATATTCGAGAGCCTTCAACATTGAAAGGAGGACGGTGACAGCCCCAAGATTTGGATCCCCAAAGAGAGGGAGGCTTGAAGATTTTATTGCGTAGAGGGAAGATTTGGGGAAGGACGCACTTTCCTATTTTTGGAGTTGGAAGATCTTAGGGTTTACATTTGAAGGCGGATTGACATCCCGTTCTTCATTGTCCCTAGAAATTTTGTGAGGTTTTTCTGTTCCTTTGATTCTACATCCATTGAACGCGGTTTGTGATTATTGTGTTTGATTGACATTTGTTTTGAGTTTATTATTGAGATTTCAAAGTTTTACCTTTTCTCCCTTTCATATTTGATTATTGATATCATAATGATGATTATTGGCTAAAACCCTTTAGCAATTCTAAGGTGAAGGGTTGATAGTTGTGCCTTAGATAATGATAGATTGATCGTAATTTGATTGGACCCTGAGAGTTAGAGAAATATCGTCGACACCCTAAATCACGGCCTGTTCTTAGGTTTCCACGGCCGTGATTCTCAAGAACTACCCGTGATTTACTTCAGTTTACGAACTTTGCTTTTACTTTAATCCAAAATTAAAGATTTGCTTTAACTTAGTCTTGGCTTGCCTTTTCTAGGTAGTAGTGAAGCCTCAACAACCTCTACTTCGATTTCGAGTGTCACAACCTTAATCGGTTTAGTTAGTCTTGATCCTTGGGTTACAAGTTTGGGTATTTGAGATTAATTCTTGTTTTTAGATCCTTTCTATACTGAAGCCTCAACAACCTTTATAGAGAGTATTTCTAGATAAGTCATATAAAGCCTTGGAACTTCACCGTACATTGCTTTACCTTAGCATACCTTTGCAACTCTTAACTCTGCCTTTAGTTCTTTAGTATATCTTGAATCGATTGCCACAATTAGATACCTGGATCTTTAGGGTTGTTGTTTTCCCAATATATTTGCAAAGCTTTACCCTTTTACTTGCTTGACAACTTTATAATTGAATTTGTTCTCCCCAAATCCCTGTGTTCGATACTCTGGAATACTTGCTAATCTACGCCGATCCGTACACTGCGGGTTCGCTTGCTTGATTCTAGTTTTATAAATTTAAAACTTATTTGCACACACCTCTAGGGGCGAACAACCCACTGTGAGGTCCTAACCAGTAGCTCCCCGAGTTGTGAAACTTGGGGTGTTACACATAAGACCTTGGGTCTTACAGGTGGTATCAGAGCTAATCTTGAGTTACAAGTGTGCTCGCCCTGCGAACATCAAGAGTTTAAGTGGGGGAGATTTGAGGGAGATTGTATATAAGGATGGATTGCTACCCATGTCAACAAAAATTCTTCTCTTCCACTAGTCGAGTGAGGACAAAGAACTCTGGAGTTAAGCGTGCTCGTGCGGGAGCAATTTCATGAAGGGTTTCCTCCTTGAAAGTTTCCGCACGAGTATGGTAGGCATAAGAACAACGTCCGTAAGATCTCGGGTCTTACAAGAATGGAGAGTAGGAGTTGATCACTCAACTCCGGTAAAAAGAATGATGAAGTCATTCAAGTAAACGATAGGGTCACTGAGCTTCTAGAAACAGTGGAACGAGGTTGCGGCCAACAGGAAGGATGACGATGCTTCCAAAATGTTGGAGGACTCGTGATAGTGAAGAATAGAGAAGTATGAAGCATACACGCCGTCGGTGACCTCGTCAGAAATCGCAACAAATTTCCCCGCCGCCCTTCTCTATTCTCCTGGAGAAAATGGAAGACTCGTGATGGTGACAAACGGCTCAGATATCGGCATGCTCTATATTTCTCTCACTATCGTTTTTTTTCTTCAACAAGGGTATGAGTGTAATCGTAATTGAGGAAAAAAGATTAATCTCCATTAATCTTGGTGAAACGATGTTATTTTTTTTTACCATTTATAATCTTAGTTAATCTCTTTTATAATCTCCCCTATAATCTCCATTTTCAACCAAACACTTTCACATAATTAATCTCCCAAATTTAAAATAACCTCCATTAATCTCCAACCAAACACACCCTAAGTACATCAGATAGGTTTTTACGCGCTATCTTGGGTTCCACCTCCACTTGATTGAGAAATAATTCTAATTCTAATTTGAATTTGCCAAGTTGTTTTGGCCTAGTAAAGCCACAACGACATTATTGAGAGAAAAGGGGAAGTAGGCTAATTTTGTATTAATGTAGATTAACTAGTCTATTATGTAAAAATGTAGATAAAGTAGGCCCCTACTAATTTTCAAATAAAGATAAATTCCAAAAAAAATTGATACCCTTGCACAAATTAAAAAGATGCTGATGTGGTAGTTTTTTAAATAAATAAGGATATTTAATGTGATCCCTTACAAATCAAGAAGCTGTTAGAAAAGAAAATCTTCATTCCTTGTGAACGTGATCCCAAAATCACGACATTTCCATTTTCGTAAGCCATAACCACCATTTCTACACAGGAGTTCGCTTACTGTCATCAATATTTTCCCTATTTTTGTGCGATTATTGACGATTTATGTTCATTTAGATGATCTGTTTCTTCAATCGTTGCGGTTGTGTGATCATCAACATTCGATTTGTCGATCTGTAGATTCAATCGTTTCTTTTGTACGATTTACAACATTTTTGGGACGAAGAACTCGATCTGTAGATCCAATCATTTTGAGCTATAATGCACGGACATGGCTAAAAGGCAGAGTATCGCGTGTCGGACACGGCGGGACACACGGAAACGCCTGGAAACGTCGGGGAAATGGTCAAATTTAAGTGGAGACGGTCAAGACACGGTTCGGTGAAGAGAAACGGTTGGGAAACGCTCCGTTGCCCGTCGGCACAGTCTCTTCAAGACCGGCCGTCCGTCGGCGCTTCCTCTCTTCACGCCGTCGGCCCTTCTTCTCTTCGTCTTCAGAGGCCCTTCCTCTCTTCAATCTCGCTCTCACCCTTCCTCTACTTCGTCTTCACGCCGTCGCAGCTTCAGGCCGGTTACCTCTTGTTCCCAGTTCGCTGCTGCAAGGTTCAGACCCTTCGTGCCATGTCTCAGTTGTCACTCGTCAGACCTTTACCTTAGGTAACTATTCTTCCTCTTTAATTTCATTTTTGCATAACAGTGTAATTGTATTTCATTTTAACCCAATTTTCTGTTCAAGTGTACTCAGAATAACTTGTTGATTGTTACTGTAATTCTACATCACCATAGTCCACCACTTAATTGTTGATTGTTTTGACTTTTTGAGTAGTCTGTCATCTATCTTTGTTCCTGAATAGTGAATAAACTGAATAATGCTTAGTTGATTACTATAATTTTGCAGCACTACTTAGTGCACTGCTTACTGTTCGCCACTTAGCGTGCGTGCAAATAAGCTTTAAATTTATAAAACTAGAATCAAGCAAGCGAACCCGCAGTGTACGGATTGACGTAGTTAAGCAAGAATTCCAGAGTATCGAACACAGGGATTTGGGGGGTTAAATCCAGTTATAGATTATCAAGCGAGTAAATGTAAGAGCTTTTTGTTAGCATGAAATATTGTGATATTTTAGGCACGTTTTCTAAGCGTAATTGATTCATATTGATAGTCTTTGATTGAGCATTGTCGCATTTGTGAGCTAGTTTGCCTATATTGTCGATATGGATGTCTACACAAGCTTTATGTTGATTATAGGTGATTGAGAACCATTTCCGAACGGAATTTAGCAAAGATGAGTTGATTGAGTATGTTCATGGATTGAGGGCATTCTTAGGAGCAAAATGAGTGTCAAATTATGGAATGCACGAGGCTAGGGAAGAATCACGTTCTTGCCCTAAATCACGCTCTAAAATACGGCCGTACTACAAACCACGTTCAGTTCCATGGCCGTGGAACCCTAGCAAGAGAAGCGTGATTCATTCCAGTGGATTCTACGGTCATGGAATCATATGTTCAAACCCTGTCCAATTCCACGCTCTAAATTACGGTCGTGGAACCTTCCACGACTATGATCTTGGCGATCTTTTTCGCCACATTTTAAGCCACGATCTTTTAAAAGATTGGGCCGGGCCGCTACTTCATCATACATTATAAAAGGACGGACGAGGAGAGATTCCGTCACCTCGCTTTAGGCTTACGCTTGCATCTCGCTTTACACATGGCTTAGACGCACTCTCGGCCACGCGGCAACTTAGAAGATCTTTGCGATTTTGCAAAAGACGTATTTGCGCTCATCTTTGGAGTTGCCCTAATCTCGCACTTTGGTGGAGATTGTGATTGAGATTTCCGGATTGACGGAAGATCGAAGATTCGGAAGGTTAATTGCAAGAAGATTTCTCTTCTTGTTTAGGTTTGATTTAGAAGACGGATTGACATCCCGTTCTTCCTTCTTATCTAATATTGTGTTTGGTTGTTTTATTCCGAATCTAGCGACAATATTTGTTCTTGATTGTGACATTGAGATTGGTTTGAAGTTTATTGAAGGTTTTCAGAAGTTTTCATCTTTCAATCTTTTAATCTTTGAATTTGATATCATAATTTGATATCATAATGATCGATTGTAATCAAATTGGACCCTGAGAGTTAGAGAGAATCGTCGACAACCTTAAATAACGGTTTGTTCTTGAAGTCCACGGCCGTGGAACCTCAAGAACTAACCGTGATTTCTTTTAAGTTTACGAACCTGCTTTTACTTTAATCCAAAGTTAAAGATCTGCTTTAACTTAGTCTAGGCTTGCCTTTTTCTAGGTGGTAGTGAAGCCTGGCCTCAACAACCTCTACCTCGATTGTGAGTGTCACAACCATAATCGGTTTAGTTAGTCTTGATCCTTGGATTACAAGTTTGGGTATTTGATATTAATTCTCATCTTTAGAACCTTTCTATATTGAAGCCTCAACAACCTTTATAGAGAGCGTCTTGTAGGTGAGTCATATAAGGTTTTTGGAACTTCACCGTACGATTACCTTACATTAGCATACCTTTGCATATCTCAACTCTGTCTTTATATCATTAGTATATCTTGAATCGATTGTCACAGCTGGATACTTGGATCTTTAGGATTGTTGTTTTCCCAATAATTTGCAAAGCTCTTACATTCATTTGCTTGATAACCTACGATCGGATTTATTCTCCCCAAATCCCTGTGTTCGATACTGTGAAATTCTTGCTAATCTACGTCGATCCGTACACTGCGGGTTCACTTGCTTGATTCTAGTTTTATAAATTTAAAGCTTATTTGCACGCACGTTTAGGGGCGAACAAGTTTTTGGCGCTGTTGCCGGGGATTTGGTTTAGGCCGAATTCGGTTATCGGTTGTCAAGCTTGGGAGCTTGTTCTCGTTATTTGATATTTCTTGAGTGCATGTGCAGGTCTAGGAACACCGAAGACCTCTTACCTCTTGATCAAGAGCTTGAGAGGACTTTAAGGCAGAAGCGTAAGGAAAAGAAGATGGCTGAAGAACACGAACGTGATCTTCAAGCGGAGTTGGCGGAGAAGGAAGCTCAACTCCAATGGAATGAGAACATCCGCCGGGATGAAATGGATCGTCATCAATCTCAAGTTAACAATCTACAGGATATGATTTTCCAAATGAGGATAGAACTAAGCGACCTTAAGAATAAGGGGAGCAAGAAATCCTCAAGGAGGGGATCAAGATCAAGAAGAAGAAGCCATTCATCCGCCGATGATAGTGATTCTTCCATGCCACCGTTAGAGGAGATTGATCCCACGATCAATGTGAATCCTTTCCATCCACGGGGAGCTGCTAATCGTCGTGTTCCACCTAGGAATGCGAGGATCGAACGTCTAGATGATGAGCCAAGAACTCTTGGCCAAAGGATGGATCCAACACAACAACCGCGCCGTTTGGGCGTGAACTTTGATGCTGATGATGTGCAAGGGTTTAGCTTCAACCCTCAAGTCATTACTCTTGTTCGCCAAAACCAATTTGGCGGGACAAGCGCTGAATCTCCACACCAACACTTGCAAAACTTTGAGTGTATGATGGAGACAATGAGACCGAAGAACGCTACTACCAACAACTATAAGCTCAAGCCTTTCTTCTTCTCCTTGAAAGGGAAAGCGTTGTCTTGGTACCAAGCTCTTCCTAGTGGGAAACTAGACACGTGGGAAGACCTTTCCGCGGAGTTCCTCACCAAATTCTTTCCGCCATCCAAAACGGCGGAACTTAGAGATAAGATCAATGCATTTTCCATGAGATCTAACGAAAGTTTGTTTCAATCATGGAAAAGGTTTCAGGATTTGTTATTGGATTGCCCTCATCATGGCATATCCAAGCTTACATTGCTGGAGATTTACTACAAGGGGCTGGATGTGGGAACGCAATTCAACCTCCAATTCCTCTCATGTGGAACATTCATGGACATGAGAGAAGATGACGCTTGGAACTTCATTGAAAAGCAAGCAAGGGTCATAGAGAAGTATTCCCACCGGAAAGCGGAGGGAAATCGTGTGGAGCAAGGAGCAAAGCTCACACATGAAGCTCAAAATCAGATTTTCTCCCTCAACAATGAGATCAAGGAGTTGAAGGAGGCGATCAAGACCAACTTCCCAAAGCAACAAGGGAAGGATGTTGGCTATTTGGGCAAAAACAATGGCGGTGATAACACAAACCGCAACAATAACAACAATAACCGGAACAACAACCGGAATAACAATTGGAATGGAAACAACAACAACCGGAACAATAATTGGAACAACAATAGGGGTTCAAACAACAACAATTGGCGCTCCAATCAACAAAATTCCGGTAACTCTTATCCTTCCAATTCTAATTCACTAACTCCACCTTCTTCTTCCTCAACTCCTTTGAAAAGCCAGAGGCAATCATCTAATGGAGGAAACAATTCGGGGAAGGAGAAGCCCGATCCCATGTTGGAAACGATTTTAGGTAAGCTACAAGGGTTGGAGAACTGCATCATTAAGGTTGATGATCAAATGTCTAAGGTTGACAAAGCTCAAAAGGTTTTGAAAAACCAAATGTTCAACCATGCGGAGGAAGTTCCTAGGAATCAAGGAAAACTTCCAGGAAAGACGGAGGACAACCCTAAAGGAAGGGTGATGGCAATTACAACTAGGAGCGGAGTGACTACCACCGATCCGCAACCTAAGTTTGTTGAAGTCCCCATAGAGAAAGACAAAGAGAAGGGGAAGGAGAAGGAAGATGTCTACGTTCCTCCTCCAGCTTACAAACCTCCCCTACCATTCCCTCAATCTAGAGCGAGAGAGCGCCTAGATAAACAGTTTGGTAAGTTTATAGAATTCATAAACAAGCTGCATATTAATATACCATTTATTGATGCTATTGTAGGTATGCCGGCTTATGGCAAGTTCTTGAAGGAGCTCCTCTCTAACAAGAGGAAGCTAGAAGACTTCAGAGAGGTTAAGATGAGTTCGGATTCTTCGGATCTCATCAAAACCATGAAGGAGAAAATGCCCCCAAAGCTAAAGGATCCGGGGTCATTTTGCATTCCCATAGGAGTGGGAGATGTCACATACGATGCGTTATGTGATTTAGGAGCAAGTGTGAGCATCATACCACTTGCATTGTGTAGGAAGATCGGTTTAGGTGACCCTAAACCGGTGAAGATGACGTTGTACATGGCGGATCGATCCATCACTCGCCCCGTCGGTATTGTAGAAGACGTCCCGGTCAAGCTAGGTAAATTCTTTGTTCCCATTGATTTTGTTGTGCTTGACATTCCTGCAGATAGTCCGGTCCCGATCATACTCGGAAGACCGTATTTGCAACTTCCGGCTGCATAGTCGATTGCAAGAATGGTAGACTCGCTTTTGATATAGGAGAAGAGAAAGTAGAATTCGTTCTTTCCACTCTAGTGAAGGAGCCAATCTTTGATGAGGATATATTCGATATCCAAGATGAAGAAGGGTTGTCTAGGGAGGAGGTAAGTGTGATTCTCTTTAACGATCCTTTACAAAAAGTTATCACTATGAGTCTAACAAATGTAGGGGAAGAAGAAGAGTGCAATGAGGCAATTGAAGCCTTAGAAGGACAAGAAGAAATGCATGAAGTGGAGTTTGAAAAACTCCACGATGAGGCAGAAAACGTGAGAATCCACGGCTACACACTATATTCCACGGCCGTGGATTTCACAACCAAAACCGTGTCCCACTCCAGGGGGTTATACGGTTGTGGAGAAGACATGACAACCGTATTTCCCTTCCACGCCCTAAACCATGGCTGTGGAGGACATGAGGAACCCGTAATTTTGGGTGTGGAAAGGGGTGATCGAGACAGTTCTTCAACCTCTTCCGATTCTTCTCCCACACATTCAACACCCTTAGAAACTTCTAAGGAGACATCGGATGATCCTCAAAGATCATTGGAAGCTCCGAAAGCGATGGAACTAAAACCACTTCCTACTTATCTAAGGTACGCTTTTCTAGGATCTAATTCTACCTTTCCGGTTATTGTTAGTTCCGATCTAAGCATAGATGAACATAATCAGCTCATGATTATCCTTAGGAAACATAGGAAAGCTTTAGGCTATACTATTGAGGACTTAGTAGGAATTAAACCCTCCCTATGCATGCATAAGATACTAATGGAGGAAGATTTTAGAACTTCAAGACAACCTCAAAGGCGGTTGAATCCGACCATGAAGGAGGTTGTCAAGAAGGAAATTCTTAAGCTTCTTGATGCAGGTATCATCTACCCTATCTCCGATAGTAAGTGGGTGAGTCCGGTTCAAGTAGTTCCGAAGAAGGGAGGAATGACGGTCATCACCAACAAAAACAACGAACTCATTCCTACCCGAACCGTGACAGGATGGCGGATGTGCATAGACTACCGCAAGCTCAACAACGCAACGAGGAAGGATCACTTCCCATTGCCGTTCATCGATCAAATGCTTGAAAGGTTAGCGCAACATTCGCATTTTTGCTATCTTGACGGTTATAGTGGTTTCTTTCAGATCCCGATACACCCGGATGATCAAGAGAAGACCACATTTACGTGCCCATGGGGTACGTTTGCTTATAGGAGAATGCCATTCGGGCTTTGCAACGCCCCAGCCACCTTTCAACGTTGCATGATGGTCATCTTCTCCGAATACGTAGAGGAAATCATGGAGGTCTTCATGGACGACTTCTCCGTATACGGTTCCTCTTTTAACGATTGCCTTTCTAACCTTTCTCTTGTTTTGCAAAGGTGTGAAGACACTAACCTAGTTCTTAATTGGGAGAAGTGTCAATTTATGGTTAAGGAAGGAATTGTATTAGGTCACTTAGTCTCTAGTAGAGGGATAGAAGTGGATAAAGCTAAGATAGAGACCATAGAGAAACTTCCTCCTCCAACTTCGGTGAAGGGGATAAGAAGTTTCCTAGGACATGCTGGAATTTATAGACGTTTCATCAAGGACTTTTCTAAGATATCAAAACCGCTCACTAATCTATTGATGAAGGATGCAGTTTTTGAGTTTTCGCAGGAATGTTTGGATGCGTTTAACAAAATCCGGCAAGCTCTAATTTCAGCACCTATTATCCAACCTCCGGATTGGACTCTTCCCTTTGAGATTATGTGCGATGCTAGTGACGTAGCTATTGGAGCTGTTCTTGGACAACGAAAGGAAGGACGAACCCATGCCATATACTATGCTAGCAAGACGCTAGATGAAGCGCAGCTCAACTACGCCACTACCGAGAAAGAGTTTTTAACCATTGTCTATGCTATTGACAAGTTTCGCTCTTATCTTGTAGATACAAAGGTGATTGTCTACACGGATCATGCTGAGATCCGGTACCTCCTTGCGAAGAAAGATGCGAAGCCAAGGCTAATTAGATGGATTCTTCTCCTACAAGAATTCGATCTTGAGATCCGCGACAAGAAAGGTTCAGAAAATTCTAATGCGGATCATTTGAGTCGTCTAACACATCTAGAGGACGACCATCTACCCATCGATGACTCCTTCCCGGACGAACACCTACACATCATTGAGGAGTGCATCGATGTGATCTCCAAAGGTAACGAACCATGGTTTGCTGATTTTGTTAACTATTTGGTTTGTCAGGAGATACCGCCCGGATTATCCTACGCACAAAGGAAGAAGTTCTTTAAGGATGTCCGGGAATACTTTTGGAACGAGCCTCTCCTCTTTAAGAGAGGTCTGGATGGCATCATTCGGCGATGTGTGCCGGAAGATGAGATGCAAAGTGTTATCCGTCATTGTCATTCACTACCTTGTAGGGGACACGCTAGTTCGAACAAGACTAGCGCAAAGGTATTGCAATCCGGATTCTTTTGGCCTACCTTATTTAGAGATGTGCAATCCTTTGTTTCTTGCTGTGATGCTTGTCAAAGAACAGGCAATATCTCTAGGAGGAATGAGATGCCCCTCAACAACATCCAAGAGGTGGATATTTTCGACGTTTGGGGAGTAGACTTCATGGGACCATTCTCATCTTCTTGTGGAAACCAATACATACTATTGGCGGTAGACTACGTTTCTAGATGGGTGGAAGCAATTGCCTCTCCCATCAATGATGCCATGGTGGTGGTTAAGTTCTTTAACAAGACCATCTTCTCGCGATTTGGGACGCCAAGGACTATCATTAGTGATGGAGGTTCTCAATTCATTACCCGGCGCTTTGAAGCTCTTCTAGCTAAGTATGGGGTTACTCACAAGATCGCTACCCCTTACCATCCACAAACAAGTGGACAAGTTGAGATCTCAAATAGGGAGATCAAAGGAATCTTAGAAAAGACGGTTTCAAGGACTAGGAAGGATTGGTCTTTGAAGCTTGACGATGCATTGTGGGCGTACCGGACTGCGTACAAGACGCCCATAGGAACCACACCATACAACCTTGTGTATGGGAAGTCTTGCCACTTGCCGGTAGAGTTGGAGCATAAGGCGTTTTGGGCTATCAAGTGGCTGAATTTCAGCATGAAGGAAGCGGGAGAGAAGCGCCTCCTAGACCTTAATGAGCTGGACGAACTATGCTTGAATGCTTATAAAAACGCTAAGATCTATAAGGAGAGAGCAAAGCGTTGGCATGATAAGCATATCATTCCAAAGGACTTCAAAGAAGGAGATCAAGTTCTCCTCTTCAATTCAAGGCTTCGTCTTTTTCCAGGTAAGCTTAAATCCCGTTGGACCGGACCTTTTCTAATTAAGCGTATTTTCCCCCATGGTGCAGTTGAAGTATGGGGTGATGCGAGCGGAAGCTTTAAGGTGAACGGCCAACGACTCAAAAAGTATACGCCGGAACTCCAAGCTGAAGAGTTCGCGCCGACCGCACTCGAATAAGTGCGAGATTGGTCTAGCTACGGACCTTAAACAAAGCGCTTCTTGGGAGGCAATCCAAGGTATTGCATTTTTGTTTTTGTTTTCGATTCATAGTTTAGCTTAGTTTAGACGTTTTTGCTTTATTTTGCCTTCGATTCCTTCCGGTATGTTCGTGTTTTTGGATGTAGGAACGATGGAAAAGGAAAAGGAGAGGATAATGTTGAAGAAAAGTGACGAAATTTGGACTTTGGAGCATTACAAAGAGTTCCACGGCCTAAACCACGGTCGTGACAGCTACAGTGACCGTAATTTCCAAAAGCCTTTGAAAAATCACCAAAACCACGGTTCCGTACAAAACCACGGCTGTGGAACACCCCGACAAACCGTGATTTTCAAAATTTTGCTTGTGACTATATAAACCACGTTCTTCACAAAAACCACTCCATAAATCCCTCTTCCACGACCTAAACGCCGAACCTGCGACTATATAAACCACGGTCGTGACAACTACAGTGACCGTAATTTCCAAAAGCTTTACGGTCTGTTCTTCAAGTCCACGGCCGTGGAACCTCAAGAACTAACCGTGATTTCTTTTAAGTTTACGAACCTGCTTTTACTTTAATCCAAAGTTAAAGATCTGCTTTAACTTAGTCTAGGCTTGCCTTTTCTAGGTGGTAGTGAAGCCTCAACAACCTCTACCTCGATTGTGAGTGTCACAACCGTAATCGGTTTAGTTAGCCTTGATCCTTGGATTACAAGTTTGGGTATATGATATTAATTCTCATCTTTATAACCTTTCTATACTAAAGCCTCAACAACCTTTATAGAGAGCGTCTTGTAGGTGAGTCACATAAGGTTTTTGGAACTTCACCGTACGATTACCTTACATTAGCATACCTTTGCATATCTCAACTCTATCTTTATATCATTAGTATATCTTGAATCGATTGCCACAGCTGGATACTTGGATCTTTAGGATTGTTGTTTTCCTAATAATTTGCAAAGCTCTTACATTCATTTGCTTGATAACCTACGATCAGATTTATTCTTCCCAAATCCCTGTGTTCGATACTCTGAAATTCTTGCTAATCTACGTCGATCCGTACACTGCGGGTTCGCTTGCTTGATTCTAGTTTTATAAATTTAAAGCTTATTTGCACGCACGTTTAGGGGCGAACACTTTTCGAATTATTGGGAAAACAACAATCCTAAAGATCCAGGAATCCAGCTGTGGCAATCGATTCAAGATATACTAAAGGTATAAGGACAGAGTTAAGATATGCAAAGGTATGCTAATGTAAGATGATCGTACGGTGAAGTTCCAAAAACCTTATGTGACTCACCTACAAGACACTCTCTATAAAGGTTATTGAGGCTTCAGTATAGAAAGATTCTAAAGGTAAGAATTAACGTCAAATACCCAAACTTGTAATCCAAGGATCAAGATTAACTAAACCGATTAAGGTTGTGACACTCACAATCGAGGTAGAGGTTGTTGAGGCTTCACTACCACCTAGAAAAGGCAAGCCAGGACTAAGTTAAAGCAAATCTTTAACTTTGGATTAAAGTAAAAGCAAGTTCGTAACTTAACACAAAATTACGGCTAGTTCTTGAGTTCCACGGCCGTGGAAGCTCAAGAACAGACCGTGGATTAGGGTCGTCGTCGATTCTCTCTAACTCTCAGGGTCCAATCTGGTTACGATCGATCTATCATCATCTAAGCCACAACTATCAACCCTTCACCTTAGAATTGTTATGGGTTTTTAGCCAATAACAGTCATATTGATATCAAATTCAAGGGTTAAAAGAATGAAAGATTAAAACTTCCGAAAACCTTCAATAACTATCAAATCAATCTCAAAGTCACAATCAAGAACAATAATCGTCACTACATTCGGAATAACACAAACAAACACAAATCTTAGATAAGAAGGAAGAACGGGATGTCAATCCGTCTTCTAAATCAAACCTAAGCAAGAAGCGTAATCTTCTTGCGAACAATCTTCCGAATCTTCGATCTTCCGTCAATCCGGAAATCCCGATGACAAAGTGCAAATCTCCCAAACACAATCTTCCAAATGCGAGATTAGGGCAATTCCAAGCGCAAGCGTAAGATGCGTCTATGCGTAAGCGAAGGTGACGGAATCTCTCTTCGTCCGTCCTTTTATAGTGTAAGATAAAATATCGGCCCGGCCCAATTGCATAGGAGATCGTGGCTTAAAGTATAGCGAAAAAGATCGCCAAGATCACGGTCGTGGAAGGGTTCCACGGCCGTAATTTAGAGCCTGGAAATCAACACGGTTTGAACCAACTTCTCCACGGCCATAGAAGTTGCTGGAATGAACCACGCTTCCCTTGTCATGGTTCCACGGCCGTGGACTTGAACGTGGAAAGTGGTACGGCCGTATTTTAGAGCGTGGTTTAGGGCAAGAACGTGATTCTTCCTTAGCCTCGTGCATCCTTCAAGTTGGCACTCCCTTAGCTCCTAGGAATGTCCTCAATCCATGGACATTGCTCAACAACTCCATCCTTGCTCAATTCCGTTCGGAAATAGCTCTCAATTACCTATAATCAACATAAAGCTTTTGTAGATCTCTATATCGACATTATAGACAAACTAGCTCACAAATGCATCAATGCTCAATCAATGACTATCATAATGGATCAAATACACTTAGAAAACGTGCCTAAAATATCACAATATTTCATGCTAACAAATAACCCCATACTTGCCACTTGCTTGTCCCTAAGCAAGGTCTTTCAAAAGCTTTTAAAACAAAAGTTAGGATGAAATATGTGTACCTTCTCAAAGCAATACTTCTTTTGGATGAATGTGCCTTCTAAATAATAGATCATTCTCAAATCTTGCTTCAATCGTTTATAAGACTTTCATATACTTAATCAAAGAGTAAAGAGTAAAGAAAGCTCATGAATCAATCAAACTTCCATACAAACATCATAACCTTCAAACATTATCAAAATCAATCATAAGAAACTTCAATTTAGATCACCAAATCATATAACATTCTTTTGATCTTAAGGACTTTCAAAGAAAAAGGTCTAGAATGTGGAAAGGGAAGGAAAACTTTTTAGGAATGTGGTGCATGAATCCGGGAAAGTGGACAACTACTCTTTCTTCTTCTCTTGCGGTTTCCGCAACACCTTCAACTTAGAGCTTCGCTCTCTTCCTTTCATTTTTCGACTTTACTTTTGGAGTTATGGATAGAGGTGCACAAAAACCAAAGCCTAGGAGATTGGCGTTTCTCAATTTTTATGAGATGCCTCAAACCCTTAGTGGACATACCATAATCCGCTAGGAATATCGCTCAATCCGACTTTGGCAAGACACAAACACCCGGCTATGTGAATGGTGCCGAGTTACTCATCATCATGATTGACTTTCCCAAACCTACAATTTCTTTCTATTCCTTTGAATGCAAAGTATTGCTTTCATGGCCCTCCCACATCATACATACCTTTTTCATTCAACTCCTCCAAATTCCCGGATAGGTAAAGGAGGTCAATATTTCGATGAGGGGCTAAATGATCAAAGAAAGAAGAAAGAAAAATCGAATTGCCTTAATCATCTCAACAAGAAGCATAGGAACTTATAGTGTGATTTCAACTTCAATTCCTCTACATGATTTAAATAACATTCATCACATTATGAAACTTGCAAAAAGAGGTATAATCAACTCATTCAATTTCTTTTCAATTCACTATTCGTTAAAGCATGCAATTGTCATCAAACTCAATTCACAAGTAGCGATTATCATAGAAATCCTTTCTATCCTTAGAAGCACATAAATTTTCAAAATTTTTCAATTTTTATGGGTTTTTCAAACTCTTTTTCATGCAATGCAATAATGAAACGTGCAACAATATAATGAACATGCAAGATAGTCTCAATAGAAGCAATCATAGTGAGTAAGAGTTATTACAAACTTTTAGTCACACCCCACCCCATACTTGGAACAAACATTGTCCCTAATGTTCAAATAGAGGAAAGAAAAAGAAAGAAAAGAAAAAAAAACTCACAAAATGGCGGTGGAGCGGCTAAAACGGTCGGTCATGCATATCATCACTGCAGTGGAGGCGGAGGCGGGAATGGAGAGAAGCTAGGATCGTAGTGCCGCCCGAACTGCTGGCGGTAGACGTCTCTCATCATGTGGTCGAGGTCGTCCATGCGTCCATCTCTTGCATCGGCCCGGATCTCCAATGCTCCCACTCTCTCTGAAAGACCGGTGGCCCAATCTGGCATCTGCTCATACCATCCCGGGGCCTGGCTGTACCACCCTGGTGCATCTGACGGTGCTGGTGCTGGTGGCTGCTCTGCGGACCATGGAGGTGGAACTCCGTACCATGCAGGAGGCGTCTCCATCCAAGTGGGTCTCTCACTCATGCTGGTGCGGCGAGAGGACGAACCTGAAGCTCTGGCTGGACGTGGAGAACGTCTAGGCACATAAGAAGCAATGTCCGGCTGATCCGGAAACGTGCAAAACTCCTGCTCTGCTCCTCCTCCACCCTCAAACTGATCTCTCATCTCCTCCTCCTCAACTACGGGCGGTGGTGGGACATATGGGGGAGCTGCAATCCTGTTCGCATGCATAGCTGCGAACGTAGCCTTCCAATTATGGCGTCTAGCCATAATGGAGTACTCCGGGAGCCACTCAATACCCCTCCCCGTCCTGCTCTCCCAAGGCATAGCTGCGTAAGGCGGACCTCTATGGGTAGGGAAGATAATGCCTCTAGTCATGAAGGCCTGGAGTCCTAGGGGTACAGCTGGTATGCGTGTGCATGCAGAAAAATCAACCCCCAATATCCTAGCAAGGTGGGTGACTATCCTACCATATCCGATGTTGCCCGCCCTCTTGTTCTTAAGCTTGCTCATGGTAGCAGCTAAGAGGGTGGCGCAGTCAGCAGGGCGCCCATACAGCATACAGTACAACAGAAAGAGTTCATCCGTCTTGATCTTCTGAGGCGTCTCCGTCCTAGGGAAGAGACACTCAGAAAGAACACGGTGAGCAATCTTCAAGGCTAAGTGATACATCAACTTAGCCTTGGTATCAGCTGGTTGCCAACGGTCCTCGCTGGCGTAAATCATAGCAACCTCCTCCCAAAAATCTTTGGCGTAAACGCCACTAGGAAAACGACCATTGAAGGTCTCTTGGAACCCAAAGAAGGCTCCAAACTCTCGGATGGTGAAATCATAGTTTCTTTCCATAAGACGGAAAGAAACGGTCCATTCCACATGGTTGTGCTCAAACGACGTCACAACCTCTCTCGTAATCTCCTCATAAGCGTCCTCTCAGATAGCCGAGAAGACGATAAGACCGGCTCTATCCAAGAGCCAAGTAAGGTCATCTATGATGTTAAGAGGAGCTAGATCCTCCAATAAAAGGTACCTAGATCCTATCACAGCCCTCTTATGGATCCTCTCGAGTGCATCGAGGTGATCCTCATGAATGGTCGGTACTCTAGGGCTAGGAGGTGCGGGTGATGAAGGTGATGATGGAGGTAGGGGAGGAAGGTGGTGGTGCTCTAGAGGATAAAGAGGAAGAGGGGTTACCCTTTCTCTTTTTGTTCTTGTTCTGC
This sequence comes from Fagopyrum esculentum, assembly GCA_033239045.1. Lineage (NCBI taxonomy): Eukaryota > Viridiplantae > Streptophyta > Magnoliopsida > Caryophyllales > Polygonaceae > Fagopyrum > Fagopyrum esculentum. Next base: position 26,151,906 of record BSUD01000006.1, on the reverse strand, counting down.
CCATTCTTCTTCTCCTTAATCCTCCCAGAAACTCTCCTAACAAAATCCATCACTGTTCAAAACCACGGTCGTTTTTGGTGTTCCACGGCCGTGGAATTGCTAGAGACCGTGATTCGTCTCGTTCTTTCACAAATCTCAACAAACAACACTCAAACTCAGCAATCAGGCAGCCCTAGTCTAATTCCTTCCAATTTCAATCAGTTCTCCTATAATCTCTAGCAAAAACGAACCCAAATTGACAAAGATAGAGAAGAGCGAAAAAAACCTAGGTTTCGGATTTTAAAATCCGAATTCTACGTTCCTTGGTGATTTGCCGCTCGATTCGTTGATTGGATCTTGTTGGTGGTCGAATTTGCTTCAGTTTGGAACGAAGAATCGTTGAAAACGATTAACGAACGGAGATTTGAGGTGAAGGACGTGGAATCGGCGAAGAGGGTCGTGGAATTGGGTTTTTGAAAGTGTTTTTGTGAAGAACGTGGTTTATATAGTGGGCGGCAAAATTTTGGAAAGTCACGGTCTGTCGGGGGGTTCCACGGCCGTGGAAATGTACGGAACCGTGGTTTTTGTGATTTTTCAAAGGCTTTTGGAAATTACGGTCACTGTAGCCGTCACGACCGTGGTTTAGACCGTGGAACTCTCTATAATGCTCCAAATTTCAAGTTTTGTCACTTTTCTTCAAAATTACTCTTCCCCTTTCCTTTTCCATTGTTCCTACATCCAAAAACACGAACATACCGGAAGGAATCGAAGGCAAAACAAAGCAAAAACGTCTATTCTAAGCTAAACTATTAATCGAAAACAAAAACGTAAATGCAATACCTTGGGTTGCCTCCCAAGAAGCGCTTTGTTTAAGGTCCGTAGCTAGACCAAATTCGCACTTATTCGAGTGCGGTGGGCGTGAACTCTTCAGCTTGGAGTTCCGGCGTATACTTCTTGAGTCGTTGACCGTTCACCTTAAAGCTTCCGCCCGCTTCACCCCATACTTCAACTACACCATGGGGGAAAATACGTTTGATTAGAAAAGGTCTGGTCCAACGAGATTTAAGCTTACCTGGAAAGAGACGAAGCCTTGAATTGAAGAGGAGAACTTGATCTCCTTCTTTGAAGTCCTTTGGAATGATATGCTTATCATGCCAACGCTTTGCTCTCTCCTTATAAATCTTGGCGTTCTCATAGGCATTCAAGCGGAGTTCTTCAAGCTCATTAAGGTTCAAGAGACGCTTCTCTCCCGCTTCCTTCATGCTGAAATTCAACCATTTGATAGCCCAAAACGCCTTATGTTCCAACTCTACCGGTAAGTGGCAAGACTTCCCATACACAAGGTTGTATGGTGTGGTTCCTATGGGAGTCTTGTACGCAGTCCGGTATGCCCATAATGCATCATCAAGCTTCAAGGACCAATCCTTCCTAGTCCTTGAAACCGTCTTCTCTAGGATTCCTTTGATCTCCCGATTTGAGATCTCAACTTGTCCACTAGTTTGTGGATGATAAGGGGTGGCGATCTTGTGAGTAACCCCATACTTAGCTAGAAGAGCTTCAAAGCGCCGGGCAATGAAGTGAGAACCTCCATCACTAATGATAGTCCTTGGCGTCCCGAATCGTGGAAAGATGGTCTTGTTGAAGAACTTAACCACCACCATGGCATCATTGGTGGGAGAGGCAATTGCTTCCAACCATCTAGAAACATAATCCACCACCAAGAGTATGTATTGGTTTCCACAAGATGATGGGAATGGTCCCATACAATCAACTCCCCAAACGTCGAAAATCTCCACCTCTTGGATGTTATTGAGAGGCATCTCATTCCTCCTAGAGATATTTCCTGTTCTTTGACAAGCATCGCAGCAGGAAACAAAGGATTGCACATCTCTAAACAAAGTAGGCCAAAAAAATCCAGATTGCAATACCTTTGCGCTAGTCTTGTTCGAACTAGCGTGTCCTCCACATGGTAGTGAATGACAATGGCGGATGACACTTTGCATCTCATCTTCTGGCACACATCGCCGAATGATGTCATCCGGACCTCTCTTGAAGAGGAGAGGTTCATTCCAAAAGTATTCCCGGACATCCTTAAAGAACTTCTTTCTTTGTGCGTAGGATAATCCGGGTGGTATCTCCTGACAAACCAAATAGTTAACAAAATCAGCAAACCATGGTTCGTTACCTTTGGAGATCACGTCGATGCACTCCTCAATAATGTGTAGGTGTTCGTCCGGGATGGAGTCATCTATAGGTAAGTGGTCTTCCTCTAGATGTGTTAGGCGACTCAAATGATCCGCAACGGAATTCTCCGAACCCTTCTTGTTGCGGATCTCTAGATCGAATTCTTGTAGGAGAAGAATCCATATAATTAGCCTTGGCTTCGCATCCTTCTTTGCAAGGAGGTACCGGATCGCAGCATGATCCGTGTAGACAATCACCTTTGCACCTACAAGATAAGAGCGAAACTTGTCAATAGCATAAACAATGGCTAAGAATTCCTTTTCCGTAGTGGCGTAGTTGAGCTGCGCTTCATCTAGCGTCTTGCTAGCATAGTATATGGCATGGGTTCGCCCTTCCTTTCATTGTCCAAGAACAACTCCTATAGCTACGTCACTAGCATCGCACATAACCTCTAAGGGAAGAGTCCAATCTGGAGGTTGGATAATAGGTGCTGAAACTAGAGCTTCCCGGATCATGTTAAACGCATCCAAGCATTCCTGCAAAAACTCAAAAACTGCCTCCTTCATCAATAGATTAGTTAGCGGTTTTGATATTTTAGAGAAGTCTTTTATGAAGCGTCTATAGAATCCAGCATGTCCTGGGAAACTTCTTATCCCTTTCACCGAAGTTGGGGGAGGAAGCTTCTCTATAGTCTCTATTTTCGCCTTATCCACCTCTATCCCTCTACTAGAGATTAGGTGTCCTAATACAATTCCTTCCTTTACCATAAATTGACACTTCTCCCAATTAAGAACTAGGTTAGTGTCTTCACACCTTTGTAGAACAAGAGCAAGGTTAGAAAGGCAATTGTCAAAAGAGGAACCGTATACGGAGAAGTCATCCATGAAGACTTCCATGATTTCCTCAATGTATTCGGAGAATATGGCCATCATGCACCTTTGAAAGGTGGTTGGGGCGTTGCAAAGCCCGAACGGCATTCTCCTATAAGCGAACGTACCCCATGGGCACGTGAATGTGGTCTTCTCCTGATCATCCGGGTGTATCGGAATCTGAAAGAAACCACCATAACCGTCAAGATAGCAAAAGTGTGAATGTTGCGCTAACCTTTCAAGCATTTGATCGATGAAGGGTAGTGGGAAGTGATCCTTCCTCGTCGCGTTGTTAAGCTTGCGGTAGTCTATGCACATCCGCCATCCCGTTACGGTTCGGGTAGGAATGAGTTCGTTATTCTTGTTGGTGATGACCGTCATTCCTCCCTTCTTCGGAACTACTTGAACCGGACTCACCCACTTACTATCAGAGATAGGATAGATGATACCTGCATCAAGAAGTTTAAGAATTTCCTTCTTGACAACCTCCTTCATGGTCGGATTCAACCGCCTTTGAGGTTGTCTTGAAGTCCTAAAGTCTTCCTCCATTAATATTTTATGCATGCATAGGGAGGGTTTGATTCCTACTAAGTCTTCTATAGTATAGCCTAAAGCTTTCCTATGTTTCCTAAGGACAACCATAAGCTTACTATGTTTATCTATGGTTAGATCGGAGCTAACAATAACCGGATAAGTAGAGTTAGGTCCTAGAAAAGCGTACCTTAGATGAGTAGGAAGTGCCTTTAGTTCCATTGCTTTCGGAGCTCCCAATGGCTCTTGAGGAGCTTCCGATGTCTCCTTAGAAGTGTCTAAGGAAGTAGAAGATGTAGGAGAAGAATCAAAAGAAGTTGAAGAAGTGGCACGATCATCCCCTTCCACGGCCAAAATTACGGTTTCTATACACCCTCCACGGCCGTGGTTTAGGGCGTGGAAAGTGGTTACGGTTGCTCTGCCTCCTCCACGACCGTGTAACCCTCTGGAGTAAGTCACGCTTTGGGTTGTGAAATCCACGGCCGTGGAATATAGTGTATGGCCGTGGATTCTCACGTTTTCTGCCTCGTCGTGGAGTTTCTCAAACTCCTCTTCACACACTTCCTCTTGTGCTTCTAAGGCTTCAATTGCCTCATTGCACTCCTCTTCTTCACCTACATTTGTTAGACTCATAGCAATAACCTTTTGCAAAGGATCTTTGAAGAGAATCGCACTTACCTCTTCTCTAGACAACCCCTCTTCATCTTGGATATTGAATATATCCTCATCAAAGATTGGCTCCTTCACTAGAGTTGAAAGAACTAACTCTACCTTCTCTTCTCCTATGTCAAAGGCGAGTCTAGCATTCTTGCAATCGACTATGTAGCCGGAAGTTGCAAGAAACGGTCTTCCGAGTATGATCGGGACCGGGCTATCTGCAGGAATGTCAAGCACAACAAAATCAATGGGAACAAAGAATTTACCTAGCTTGACTGGGACGTCTTCCACAATACCGACGAGGCGAGTGATAGATCGATCCGCCATGTACAACGTCATCTTCACCGGTTTAAGGTCGCCTAAACCGATCTTCCTACACAATGCAAGTGGTATGATGCTCACACTTGCTCCTAAGTCACATAATGCATCATATGTGACATCTCACACTCCTATGGGAATACAAAATGACCCCGGATCCTTTAACTTTGGGGGCATTTTCTCCTTCATGGTCTTAATGAGATCCTAAGAATCCGAACTCATCTTAACCTCTCCAAAATCTTCTAGCTTCCTCTTGTTGGAGAGGAGCTCCTTTAAGAACTTGCCATAAGCCGGCATACCTACAATAGCATCAACGAAAGGTATATTAATATGCAGCTTGCTCATGAGTTCTATAAACTTACCAAATTGTTTATCTAGGCGTGCTCTCGCTCTAGATTGAGGGAATGGTAGGGGAGGTTTGTAAGCTGGAGAAGGAACGTAGACATCTTCCTTCTCCTTCCCCTTCTCTTTGTCTTTCTCAACGGGGACTTCAACAAACTTAGGCTGCGGATCGGTGGTAGTCACTCCGCTCCTAGTTGTGATTGCCATCACCCTTCCCTTAGGGTTGTCCTCCGTCTTTCCTGGAAGTTTCCCTTGATTCCTAGGAACTTCCTCCGCATGGCTGAACATTTGGTTTTCTAAAACCTTTTGGGCTTTATCAACCTTAGAAATTTGATCATCAACCTTAATGATGCGGTTCTCCAAACCTTGAAGCTTTCCCAAGATCGTTTCCAACATGGGATCGGGCTTCTCCTTCCCCGAAGTGTTTCCTCCATTAGATGTTTGCCCCTGGCTTTTCAAAGGAGTAGAGGAAGAGGAAGGTGGAGTTAGTGAATTCGAATTGGAAGGATAAGAGTTACCGGAGTTTTGTTGATTGTAGCGTCAATTGTTGTTGTTTGAACCCCTATTGTTGTTCCAATTGTTGTTCCGGTTGTTGTTGTTGCCATTCCAATTATTCCGGTTGTTGTTCCGGTTATTGTTGTTACGGTTGGTATTCTCACCACCGTTGTTGTTGTTGTTGCCCAAGTAGCCAACATCCTTTCCTTGCTGCTTTGGAAAGTTGGTCTTGATAGCCTCCTTCAACTCTTTGATCTCATTGTTGAGGGAGAAAATCTGATTTTGAGCTTCATGTGTGAGCTTTGCTCCTTGCTCCACACGATTTCCTTCAACTTTCCGGTGGGAATACTTCTCTATGACTCTTGCTTGCTTCTCAATGAAGTCCCAAGCGTCATCTTCCCTCATATCCATGAATGTACCACATGAAAGGGATTGGAGCTTGAATTGTGTCTCCACATCCAGCCCCTTATAGTATATCTCTAGCAATGCAAGCTTGAATATGCCATGATGAGGACAATCCAAGAGCAAATCCTGAAACCTTTCCCAAGATTGAAACAAACTTTCGTTAGATCTCATGGAAAATGCATTAATCTTACCTCTAAGTTCCGCCGTTTTGGATGGCGGAAAGAACTTAGTGAGGAACTCCGCGGAAAGGTCTTCCCATGTGTCTAGTTTCCCACTAGGAAGAGCTTGATATCAAGACAATGCTTTCCCCTTCAAGGAGAAGAAGGTTTGAACTTGAAGTTGTTGGTAGTTGCGTTCTTCGGCCTCATTGTCTCTCAAAGTTTTGCAAGTGTTGGTGTGGAGATTCAGCGCTTGTTCTGCCAAATTGGTTTTGACGAACAAGAGTAATGACTTGAGGGTTGAAGCTAAACCCTTGTACATCATCAGCATCAAAGTTCACACCTAAACGGCGTGGTAGCTGCGTTGGATCCATCCTTTGGCCAAGAGTTCTTGGCTCTTCATCCACACGTTCGATCCTAGCATTCCTAGGTGGAACACGGCGATTAGCAGCTGCCCGTGGACGGAATAGATTCACATTGATCGTGGGATCAATTTCCTCTAGCGGTGGCATGGAGGAGTCGCTATCATCAGTGGATGAATGACCCCTATTCGACCTTAAGGATCTCCTTGAGGATTTCTTGCTCCCCTTATTCTTAAGGTTGCTTAGTTCTATCCTCATCTAGAACATCATATCTTTCAGATCGTCAACTTGAGATTGATGACGATCCATTTCATCTCGGCGAATCTTCTCATTCCATTGGAGTTGAGCTTCTTTCTCCGCTAGCTCCGATTGAAGATCACGTTTGTGTTCTTCAGCCATTTTCTTTTCCTTTCGCTTTTGCCTTAAAGTTCTCTCAAGCTCTTGATCAAGAGGCAAGAGGTCTCCGGTGTTCCTAGACCTACGCATGCACTTGAAGAGATATCAAATAACAAGGGAGAAGCTCTCAAGCTTGACAATCCGATAACCGAATTCGGCCTAAACCAAATCCCCTGCAACGGCGCCAAAAACTTGTTCGTCACTTAGCGTGCGTGCAAATAAGCTTTAAATTTATAAAATTAGAATCAAGCAAGCGAACCCGTAGTGTACGGATCGACGTAGTTAAGCAAGAATTCCAGAGTATCGAACACAGGGATTTGGGGGGTTAAATCCAGTTATAGATTATCAAGCGAGTAAATGTAAGAGCTTTTCGAATTATTGGGAAAACAACAATCCTAAAGATCCAGGAATTCAGTTGTGGCAATCGATTCAAGATATACTAAAGGTATAAGGACAGAGTTGAGATATGCAAAGGTATGCCAATGTAAGATGATCGTACGGTGAAGTTCCAAAAACCTTATGTGACTCACCTACAAGACACTCTCTATAAAGGTTGTTGAGGCTTCAGTATAGAAATATTCTAAAGGTAAGAATTAACGTCAAATACCCAAACTTGTAATCCAAGGATCAAGATTAACTAAACCGATTAAGGTTGTGACACTCACAATCAAGGTAGAGGTTGTTGAGGCTTCACTACCACCTAGAAAAGGCAAGCTAGGACTAAGTTAAAGCAAATCTTTAACTTTGGATTAAAGTAAAAGCAAGTTCGTAACTTAACACAAAATTACGGCTAGTTCCTGAGTTCCACGGCCGTGGAAGCTCAAGAACAGACCGTGGATTAGGGTCGTCGTCGATTCTCTCTAACTCTCAGGGTCTAATCTGGTTACGATCGATCTATCATCATCTAAGCCACAACTATCAACCCTTCACCTTAGAATTGTTAAGGGTTTTTAGCCAATAACAGTCATATTGATATCAAATTCAAGGGTTAAAAGAATGAAAGATGAAAACTTCCGAAAACCTTCAATAACTATCAAATCAATCTCAAAGTCACAATCAAGAACAATAATCGTCACTAGATTCGGAATAACACAAACAAACACAAATCTTAGATAAGAAGGAAGAACGGGATGTCAATCCGTCTTCTAAACCAAACCTAAGCAAGAAGCGTAATCTTCTTGCAAACAATCTTCCGAATCTTCGATCTTCCGTCAATCCGGAAATCCCGATGACAAAGTGCAAATCTCCCAAACACAATATCCGCCAAATGCGAGATTAGGGCAATTCCAAGCGTAAGCGTAAGATGCGTCTATGCGTAAGCGAAGGTGACGGAATCTCTCTTCGTCCGTCCTTTTATAGTGTAAGATAAAATATCGGCCCGGCCCAATTGCGTAGGAGATTGTGGCTTAAAGTATTGCGAAAAAGATCGCCAAGATCACGGTCGTAGAAGGGTTCCACGGCCGTAATTTAGAGCGTGGAAATCAACACGGTTTGAACCAACTTCTCCACGGCCGTAGAAGTTGCTAGAATGAACCACGCTTCCCTTGCCATGGTTCTACGGCCGTGGACTTGAACGTGGAAAGTGGTACGGCCGTATTTTAGAGCGTGGTTTAGGGCAAGAACGTGATTCTTCCTTAGCCTCGTGCATCCTTCAAGTTGGCACTCCCTTAGCTCCTAGGAATGCCCTCAATCCATGGACATTGCTCAACAACTCCATCCTTGCTCAATTCCGTTCGGAAATAGCTCTCAATTACCTATAATCAACATAAAGCTTGTGTAGATCTCTATATCGACATTATAGACAAACTAGCTCACAAATGCATCAATGCTCAATCAATGACTATCATAATGGATCAAATACACTTAGAAAACGTGCCTAAAATATCACAATATTTCATGCTAACACTTACTGCTTATTAAGAGTGAATCACTGAATATTGCTTACTTCTTAGTTGCTTACTGTAATTTTACAGCACCACAGTCCACCACTTAACTGTTGATTGTTTTGACTTTTGAGTAGTCTATCATCTATCTTCGTTCCTGAATAGTGAATACTGAATAATGCTTAGTTGCTTACTGTAACTTTGCAGAACCACTTAAAAATAATATCCACCTTTTATCAAGGAACACCAGTGAAGGATTATGTAGAAGGGCGATCTAAATTGTGGGATGTTGGTGGTGATGAATTTGGATCTTTGGAAGATACCGGAGTTCTTTAATTTTCAAATCTCTCTTGACGACAAGCCAGGTATGGACGGTGTGCTAGTTGAAGACATTGAATGATCTTGTGTTTTGTGACTTTAATTGTGTTTTTGTTTATAACTTGGTTTTGATTTTATTTGATGTAACATGTAAGACTAAATATGCTTAATTTTGTGCTTTGTAAGACTTAAAATGTTTGTTTCTAATAATGTATTTGAATTTGGAACTATTTGATTATGTTTTAGTTTGGGTTAGTTTGTTCTCACAAACTTACGATAATGTATTTATCTACGGATATAGTCATATGTCATTGAATTTTTTATATTTATTTTATTCATTATGATAAATGAATTACTCATACAAAAAGCTTTAAAAATGATATATTATTTGTTTTGCTTGTCGTGTCCCATTTCCTATATTTTTAGGATTGCCGCTTCCCCGTTTCCCGTTTCCCGTTTCTGTGTCCGTGTCTGTGCATCATAGGTTTTGATACATTTTGGTCCCGGTCTGTAAGGTATGTCGGTTCAATCGTTTAATTGGTGGTCATTTCGCACATTTTGTTGCTTCAAATGTATTTAGCAATGTAGTTGAAGCTATTGTCGTTGAGAAGGTATTGTGATATGTTTGCGTAATTTATGTATCTGGTTAATATTATGTAGTTCATAGATTTATATGTCGGTGATTTTTTATGTACTGAGTGTCGATAATGATGAAGGTGACGAACATAATTTTATGTGTGTATGTGTACATAAGTTCGGTTTATGTTTATGGTTAAGCCACTGTCGTTGAGAAGGTATTGTGATATGTTTGCGTAGTTTATGTATCTGCTTAATGTTATGTAGTGAGTAAATTTATGTGTCGATGATTTTTTATGTACTGAGTGTCAATAATGTTGAAGGTGACGAACATAATTTTATGTGTGTATGTGTATATAAGTTCGGTTTATGTTTATGTTTAAGTGCGAAAATTTATGTTGACGTACTTGATTGTACATTACTGTTGGCAATATAAATTTGGTTTATGTTTGTGTTACATAATATGTATGTTGGTAAGATTATGTAGATAATGTGAAAAGTGTGAAATACTTATGTTGACATAAGTTATGTAATGTGTAAGTTATGTATTTTTTGACAAAGATTGAATTAGGTAACGAGCAGAATGTTCTATGTATATGTGTACATAATGAAGGTTTATGTAATTGTTGGTAATATTATGTACAGAGCGTGAGTAAGCTATTGAGATATTTCTTATATTATGTACCTTTTTTGTAGGAATCATGGGGGTGGTGTTTGTGACAATTTATTTTGACGGACATTGAAAATTTGATAAAGGTGTGTGGAGCTACATTGAAGTACAGTCAAGTAAGCCGTTATTATTATCAGTTGAATGCACATTTGATGTGTTAAGGGACAAGATTGCGTTGCTATTTGAAATATCTCTAACATAGTTTGATTTATGCTTGTCATACAAGAATCCTTTCAATGAGGGTCTCAAACCATATGATGTTAACACAAAGGATGATTTGGATACTTTTGTACACATAAATGGTCTCCCACAATTTAGCTGGAGTATCCCTTTATGTGTGAACAAAGTAGCACTCATAAGAGTGTGGGAGGGATTTCAACCGAACTACATGGTCAGGAAGGTGCAATGAAAGGTGGAACACAATATTCATGACATATTTTGAATCAGGAAGTACAAACTGATGTAGTAGATTTAGAACTTGATTTATGTACAACAGGTTCTAGTGTGATTGGGAGCGAGTTTGTAGGAGATGCAAACAATAATGCGCTTGCAATAGTTCCACATATAAATAGTTATGTATCATCAGGGGACGATTTGCATCTACAAGTTGGAAAGATATATCATTCGAAGACTAAGAACGCATTGTGTCTACATTCAATTTCTGAATCCTCACAATACAAGATAGTAAAGTCGAAAATGAAGGTAGTGACTGCCAGATGTGTAGATGAAGATTGTAAGTGGAGGGTGCACTTTTCAATGCTCGGTCAATCAACGTACTTCACCATAACAAAGTATGTTCCGACACACACATGCTCGTTTTATTTGTGGCGGGCGGCAAATAGGGGAGCTTCATATCACGTAATAGCTGATAAGGTTAAGACAATGTAAGTTGCATGTATTTTTGGGACTGAATTTATGTATTTGCTTATGCGTGTGAATTATATGTTATGTATCATATTTTTAGTGATGATCAAGTTTATGTAGGTACGGTAATTCAAAGAAATTACCTTCGGTGCATCAGATCATCACTGTAATGAAGGGTTTGCATCGAATTGACGCTAGCTATTGGAAGTGTTTGAAAGCTCAAGAGACCGTGAAGGACATGATTAGAGGTACATCGGAGGACAATTACAACACAGCTCCGGCATATTTATTTATGTTGGTGGAGGTGAATGAAGGAACGATTGAGGACATCGTACACGACGATGAGAGTAGGTTCAAATATGTTATTCTGTCGTCGGACCGTCCATTCGGGGTTTATGTGTGATGAGAAAGGTACATAATATAAAAAAAAAACTGATTTTTATGTATATTTTGCATTTTAGACCCTTACTACATAATGTTGGATGCACTTGTTTCTGTACATATGTTCATGTTCGGTTTTTGTGCATAAGTTGGTTTGTGAATACGTCTACGGTTTATGTAGGTAATCACCGTTGATGGGACACATCTTAGTAGAAAATATGGTGGGGTATTGCTAGTCGTCACTGCACAAGATGCAAATCAACAAATATACCCCGTTGCTTTTGGAATTATTGATAGTGAAAATGATGCATCTTGGAATTTCTTTTTCAAAAATATGAGACGTGTCGTAACGGACAGCAAAGAGCTTGTGTTGTGTCCGATCGATATGCATCGATTAAGAAGCGTATAGCATCGAATTACCAACTAGCATTCCACGGGTACTGTATTTGGCATATAAAAGGTAATCTAAGGAAGAGGACAAAGATCAAACAAGATCCTACAAATGTTTATTGATGCGGCAACGAGTTATAAAGACAGCGATTGCATTGAAATATTACATAAGATATCGGAGGTACATAAGCATGTAATTTATGTACTTTATATCTTATATTATGATGATTACCTTATACATGATTTATGTATGTATAGGAGAAACCAAAGGTGGGAGAATTGTTGAATGAAATTGGTATTTCAATGTGGACACGCTCTTTGTCACCTTCAAAAAGATACAACACAATGACCATTAACAACGGAGAGTGTGTAAATGTATTGATGAAAGAAGGTAGAGAGTAGCCTGTCATGGAAATGCTGGATGAAATAAGGCAATTTATGACTCGATGGTTTGCTGAACGGCGTCAAAAGTCCAAAGCTTGTGTAGAGGTATCGACTCCTAAGATTGAGGCAATTATTCAGACAGAAGTGATTTGATGCGTGTGGGATGTACTTTGTGTGCGTCCTTGATGTAGACAAGCTGGAGTTTGAAGTAATGATGTTTGAAGAGCACATGATTGTTTGTTTGGAGAAGAAAACTTGTACATGTAAGGAGTTTGATAGTGAATAAATACCATGCATACATGCCGTTGCAGCTGCAAAACATGTGGGTATGAGTCTATCCTTTCTAGTTGGCAAGTACTATTCATCAAACATTTGGAGGGCTGGTTATGCGGATATCATCTATCCATTACCTAGTAAATCAGAGTGGTGCATTCCTACTTCAATAGTAGAAATGAAATATGAGCCTTCATTAAAGCGTAAAAGATGTGGTAGAATGCCAAAAGTCAGATTCCGTTCGACGTGGGAACAAAGCAACAATAGGAAATGCAGTTGTTGCGGCAGCAGCGGGCACACGAAGAGGACTTGTCAGAATCAACCAAAATAGAGTTTATGTTTATGTAGAACAACTGCTTTTGACTAACATTGATTTACATCGTTGTTTGTTTAACACATTTGGTGGATATTACCGTAGTTGCGTTTTGCATATATTGTGAACTAAAACCTGGCTTATCATACTTAATGGTACATGATTGAACTAGTTAACTGAACAATATAGTTACCATATTTACGTTATTCATAATGTTACATATTTAAGGTACATAGTACATAATGTAACAGAGATTGGAGAGTACTATGTATACTGATGTTGTTACATATGCTTGTGCATATACAGACACTTATGTATATGCAAAAGTATTATGATGACACTAAAATAAAAAAAACAGTGCATAATGTATCACTACATAATTATGTTCGAACTAAATAAATACATAATATTAGTACTTGTGCATAAAGGCTTGGTTATAATATTGTTTATTGTGTACTCAAACACTAGAACGTTTGTAATTAACTATATCAAACCAGGGGCGGCCACAGGATTTTTCAAGGGGGTCGAAAAAGTATAAACGAAGATAATATTATAATTTTTTTTACTAGAAATAAAAGTTTCACTGCTGCAACATTAATCAATATTACAATAAAACAACGTTAAAAGTTAAGCATTTCAAATTAGCGTTCAATGCTACAAGATAACTCAAGTGGACGCCAAAGGAGGTAAACCTATCTTGCGGTTTGACATATTCTGATAATATTGAAGAATATCTTCATCATCAACGCTTTTGAAACTCTCTTTCTCAATGTAGCACACTAAAGAATCGGTGAGATTTTCATCCGACATCCTGTTACGCAATTGAGACTTCACAATTTTCATTGCAGAGAATGCTCTTTCAATAGTAGCAGTCGCAACTGGCAATACCAAAACCAACTCCAAAAGGCGATATACTAAAGGAAAAACAGTGTGAATACCTCTCTCAACCATCCTGCATGCCACCTCTCCTATATTTTTCAACGAAGAACTCCTGTTATCTTCCTTTATGTCATAAATCCATGTTGTCAATTCATCTTCAAGTACACTCAGATCATAACCAGAAAAGTCTTGTGGATAATGTTGGGCAAGTCGAACTAGCTGAGACTTATTGAAATTGGAGAAGAAATCCTTTGGATGAAAACATCTCATACAAGCGAGTATTTCAGAGTTTGACTCACCGAAGCGACTTTCCATTTCTCGATCAAGTTGGTCAATGACCTACAAATGAACATAATGTAAAATATAACAGTAATATTCATTAAATAAAATAGTTATGAATTTATAAGAAAATGATAAATTACCTGACAAAATATTTTAACTCGAAAGTGGTGAAAGTTTGTGATAACACTTCCAACACGTCTTGCACTAAATCGACCCGGGACATTTTCATCCATTTTCAGAACGACAACATTATTCTTTTCACAGAAAACGTTGACAGATTCTAAAAGTTCATTCCACCCATCATTCCTCAAATCTTGAAATTGTCTCCTACAGGTTCCTACCAGATTAACGGCTTCTAAAATATCTTGATCTTTTTTCTGCAAAACTTGTGACAAATAGTTTGTTATGCCCAAAATTCGTTTCATCAAGTGGGCAATAAAAACAAACCGGTAACTCTCCATCTTCTCAACAAGGCCTTGAGCCATTCCCCGATTGGAATCTGGATCTCCATCTTCATGAATATTCTCAAGCACTTTGATAGTTGAGGACCACAAATGTAGAACACGGGCAATGGTCGTGTAGTGTGAACCCCAACGTGTAACTCCCGGCCGAGCCAAAGAAAGTTCTTGATGCTTTCCTCTCCCAGTTGAGATTTCTCCCGTTTCCAACATCTCCACCATCTTGTCATGTTGAGCTTGTCGGAACTCATCTTTTCTCTTACAAGAAGCTCCAACCATGTGTGTGATTTGTGATAAGTACCCAAAGAACTCTTGTATTGGTTGAATATCATTTGAAATGGCAACAACAACCAACTGAATTTGATGAGCAAAACAATGAATATACCTTGCATAGGGGTTTTCATCTAATATTAGAGCCTTCAATCTATTAAATTCACCTCGCATATTAGAAGCTCCATCATATCCTTGACCTCTTAGTTTAGAGATACATAATCCATGCTCAGCAAAAAAGACATCAATCCCTTTTTTCAAAGAACCAGCTTTTGTGTCACCAACATGAACGACTCCAAGAAACCTCTCTATGATTGCGCCCTTGTTGTTCAAATATCTGATAACAATAGCCATTTGTTCCTTGATCGAACTATCACGAGCCTCATCAATCAATAACGAAAACACTTTGTCTCCAAGATCACTAATTATGGTTTTCCTTGTCATTGCCCCACACGCAATTTTGAGATCATCTTGAATGCGATGACTAGTGAGTTGAGCATTCTTAGGTGCATTCTCATTCACCACGTTTTCAACTTCAACAATCCGTTTACTAGACCAATTATGCATCTCCTTAAAATTCCCCATGTTGTCGGAGTCCATTGACTCTCTATGACCCCGAAATGGCAAACCCTGTAGAAGAAGAAATCTAACAATGTGCAGAGAAAATGTCAAACGAATACGATATTGAGCACCTTGAGTTGCATTTGCACTAGATACACATCTTGTCAAACTTTGTCTTTGATCTTTGAAATTGGCAAATAAGATTCGAGCTTCATGGTGAGGACTTCCGACTAATCCCACATGTTCTCTAAACTTCTCATAAGCCTTCTTCCAACTATTTTCACAAATGCATCATTCAACTTTTTGTGTTTTGTCTCCCCTCTAAAGAGAAAACACCAAAAACAAAATGCCGTATCTTTAGAAACACTATATTCTAACCACTCGAAATCCTCAAACCACTTTGGCAAAAAACACCTCGACGTCTTCCCAATGTTCTTCCGTGGAAATTCATGTGAGAGGGGTTGACAAGGACCTCTAACCACATACTCTCTCCTCACATCATCTCTAAGTGAAGGATCATACTCTTCCAAAGCTTTGTGCAATCCCGGATCACTAATAACTTCACTACTCATGTTTTCCATTCGAGGTTTTTTTTCTCCCCTATCAACGCTAGTGAAACCACCTTCACCATCAACATTATCATCCTCAACATTATCATCATCAACTACATCATCATCTCTAGCATTAGTAATATCATCAATGGTAACATCATCACTAGCAACACCATTCACATTTTGGGGGTTTGGGGGATTGGAAGACGATCCAATACTCAACAAGGGTCGTTTCTTTGTTCGAATAACAAATTTGTCCATTTCCTAAACAAATAACCAATTATCAAATCAATCATCAAATATGTACAAGCCACTATTACTAACAATTACAAAGCCAAATAACCAATATAAGATCAAATTTCAACAATTGCAAAGTCAAATAATCAAAATTCCAAAAACCCCTAAATTGAAAAATCTAACTAATGTACTGTTATTAGGGTTAAGATTAGGAATACATTCAATAAAAAGCTGGAAAAGCCAAAGAGTGAGACACTTACAGTTAATTCTGGCAGTTCCGTGGTCACCGGAGGCGGGTCGAGGCTGTCGAATGGCCGCAAAATCGCAAATCGCAGAGGAGCAGGGGCGGCTGAGGCTGTCACCGGAGCCGGAGACGTAGCCGCAAATCGCAGAGGAGCAGGCGTCGTCGGTCGTCGGTCGACGGAGGCGGAGCAGTGGCGGTTGGCCACCAGGCACCAGTGGTGAGCGTCGGTCAGAGAGGAGAAGTGGCGGTCTGGCGGAGCTTTTTCGCTTCTATCTTCTGCGGAATCTGTGCGCAAGGGCTTTTTTTTAACCTGCCTGCTGCAGTGCGTTCTTCTGTTTTTCATTTTCACAAATAAATTTATTTTATTTTTATTTTTTTTAATGGGGGGTCGATCGACCCTGCACGCCCCCCCATGTGGCCGCCCTTGTATCAAACATTGCATAAAGTCTAAGGTAAAAAGTATGTTCATAATATATGTCTACATAGCAAACACAAACCCTGCATAAAATGACAGTACATAAAAGTCTGGCTACATAAGTATTTTCTAAAAATGTTGGTACATTCTAAAATCAACATTGCATATTGTTTGAACACAATCACATTTCTTCGAACCATTTCTTCCAATCTCTTGTAAACACAGCATTTGCAAACTGCTCCCTAACCGCTTGAACGACTTTATCATCGATGTCGCTGAAATCCGTCCTACCAGATGCAAGATATTGAATGTATTTCAACGTGTATATTCACAGCTCCCCCTACATTGCAAATAGAGAAAATAAAATCAGTTTTATGTTTTATTGTGGTTAACACATAAAAAATCTGACACAAATTTAATTAGCAAAATAGTGTACATACCCATCAGCATTTGTGTTTAAATCATTCTTCCTGATCACTTTCAAAGGAATCTTGACCTTATCTTCCAGTCTAGGATGCTTACCATGGATCCTCAGAACTTGCGGGAACATAACAGTAAGGGGTTCGATAAGGTTCTGTAATTTGTCCTCCTCTATGTACATTATTTGTGCGTCGTACACATAAATGCACCAGTCAATGAGGTTTATTTCCAATGTTACCCAATCAGTGTCGAGAAGGTTGAATGGGGAGTAAATGATGTCGACATCGTACAGTGGTTTGCGGAACATTTGTGGAGCATCGCCGGTGACGACTTCAAACATACTTTCCTTGAAGTTTGGCTTCTCATTCTTGATGTCCACGAAATTTGCAAATGTAGTACGGTTGTAAGCTCGAGTCCATCCGGTTGGTAGTACAGCAATGCGTCCATATGTTTCTGGATTTTCACAGATGCTCTTACGGATATGCATAATTAGCTCGTCAATTACCTATTTTACATTGGAATCACATGACAATATTATTTAATTGACATAAACAGATATGTACATAAGTTCATTGTATGATACAAACCTCGTCTTTAATCCAACCGTCAGGCTTAATAATAGCTTGAATTGTGTCCCTGTATATGTTCTTATTGAAACCCCTTACTGACCCATTCCCATCTTTGTTCTTTATCCAGTTGTATAGGGTTTGTCGCTCTTTTGATGTTAGCATACCCATGTGTGGTTCTTTAGGTAGCTTGACATTTTTTCGGAAGGGTGTACGTTTGTATTTACTTTCTTTGGGCATCCTTAAACCCACCTTCCTTTCCGGCACAGTTGTTTCAGAATTCTGTACATAAATATATATCTTGTGTTGATACATAAACATTAACAAATATCATTTGCACATAAATTAGTAAATGCACACAATTTCCTACATAATTTGCAATTCTAAAAACTACATACAATTCATATACATGTACTATATATACTACATAACATAACAGATACATAATCCTTAAGTTTATGTGTCGATCACTGCCATTGTACATAAAGCTGATAGTTTTCGATAAATATATCATACCTGACTGGAATCACCACCCAATTCCTCTACCATTGCATCGTCCATGACATCTTTGGTAGAAATTTGATCGATATCAACTGTTTGATGATGGCTTTCTGTTGGGTGAGATTGATGAACTTCAGCTGAGGCATATTGTTTTATAGATCATTTACACAACTCTTTATGTTCTTCTCATTTCTCTTGCTAGACATATACACAGTTGTGTCTAACTGCTCGTACAGAGTACCTAGGTCTCTTGCATACATCATTAAATCATCAATCAACATGCCTTGTTCATCCACTGTTTCACACAGACTACTTTGTGCCTTTTGCATTGCATCGACTCTTTCAGCAAGAATATCCTTCTCTTCTGTAGTGCATCCATCTTTGCCATCAACACTTGAAACCATGATGGTTGTGCTTGTTCAGATTAAAGGTTGTTTATTATGAACAAACATAAGGTACACCATATTTATGAATATACATAAGGTACTATTATTGTACATAAAACTGCATTTATTTTACTTACTTAGTTGTGTCTTGTGGCACAGGGGTGGACTTCTTTGGAGCAGAAGTATTAACATTATCTTGGTCCTCTGTATGTGGCTCTGAAGGGATATGCTTTGTATTGAATGGTGGTGGTGAATCTTTGGCCTTGTTAAATGCGCTTGGATGATATACATATGTGTTAAATGATACATAACATAATGTGTAAGTATGGATACATATAAATTGATGTCATTTGTTTATATAAATCAGTTTAATCTTGTTGGTTCTAGAGTTGGCCTGGGATCTTCCTTTTTCCTCTTTCCTGTACTTTTGGACGTAGAACTATATGTGTATATATGAAGTATTATATTTCCTTATACTACATAAATATAATCAATACATATAAATTGATGTAATATATGTACATATAACTAATTTAACCTTTTAGCTTTTGGATTGGGTATGACATTTTCCTATTTCCTCTTACCTAAACTTTTGAATGCACTACTAGATGGTTTATCAGGTTGAACCTTTCATGTTTAACATAATCAACAACACATGAATATAATGTTTGAGGTAGTACATAAATATCTATTATATGTCATTCAATTTACGTAACATGAAAACCAATGGTTACTACATACCAATGTCTTTTGGTGGGTGCACAAAGTCATCTTTATCATCCTTGTCATCGTTAATTTCTCGAATGACAACATTCTCAATACTAGGTCTACATAATAACACAAACATGTTATACATTATATATCACATAATGTATTAAATAAAATATTTTACTAATTTTGTTTAGCACACACCTAAAATCTTGCTCCTTTGCATGATAAATTAAAGGCATAGTCACTATGGGGACAACCATATCAAACCCAATACCAAATAGTGCATCAATTCTGTCACAATCACCCTCCATATACCAGGTTTCATAGTCGTCCTCTTACTTCTCAACATCAACTGTCTTAATATCCTCTTTTTGAAGAGTTTCAGCAATACCCTTTAACTCATTATAACTAGGGAATAGCTTGTCACCCTTCCCATATTTGGATACATATCTGGGGCATGAAGGGGTTGCTTCTGCATTCAAAATAGTTGCAAAATGCTTTGCCAACTTTGGGATGGAACTGAACACAAGTATCTACAAAAATACCAAAAATGAAAACTATAATTAATCAACCCAAATTGTTCATTACACATATGTATACATAACAGTGAGTACATAGATGTTGAAACTCTAGCTAATAAATGCATAATTCATTATACATAATGATGTAATACAATTACTATAATACAATGAGTAGATAGGCATGAACCAATAAAACAATATCCAGTAAATAATAATTTGCACATAAGCATGCCACATGTTTAGTACAGCTCGGTAATATGTATAAAATCAGTACATATACATAAGCATGTTATACATAAGCATGTTAACCAGGAAGTACATAACAGTAAATAAATAGTCCTCAACCGATGGAAAAAATTAGAGCATATACATTACCTGTAATGCTAAAGGGAATCCACCAATTTGGTATCCACCACTGTTTCTCTCCTTACCAACATAGCACGATTGAAAGGATCTCCTCGTTATGGTGTAAGCAACACGACCCCATGGAAATTTGTTGAACAATTTCATGTCACTTAGGATATTTATCGTGTGTTGTGTTATCAATGTCTTTCCATTTTTTGATGTTAAAACACCTTCAATAAACAAAATGTGTGTCATTTTGTACTTGTTGGAAGACTCCTTGGGCTCATCCTTGAAGATCTGCTCCAAGTCATCATTTGAGCATCTTTCAATCCCAATTACATCTCTCATGTCAACATCCTCCATTTCTTCTCCAGCTGAGCCAAATTCAGAAGAATTTGGGAGTCCAGTAATCTCGCAAAACTCCATAACACTAAACCGCAAAAGAACGTTGTTAACTGCAAACCACATTGAGTAGTGTCTCCTCGTCTTGACCTCCCTCATTAGCATGAAATGTATCAGCTGATTGGACATTTTTATTTTTGTGCTCATCTCCAACAGAGGACCAAAAATTGACGCCTTAAATCTGTTTTTATCAGCTATGGATAATTCATCCAAAATCATAGGGATGAGAGGAAGCCTCATATAGCTATTAATTCTAGCATTTATTGATTTCTTTGTCTCTGATCATCTGTAGGTGAACTGCATAAACATAAAATGGAAAATGCATTTATCGTTATGATCAACAAATGTACAATATGTAGTGCTCATTTAAATTTACTAACCTTTATCTGCGGGTTATCGGAGTTGATAAGTCTGTTGACATCTTGGGTGCAAGACCCTCCCATCTCTCTACGTTGAAATGTACATAAGGTAAAAAACTTCATTATCAATTCCTAAACTAATACTATGTACAGCATTGTATATAAATTAGAAAATAAATGATATCAATATGGAAATGTAATCATAAACTATTAAGATTAGGAATGATATAACATAATAGTGACTAAATATTAAATTATGTACATAATCAACACTTACTTTATGTTTTTATGTGCTTAACTATACTGTTACATAAGTCCTGTGAGTAATATAATAATTTGATTTTAAATATTCACCTTTTTAATGCGACGTGCTTGAGCTTCATCTCTTTGTTCCTTCGTTTGATTTTTGACAGCCATTTGTTTGGTTCAAACCATTTTGTTTTTCAATGACATAGTAAATAGAAAAAATTCTCAGTCAATTTCTGCCTAAATACTACATTACATAATTTTTATCTATATGTATTGAATAGCCTACATAATATTATGCACATAATAGCTACATAAATATTGCAAAAAAAAAAAGCATTGTACATGACCTACAGTGGGTATATAATACAAATTCAAACATAATTATGTCAACCATAACTTGAGTCAATCAAAAAGTTGGAACATAAACTTAAAATAGACGATTATACTAAGTTCATAAGAAATTAAGTACATAGTCTTCAAATATAAACTGAGTCATTCTGTAATTATGTACATAGTCTTCAAACATAAACTTATTCATTATGTGATACATGAGATACATAAATGGCTAATTCATACTGTAATTGGATACATAAACTGAGATACAGAGTGTATATAAAACAAAATCAAACATATCAAATTAAGTACATAATCTTTAAAGATAAATTGAGACATTCTGTAATTATGTACAAAACTGAGATACAAGGGATACATAATCTAATATACAACAGTTTGTCATCCTCTCTTTATGTACATAAATCTGATCTATTCTATAATTAGGTACATAAAATGGTATACATACATAAATCATACAATATTGAAGTTATAGAATATACATTTACATAAATCAGATCATCGACCACATATATAACACAGTTTTTTGAGGAAATATCAGTGCATAGACTTCTTCTTCATTTAAAACACATGCAAAACATAAATTATGTGCATAATCTTGCATCATAGTTAATTCGTATACATAAATTTCACAGAAATGACTAATTTCAAAATTAATTTCAAAATATCAGTGCATAGTCGGATTCCAAAACCTAATCAAATATACTTGACAAAATCATGCTTCATAAGACCATGCAAGGCAGCGAAACAGATCAACAATGGCGGTTTTTAGTAGGGATTTTAGGAAAAAAGTTTGTCAACTGTTTTCATATTAGTTGTTACATGGAATGATTGTTGTTACACAACGAATAGAACAGACTGGAGGTTGATGACGACGATGTCGAAGATCACGATTTGAAGATGGAAGTTCCGACTGGAGTTTCTCACGATACAATGGCGCTCTTTTTTTTCGGATGGAAATTTATTAAAGAAGATGAACCGTCTATCCCGTATCTCACTAAATATTCGGTTGCAGTTTTTTATTTTATTCCCTTTAAATTTTAGGTAGTTATTAGACACTATTACTAATTTGCCCTTAAATAGCTACATTATTACAGCTGATTTATAATTTAATTTTGTTTTATTTTTAGGGAGAAAATTAGAGGTGCCTATTTTATATCATGTATCACACTTCTACACTAATTTTCTCGACATTATTTTGTTCAATATAAAAAATCAAAATAGGAGTCAATATCAATACCGACATTGACTTCCAGGGCTACTAACCTTGTTTCTCCTCCATTTCATCATTTTAATAACAAGGCGGGATTGGTAGCCTCTGACCCTTCAGGATGGAGGGACTAAATCGGTTCATATCTCCCACTGAGTCTGCACTTAGCAATTGTTTTCGATTCGCACGCAGGTCTTCTAAACTGGAATGTTGCACGAGAGTATGAGTTTATAAAAGAAAAAATCTTAGTTTATCAAGGACATTTAATTAAGTTTATAGTTTATTGAGTAAAATCTATATACAGTCCTTAACCTTTTATTATATCTTTATTTCAATCCCAAACATATTGGTTTTTATTGGTCCTTTTATTTTATAAAAATTTATTTATTTTAAAAAGACGATTGAAAAATAGATTTTTTTATTTTATTTCAAGGCATCCAACGACGCCCAATCTACTATTTATATATATATTTTTAATCTAATTTTGTCTATCTGGACAGGCAATGAGTTGAATTTGAACAGAAAGCAGAGCACTGTAAACAAACTATAACGGACACCACAACAAACTTCAGAGCTTCTTCTACTTTGTAAAATTGGCGCCACCGTGTGACTCTAATTCACAATAAACCACTGCCGGAGATCTACATAAGAAGCAGAGAAGAGACTGGCAGATTTTTGTAAATATCTTCTTTTGGACTTCTCCCTTGTCAACGGGGAGCTTCACCGTCGTTATTGCAGTCATTTTCCGGCTTTAATGATTGAATTAAGCATTTTGTATTTGAAATCGTGAAATTCATTTGTGTGCCGGTAACACTCGCATAAGTCTATGCAATTCAGATATGTAAGATTTGATTGAGAAACAATTACACTTGACAAATTCAAAATAGAATCTTAATTATTCCAATACAGTATACACGTAGCTTTTGTAAGTGGGCCTCCTTCCTTTCAACCCACCTTTGAAAAATAAGTAGGAAATACGACAGGAAATCTCCTGCGGTGAACGTGGGCCCCTTTATCCAGGAAGTCCACGTGTTTTTATAACAATTTAATTTATAAATTACAATATAATTTAGGGTCAAGTCTATGCACATTAAGTTATATGAATATTGTGGTGAATAAGAGTTTTCAAGTTACAATATTAATAAACCTTATTCATGTTTTCCTAAAAAATTCTAACTCAATACTAATACTTAAATTATTATGTTAGTATTATGTTTAAGTTTTAGTGTTTGTTTGGTTAGAACCTTGGAATAAAAATGAAATAAAAATAATTTCATTCAATCATTAGGTACACAAATAAAAAAATTTTAGTACTTTATTTTCAAAAATAATTAGTAACAGTTCTAAGAGTGACCTTATTTGTAACAGTGAACTTTTTTTTTTGAGAAGATTTTTGTAACGAAGAGTGTTGAAAGAAAAGAAAAAAAAAGCACAATGAATGAACTTTACATAACTCTATATTATAAAGAAATTAAAAAAAAAAAATCACGTCATGAGATCCCACAAGCATACATCTCTTTAAGTATTATATCTATATAAACATTAAGGGCCGTTTGGTTTTAACTCCGGAATCGAAAACGGAATGGAAACGAATGTAGTCAATACGTATACCCTTATTCATTAAAATTTTTGGAATCATTTCTTGTGGTTTGTAGTAATTAGATGAGAATTTGATTACTTTTGATACCCTATATGGTAACAAAATGTGAGGAACCAAGTACATTTTTCATTAAAACAAAGGGAAATGATTCTATAAAATTTCATGAATATGAATATACATATACACTAAATTCGTTTCCATTCCATTTTCGTTTTCGGAGTTGGAACCAAACGGGCCCTAAACAGCAACGATTGTCGGATAAAATTACAACTTAGTATTTGATATCAGACTTATTGTGATATTGATAGCTATAAATATTAGAAAAGACAACATAAAAGTTGCCTTTTTTTTACATTGCCAAAGCCGGTTTTGCTTCTCTGAATCAGAAGCTAGAAATTGTTGGTTCTCATCCATTTTCACACTTGTACTGTTGTACAGTAGTACGTGGCTCTTTCACATTAGTCAGCCAATAAAACCCAAACTAATAAAGACATATGATTCGCTTCAAATGAATGTCTTAAATAATATTAAATTATAAAAAAGTATTAATTAGTGATAATATGAAGATATTTTAGTTAGTCTTGATTCAACTATATCTTTTAGTACCTTCTTTTTAACTTTGCACTTCTCTTTAATGGGATAATATCATGAATAATAAGTGTAATTTTGTCTTACTATTTGTACGAGTTATTCAAATACAGGCTATCAACTTAGTTATAAAAAACAATTAACTCTTTAAAAATCTAGATCCAACAATGATATGACAAACGGTATCTTACATGTTGGCAAAAAACATGATTAAGTGTCGTAATTTCTAAACGTATCGGTGAAAATATATAAGTAGTTACCACAACTACGAACTTCACATGCGTAGTTGATAATATGGGGAGCGTCATAGTAATTCCCAAAATAAAAAAAATATTATCTACGCATATGGGGAGTGTAACACTCCAAGTTCTGGGAACTCGAAGCGTTATGGGCTAGGACTACAGAATGAGTCCATACCCTCAAAGTAGCAACGACACAACATATCTTACAACAAGGCACAAACGAATGAAAACCAAAACTCAATATAAAACATAAACAAAAGAAAGCGTAAAAGACTCGCAGCCGAGTTCAAAACAAAAAGAAAGCAACAACAAAAACATAAACCCGATCCCGTCCTATAATGTACGGGAACTCCGGCTGACCACACCATCCGCATCACTCAACAACATCCTAAACTTGTGGAACATTTACAACATCGGTATAAACTGTTAGCTAACATTCTAGATTTCAGAAAGACGGTAAAGGCACAAACACAAATAAGGTAAAGAAAACACATCAACATACTCACAACACCCGGTTATTATCTTTTATTAGGTTATCCGATTACTAATTCAACTTATGGTTGTTACACGAGCATCGCTACGATCTCGCCTCCGTCCCCTTTCACCAACAGGAATAGAACATATGCATCCTTTTGTCACCTACTGGACTGGTTGCGAGAGCACCTCCCAGTTTCCCCATTCTGAATTGGACAAGCGGTAACCCCCATTTACATGAAACAGTTGGGCCAATTAAGGTATAATAAAGGTCAATCCTATTCCGGTTATCAGTTATAACAATAAACAACAAGCCAAAACAATCAAACGGATATACGTAATGAAGCTAAGTAAGTCCAAGGGACTTACCTCACTCGAAGGTAATCTCACACTCAACAAACACTCAAAAAAGCCTCAGGAAAGGGACAAAGGGAAGCCTGTTCACACAAACATCACGAATCAGGAACGAAACGATTGCTAGAAGTCTATAACTTCTAGCCTCAATGATCTCTAAGAGATCTCCACAAGCTAAGGTCTCAACCTTAGTCTTATAGAACACTTAGGAGTCAAGGAACATTCAGAAAAAACAAGGAAAGGAACGAGAAAAGTAAGGAAGGAAGCAACTCACAAGAATGAGAGTTACTGTAGAAGAAACCACGGGGGCGGCTGGACAGGCGCAGGGGCAGAAATCCGCGGGGGCAGCACAGGAGACGCGCAGGGGCGGTTTTTGGTGCAGAAGCGATGTCGACTCCTTCGACAACAAGGAACGTAACAAGGGCCAAAGCTTGCTTTTTTCAACACACAACCACGTCACAACTCAACCAAGGGAGCCTGTGAACATCAAAGGATTATCAACGGAACGCTCCACAAGAATCAAGGATCAAACTTGATTTTTGGAGAAGAAGAAAAGAGGAACGAAGAGAGAAACGAAACAGAAGAGAAGCAAGGTGCAGCGGCACATGAACATGATGAAGAACAAGAAAGGAAGGACTTACACGTTCAGCAAGAACACAGAGCAAGGTTGCAACATTCGAGGGTTGAAGAAGTCGTAAGCAAGAAACGGGAAAAAGAAGAAAAGACGGGAATATATAGAAGAGGCGGAATGATGGATGGAAAGGACGTCTAGGGTTCAAAAGAAGATAAGGAAGCCGGCCCATAAGATAGAAGACCGGATATTCTATCTATGGAAGGAAGATAAAACGAACGAAAACAGATCGGGCACAATCTGCAGCAAATCCGCAGGGGCGGATTGCCTCAGCCGCAGGGGCGGTCCCTTGTCACCGCGGGGCGGTGACAGACATCAAGGCCGCTGGGGCGGCCTCCTTCACCGCGGGGGCGGTGAAGGTGAAACTGAGATCTTACAAGGAGTGTAGTTGATATGTTTTTTCATGGACTTCAACTACGCGCCCCATATGCGTAGTTGAGGACCCTATTAACTACGCACGCGAAGTGCGTAGTTGTGCTGACAATTAGAGATTTTCGTTGATACGTCTATTAGCCCTTAAGTGTGGAACATGAATCTTATTTTTAAAATTTTTAAATTAATATCATTTAATATGTTATAGTTTCTTGGTTCAAGTAAGGAGTGTTTTTGTAGTAAGACCTTATAGCATAATCTAGG
Organism: Fagopyrum esculentum; assembly: GCA_033239045.1. Classification (NCBI taxonomy): domain Eukaryota; kingdom Viridiplantae; phylum Streptophyta; class Magnoliopsida; order Caryophyllales; family Polygonaceae; genus Fagopyrum; species Fagopyrum esculentum. The sequence goes on along the minus strand of BSUD01000006.1, from coordinate 26,124,715 downwards.
TCGTTGATACCTTGGTCAATTGACTTACAATCATCCACATCATCTAATGAATAAGGAGAGATGAGGCGGCAATTTACAATTTTTAGAAGGTACAATGGGCATTTTATCCTTTTGAAAAATCTACTTTTTAAAAGAGGGGGACGCGGTGACTTTTTTTGGAATTTTCATGAGACAACTATAAGAGTTGTTATCTCAGTTTATAGTTTTTGTTCAATTCGCTCAAAATTATACATGGTTAGCTCTAATATTTTTTTATAGTTAGTTCGCGTATTATTTTGTTGATTTAGTGGTTATGTTTTTATACACTTTTTTGCTTGAGCTAATTAAACACAATGCTTGAACTAATAGTACACAATAGTTCATAATATAGTTCAATTCGTTCAAAACTCAAAAGTATACACTATCAGTTTTGATATTTTTTATAATTAGTTTACGTATTATTTTGTTAATTTGTAGTTATGTTTTTATGCACATTGTTACTTGCACGTGTTTGAACTAATAAAACACAATGTTAGAACTAACGGTACACAATTATGAAATTAATGATGCCCAAGTTTTGAACTAATGTTATAAAAGTTCATGTGTTTTATAGCTATGGTTACTAAAATAGGGTATTACACTAGTTCAAAACACTTTATATTATTAGTTCAAGCATTATTTTAAACTTATAAACAAATTTATTAAAAAATGTATGAATTGTTAGTACCCTATAATTTGAGCTAACTGAACAAATAATTTGAACGAAGGCTACATAAATATGAACCATTAGAATAGATGGTTTAAATTAAGAGAAGAAAGGGTAAAAAATGGAATTAAAATGTTCAAAATTTTTATATTGTTTATTCAAAAACGTTTGAATGAAAATGTATAAAAAATATTTATAAAGTTACGGCTGCATTCTTGGGCATGAGACACCGATGATCCTGAGTTTTGGTTTGGGTTGACACTTCGTAGCGGTATGGTGAGCAGGAGGCTTTCGACTTCACAAGTGTCGATCACTCTCTCATTGAGGCATTCATTGAACGATGACACCTTGAGATTAATACTTTTCATATAACATGGGAGAGATGGTCATCACGCTCCATGATATACCTATCATCATGGGTTTGTTTATCGATGATGATACTCTATGTATCTCCGACACCACTCAATTGAGGACTGGTTGACTCTAGACGACGTTTGGATTTACCATGGCCGATGCACGTGTTAGTCTACCATCTACGTCGAGCCTTTGAAGACAGCTTTAGATGCACGGCGTTCGATTAAACCTCATATCTCCAACTTAATGAATGTCCCCATTAAATTTCAGTTTCATTCGATTCAACCGATTGAAAAATCACTCCATATCAACGACAAACAAGATGAAGAGAGTTCCAGTCGACCGAAACTCATGAATCTCTGCTACCGAACGGGCCAAAAACCACAAAGCACACAATTTAAGCAATTATTAGAAGAACAACTTAACTCCAAATATAGAGTATATATAAGCAATTATTGTGTCCCCTTTCTCCAACATCAAATCCTTAAAACCTAGTCAAGATCGAAGCTAAGATTGATAAGATCGAGATCATAACAATGATAAGATCGAGATTATAATAAGATCAAATATCAAAATCGTAATAATATTAAGATCATAATAATATTTTGATTATTTAGTTTTTTTATTTATTATTAATCATTATTTTTTATAAAATCTATTTAAAAATTAATATAATATTAATAAAATTGTGATTCTACCTCCACTTCTATCCTTTCTCCACCGAAAGATTTTTCATTGTAAACTAATTACACTTGACAAACCCAGAATCAGAATGTTATCATTCCAAATGCTTTTTTTGCCCACGTGTCACTCTGTCAACTATTCTAAATCGGCTTATATCACTCAGTGAGTCAGCAATCATTTTCAACTCGCATGTAGCTCTTCTAAATTCCTACAAAAATTCCTATCTAAGATCATAGATCTAATCCATAATATGCACTTAACTTTTGTAACTTTACTGTCAATCTCCACTCTCTGTTTCACTTCAAAAGGAATCCCAAGAAACTTGCCAAAAATTAACATGAATTTCCCAAAAAAACTGGCTCCGATTTGGCTCTATAAATGCTACAAAGAAGACAAATACAAGAGCACTATAAATTGATCAAGAATGGAAAATTTATGAGTTGAACAGAAAACAGAGCACTATAAAGTACACCACATCAGACTTCAGAGCTTCTTCTTCTCTGCAAATTTGGCGCCGCCGTTTGACTCCGATTCACAGAAAACCACTGCCGGAGAACCACCACAACCTCCATCAGAAGTAACAAAGAGACGGGCAATGAACCGGCAAATTTCTTTGAACGCCATCTTCTTAACTCTGCCCCTCCTAGCCGGACGCCAGCTAAATTCGCCGCCTGAGAGCTTCACTTTCGTCGTGGTTGCAGTCATTTTCCGGTTATACTGATGAATTAAGGATTTTGTAATTGAAAATGAGAAATGGTTGGTGGCTTTTGTGTTGCTACGTTCTTAAAGGGGAAAGAGGGAAGAGAAGAAGTTGATTGCTGACGAAGGAAACAGGGAGGAAGCTATCACCGCGTTGAAATTATTTTTATGTCATATAACTCCTATAAAACTCTAATTATTTTTTACATTTGGACTATAAAAAGAATTTTAATTTAGTTATGATGTGTGCGAGGTAGGCAAAAACTTGATTTTATTTTTTCCGCAGAATGTTATATTTTGACTAGTTAAAAATACTCGATTTTTGGATCTTAAAATATGGACGATGGTTTTTTTTTAAAAAATTTTTTATAGCCTTTTTAATTTAATTAATATATTTCGTTTGTTGATATATCTTGAATTGACATGGCGATTTGTTTGGACTTTTACAGTTTGACTCAGTCTTATACTAGTGTATTACTCGTACTTTTTGTGGGTTCTGTTTTAATAAATAGTTAATACTTATAAATTTATATGTATATTTTTGTAAAATAAAAATTCGGAGAATGAAATTATAATCATCATTATTATTTTTAATCCTATTTAAGTATTTATCTTTTCTAATTTATTATATTTTTAAATTGATTTAAAATAATTAGATTAAAGTTTTTTGGAAAAAATAATGAACTATTACGTTCCTTTACTTAAAAGTGTGATTTATAGTATCATTTTTTAATTATTATATGTTATCTTTGAATAAAAATAAATATTTTTAATTTTTTTAAAAATAGCAAAAATAAAATAAAGGTAATAAATTATGGTAGACATATAACCAAATTGTTTAGAATTTTTTAATTATTATATGTTATCTTTGAATAAAAATAAATATTTTTATTAACTTAAGATATACCCAACT
>BSUD01000006.1:26085220-26121151 GCA_033239045.1 Fagopyrum esculentum | reverse complement strand
TAAAATGAAGATATCATTTTTTTAATAAAAACGTGTATTTTGTTGAATAAGGAAGAGTAATTTTTGAATTTAATATAAGTTTGATCAAAAAAAAGGTTTGGCAAAATAATTTTAGTTAGATTTTGATAAAAATAAAAACAAAAAATAGGAAATGCATTATGATAAAATTAAAAAATGTAAAATCTATTTGAAAAAAATAAAACAAAATAAAAATAAATTACACCGTAAAATAAAACTAAAAGGATATTATGCTTGTTGGTAAAAAAATCCATAAATTTTAAAAATATATTTTTGTAAAAATATTTATTTAAATATTTTTAAAATTTTTAAAAATCAATTTCCAATTTATATAAATTTAGAAATCACTTTTTATAATATTTTTTAGGCTTCGAGAAACATGGTATTGACACGTGACAAAAGAAGTTTATGTTTTAATAGATATAGATTTGACAGCCAAGTATAACTAAGAATTTCGCTGCACTATATATTATAGAGTTTCATCAACCTTCAAATAACGTGGTTATTAATGATTTAATTGTAATATGAAACTACTCAATAAAATGTTCTGAAAGTAGACTTAACTATTATTAAACTAACCACTATAAATTTATGTGTCGGCATTTTTTAATTGAATTTTGTTCTTTCTTATAGTTCGGCCCAAAAATGTTGTAGCAAGTATAACTGTAATAAGAAGACAAAATTTATTCTATTAGTAAGCTGTCAATTTCTTCTTTCCCAACCTTTTCGCATTGCTATATAGCTTTTTATACCATTTTTTCTAGATTTAAAGTAATAAATAGTTTTAATACAATAATACACATTCATATCTAATAAACTACAATTTAGTGTTATTTTTTACTTTTATTTTATCATTATATTTTTGTTTACGCTATATTATATTTTTGTTTACGCTATATTATATAAAGACATACCAACAGATCTAGGGTTTGATAAACACACAAATGTTGGTGGAAGAACCACATAGATATTGGTGCGAATGTGACCGTTTATATAAGAATTACAATAAAATAATAAGGGAATAATAAAGATTGTAACGATAGAATCAAATATAAATTGACCTAATATAACGATGATATTATCTTTACTATTCTAACATTCTCCCTCAATTAAAGGGTGAGTAAAACAAACGAAACGTGAGTAAAAAAACGATGAAGATTGAAATTAAAATATAAACACAAAATAAAGACGTGTCAAATATCTTGTTCACAAACTAATATTGTGTTGTTTACGGATGAGGCCAATGGTTGACGAAACGAGGGTTCCGGAGGAGGGAGACGGTCCCGGCGTAGCGAGCAGCGGGGACGGTGGTTTCAAACAAGCGTATGTCGACATTGAGTTTGATTCGATCCGTCAGATGGGACGATAGTGGAGGCGAAAGAGGCAGCGACACCAGAGAGATGTGGAGCGACAGGGGTAGACCGAAGAGAGGATTCAAATCCATAGAAGGCAGCTTCGTGAAGGAGATCTTGGCGGTAGAAGTTGGAGGGTGCAGAAGAAGGGAGGTTCCTTGAACGGAGGATTGAGAGTAGAACATAAAATATTTCAAGGTCGCGGTCGATGAAGATGGGGTCGTTATGGCGGTCGGAGATGGAGAGAGCGGTGAGGAGGGAGTCGGAAACGGAGATGGAGGAGTGTGTATGAGTGAAGGAGTAGGATCGAGAGTGTCGTTAGGCAAAACACTATGATACCATGACATATCTAAGATTTGATAACCTCACACAAATGTTGGCGAGAGAACCACACATATACTGATCTTAATGTTAATATGACCCTTTATATAGGGATTACAATAGAATCAGGATAATAAAAATTATAACGATAGAATCAAATATAAACTAGTTACTAATATAACGATTATATTATCTTTATTATCCTAACACATACCATAAAAAATATCTTTTATTCATTTTTTTTTTGATCAATAAGGTAAGAGGCTCGATTACACCAAACATACTTGGTGTATCGAGAGGCCGACAACCGGCAAACGGGCAAAGCGTCATGCAAATACAAAAACCAAAAAAGGAAACAATACAATCACCGCAAGCAAAGACCGAAAAAAGTGAGAAAGATCCAAAAAATGGAACAACTACTCCTTGGGATAAGATGTGGAACACTCGAGGCTAGCAAAACATGGAGAGGACACGGGCTAGATGAACTGGCGCGGTGTCTCGCCGCCGGGAAGCAGGATGGTAGAAACCTTTTTTAGGGGATGTCATACCTCATGCGGAAATGTGGATCCCACGACGTTGCCCCCACCTAGATGGAGGATCTTCGGAGACCTCAAACACAACCACGATCACAATCAACACGATCAACAGGGGCATGTGACTACGGCATCTTCCAAGACAATCGTTTAGGCCACACTCGAGAAACATCTTCAAAAAGGAAAGTCATCCCAGAATTTTTGGAAGGATGAAATTCTGGATTCCAAAAGTTTTGAATAATTTATTTATTTTAAAAACTAACTTTTTCTTGCTTATTCAGGGTAATTTTGTGGTTGTTTTTGTATAGATGGATCATTGTCCTCAATGATAACAGTTGTTCATATCTTCTTTGAAGGACTTTGTTTGTTATTGAAATGCAATATCTCAAGTTGTTTAGAGTCTTCAACATAACCACACCGGCATGATCCTTCGTTTTAGTCTCTGCTAGCATAATCATTTGAATTTGTTCGTTTTTAGATGTCAAATTCAAATTAGTCCAAAAATTCTTTTTCTTCATACCCCGACAATTCCAAAAAGCAATCTTCATTTATTAACAATAAAAAGAATTGGGTGTTCAATTCCCACTATTCCGAACGCAAGCTCCGTTTTAAAGTTGTTTCTTATATTACTATTGAAATTACAAATCTTGTAATCTAATGTTGTTCCTTTTTTTTTGTGATAGTTTGCATAAACATCTATCGTATTAATGTTTTTGCAAACAATAAGGGAATAGATCATAATATTGGTGTTCAACACCCGTTGTTCATATTGGTGTTCAACACCCATTTGTTCACATAAGACTTATGTCTTCTTATTCTATCTTCAGTCAATCCTCCGGTTTTAGTCATAACGGATATTTTCATAGAACACAGGAAAAAAGAATTTCTCATTTTTTTTTCGGATAAAAAATTGTTCTTGTGTTATTCAGCAGTTCGATACTTGCGGACCTTGGGAGTAGCATATATTGCTTTATTATTACTTATTTGTTCGTTCTTACATTTCGGATTCCAACATTTGTTCATCTTCGAACAAGTGTTGAACACTATTAAAAGTTGTTCAGATAGATCAAATATATTCAAGCCCCACAACTTTCCAGATTGCCATAAGATTTTGTTCGGAATACCTTTAGGAGTTGATTGTTCATGGGTTTTCTTCTTTCTTTTCCTCCGGGATCTTTCTTCCTGGTTTTGATTTTGATACAGACCAATTCTTCTGAATTCGAGTGTTGGGAAGTTCTTAGATTTGAAAATTTTCCGCTTTCTGAAATGGAGATGGTAAGACGCAGACCCCATCGCTAATCGACTTCCTTTGATAATCTCGAGCGCCTACGCTCTTCCTCCTCTTTCTCTATGTGTTTTCTTCTTTAGAAACGAAAGACCGAATCTCGCTGAGCCGTCTGATGATTTTGGAGGAAGAAGGTCGGAATGACAGCAAATCACATAAAATTCTTTCTTCTTGATCTTGCCAGTGTTTCGGGTTTTGGGTTTGTCTTGCTTTCTTCCGTTGTCGAAATAACTTCAGCTTTGTTGTGGGTTTACATGGTCGATTTGTTGTGGGTTTACACTATCTTCATTTCGGTTTCCATGGCGGCATGATAAGGTTGGTAGGGTTTTTTTTGTTGTGTGGAGGAAGATTTGCTAGGCGCGTTCTTCATAGGTTTTATGGGGTTATATCTTTTATTCATTGATCACATCATGGCAATGCCTTTATTAAAAACTTTAAACTAACTTAAAAAATTTATATTATAATCGACTGAATAGGTGAATATGATATTTATCACATTTTGGTGACTTTTTACTATAGTTATATATACTATTTATTTTGTTCAATATATGAAAATGAACATATAATCAAAAAAAATTAATTAAAAGCAATTAATGCGTAATTTTTTTAGAATTTAAGAACAAATTATCCTAACTATTCAAAAAAAAAAAAAAGAGGAAAGGCAAATTATTAATTTACTGAACTATAAAAATAGTTACTTTTTAAACAACTGTAATTTTTTAAGATAATCGGTGACTTTGTATAAAAATAACATAAAAGAAGAGGGCGGACACAAATTTAATAAACATTTTAGTCGTAATTAATTGGAGAAATGCAGTATGCGTGTTAACGTAGAGCGGTCATTATCATGACAATAGTACTATTTATGGATAAATATAAAAATCATAAATGGTAAGCTTACTTTAGAAGTATTGTCTCCTCTTTTTCCATTTCGATAGCTACATAAGGGATTCGGGAACAAGAAAAACCCCAACTGTGAACGTGGAAAACAAACATAAAAAGGTCAAGAGGAAGACAATAAATTTAACATTTCATTTTAATATAATAATTTACTTTTATTCAAATCTTTATTACATTATAATTTATAAGTAAGAGTTTTGCTCATATAATAATGCACTTGTTTTTATATCCCTTTGATTTGATTTTTATTTGCGAGAATGTCATTTAACATGTTTATTTTAATTTCCTAATTTTCTTTCTTATACGGGCTTGTTGTGTTGGACCGCCGTTCATTGAACTTATGTGAGAAACAAGTCAATTTGTATACGTCAATATGTGGGACATAATGAAGCGGTATTTCTCCCTAATGTATCCAACACGATTTTCTTCCGGATTTATATCCCTTCTATCTCCTTTTTCTGCCGTTGGGTTTCTCATTAGAAGTTCATGCGCTGCTACCCCTGATTCTCGCTCTTCCAACAACGACGACGACGACTCAACTCCTCAGTGCCTGACCGGTGTCATTGTGTAAAACCCTTCGATCTCCTTTTTAAGTACATTATGCTCCTTCATATTACTTCTCCACACCAATTCATTTGGGTGCGTACGTGTATGTGCTTGCCCTGATACTAAAGTTTCTTTGTGGATTGTCTAGTTTGTCTGCCTTTGTTATGTGGTCTCCTACATATTGGATTTGTGCAGCTTTCTTTCTTTCCCTATTATTTTTCTTCTTTTCACTTACTCAGAAATTTCAAATTGTTACAATGTTCTATGCTTGTTTTATTCAATGCTTCTTTTAAAGACCGAAACAATTGGGTATGAAGATGACTTCTGATCTACCTCCAATGATAATCTCGATGACAAGTATGGTGTTATTTCATAGTAGTTTTTTGGCTAATCTGTGTGACTTTTTTGTAGGTTCAATTACCAACTGTAAGTGTATCCGACGAGTAGTTAGGTTCAATAAAAGACGTTTCCAAGTACCTTCATAGTTGTTACGTGGGCTTACCTTTGTGTACAACTAAAAAAATCCAATCAATTTGTGTGGCATTTTTTACTCAGAATTGATCAAGAGAAGCCACAAATGCCTAAAATGAATTACATATGCTATGATGTTTGAACACCCTTCGAATTTCAAATATATGCTTGTATTTTAAGGTGTATATTAAGGGCTTCACAAAATGACTAATAGAGAAGGGAGAATGAACTTGTTGTTGATCTGTCCTTCAATGGGCCATGAAAATTATTTTTGATAAAAGTGACTCAATTGAGATTTGAGAAGGTCATCCATTACACTACAGTTAAATGTAAAATTTATCTATAATCACTCTCATTGTTTGTTACCGAGTAACTACACATATTTCATTCAATACACCTTACTCTAAATTGACACTCAAACACATACCCGTTCCGTATAAGTAACACGCGTGTTGCGCATGCACGACCCGCCTAGTCCAATAATAAAAGGAAAATCGGTCCTCTTGACTTTATTTATTTATATTTTTTTATTTTTGATTTCTACGTTATTTGGCTCCAATCTTGTTTGGGCCCTACAAGATTCATTCTATGTTCACACTTGGGCTTTTTATTCCTCTAAGGTCAAATTTCAATCGCTCTCTACATAAATCACAAATAACTTGTACATTTTGAGCATCGTTGTACATCGAAATAATAAATGATTGTACGTCTAAATTATCTTTTAAAAGCAAGTTAAATTATTTATCGGTTAAAATGTTAAAACCTCAAAGTTTAAATTCATTTGATTAAATAAAACAGAAAAAATTGGAGGTGCTGGTTTTCTATAGTGTTTGATTTTCAATTAATTCTCCTTAGTCTTATGTTCTTGTGTACAAATTTGTTTTATAATAGATATAAAAGAATTTTACATTTATTTAAATCTTGTGTCTTTTATAAATCAATTTCTTATATCTAAAATTTGTAATCTTATAATAATAGATTATTATTAAATGTATGCACGTAAAATGAACATGATTTATTTTATTTTGAAGAAAACAAGAAGACTATTACATATCAATGATAACTAAATCTAGTATGTTTTGAGGACAATTAATAATAGGTGAGAAATTTGAAGGAGCAACCTTGTTACACAATTGAGCGACAAATTTGAAGGAGCATTGAGGCAAAGCAAGAGATAAGCAGTTAATGTCATCGAGAATAAATAATCAATCGCCACCTTGCAGTCTGATTAAAAGATGACGTTATAAAGCCAAGCTCAATAGCTAATGATAAAGCCTGCCTAATGGTAATAAGCTCAACAAGAAGTGGATCAATAACACCTTCAAACCTAGAAGCAGTAGCCATAATCATGTTTCCAGAGCTGTTTCTAAACACAAGACCAAAGTTGTACACAAGTATTTCCAATTGCAGAATTGAATTTAATCACTCCAATCTGAGGCTTTTCCATGCAGATTGTTGCACTAACGGATATTTTCTTCAAATATTAAGGGTTTGTTTGATTAGATAAGGGTCAGAAAAGGAAAATTTGATTTTAGGTTTTGTTCGATTTATTACGGTTCAGTTTGATTTTGGACTTATGCTCCCCCTAATTAAAAGTTATAATTTTATGTATTCACATTAGGGATGTCGATGGGTCGGGTTTGAGGCGGGGAGTACCTATTCATCCCCATACCCGTTTAGTATAACGCCCCCCCGTCTCCATCCCCATACCCATTTGGGTATTGAGAATTGTCCCCATCCCCGTCCCCGTCGGATATTCGTCCCCGTCGGGGATTTCCCATCCCCGTTTAATTTTCTCCATTTGAAAATTCAGTGGATTTTCCCCATCCCCGTTCATACCGAAAGTTCATACCAGATGTTCATAACGAAAATTTTCATACCGGAAGTTCATACCGAAATTTTTGTATACCGGAAGTTCATACCGGATGTCAATGATGTTTACACTGGTGAATTTACAACCTTTGCTCGCTCAGGGTGATGCTGACAATGGTCTTGATCGTCTCTAGGCAAAGAAGAAGGTTATACCATTTTTAGAGATATTTTTGTTGCTTCAAGGTTGATACCTGAATGTTGCGTTTTGCTCATACCATTTTATAACTTCCGGTATGTAAATTCTCCGGTATTTAATTCTTAATTCTAAACTATGACATATGTTTGGTATAACTTCCGGTATGATATGATAACTTCCGGTATGATAACTTCCGGTATGTGAACTTCCGGTATGATAACTTCCGGTATGATATGATAACTTCCGGTATGATAACTTCCGGTATGTGAACTTCCGGTATGATATGATAACTTCCGGTATGTGAACTTCCGGTATGATATGATAACTTCCGGTATGATAACTTCCAGTATGTGAACTTCCGGTATGTGAAGCTCCGGTATGTGAAATTCCGGTATCTAAAATTCCGGTATGTGAAATTCCAGTATTGGAAATTCCGGTATGTGAAAATTCCGATATGTGAAGCTCCGGTATGTGAAATTCCGGGAATGGAAATTACGGTATTGGAAATTCTGGTATGTGAAAATTCCAGTATGTGAAAATTCCGGTATCTAAAATTCCGGTATGTGAAATTCCAGTATTGGAAATTCCGGTATTGGAAATTCCGATATGTGAAAATTCCGGTATTGGAAATTCCGATATGTGAAAATTCCGGTATGTGAAAAATTATTTATTCCAAAAATAAAAAAAAAATTAAAGAAAATAAAAAAGAGAAAAAAATTAATAAAAAAAATAAAAAAACAAATTTAGTTTTTAAAAATTAAAACTTACACTTAAATAACAAATAACAAATAACAAACATTTTTTTTAAATAGAAGAGTTAATTAGTTTTACCTACCATTAAATGAAAGTGATAAAAAAATATGGGGTATAGTTTCTTTAGCAAAAACCAAAAAGAGACTAGTAGGCCAAATTCTTTCGTAACATTTTTATTTATCCAACTCACCATACGTGAGTACTTACTATTCCAATAGTAGTTTTTTTATTTGTTCATGCTCTATAAGTTAAAAGTTAAAACTATTATGTTTCAAAAAATAAAATAAAAATCAATACTATTAAAAATAAAATAAAACGTATTACATTTTATGAATCACGGGAAATCATAAAAAAAAAAAACTTTATATGTCCAATAAGAAGCAAATATTTTGATTTTAGTTAAAATAAATGTAAATAGTTTAAGGCTGAATTGACACTTAGGGCCTTTTATACTATACATTTAAAATTTAGGACCCCTACCAATTAAAAATTGAGAAATAGGACTCCTACTTTACTAGACTAATTCATAAATAGCACAAAAAGTTGACAAAAGTGATGACTAATGAGTGATGGTTGATGTGAGTGTTGATTGTGACCTTTTGATTGACATTTGGAGGGAATTTGAGGCCAAAAAAACGCAGTCCTCTACCCAGGAAAAATTTGCTTACCCAAAAATTCGCTTACCAAAAATTCGCTTACCCAAAAATTCGCTTACCCAATTAATGCAACAATCATACCCAAAAATAAATTTCTCAAAGTACAAAAACATACTCGAAAACAATATACCCAATAAATCAAATATCAAAATATAAAATATCCATAAATTAGATAATATTTTATATTTATACCCAATTTAAACATCACTTAATACAAAATTCATACCCAATTTAAATTTGTCATACCCAAAATTTTCAAAACTCGATATTGTACACAAACATCAATATCAAATGACATTTGGTCATTACCCAAGAATTCGCTTAACATTTGATCATTATAACACATTTTGGTTAACCATAAAACATACTCACGACATCACTTTAAATATACATAATAATAAAAAATATACTACAAAGCCAATACACGTATAAAAGCATACCCAATTTGAATTTGTCATAACCAAAATTTACACAAATCGATATTGTACACAAACATCAATACCAAATGACATTTGGTCCTTGTAACACAGTTTGTATAACTATAAAACATACTCAAAAATATCACTTTAAGCATACTCAACAATAAGAAACATACTACAAAAACAATAAACATATACCCAATAATGAGAAAAATACTATAATTCATATTTGGGTAACGAAGACAATGTCACCCAAAAAAAATTAAACATTCATGGACTTGAAAATTTCATCAAACTAGCTACATTAACCAAAAATAAAAGATAAACATGTAAAAAAAGATACTTAAACAAAAAGTAAACATCTAATCACCATCATTTCAACTAAAGAAATTATTGCCCTATTTGCTAGTTTCCATACCTACTTTTTCTTTTTTTATATAGAGGCCTAGTTTACAAAAGACAATTTTAAGGGGTCTTATTTCCCTAATTAATTCATAGGTTTAATAATATTACCCAAATCTTGTACTTTTGTAAAACAATCTTGGTTGGTTAGAATATTGTGCATGTACATGTCATGAAAACTAAAAATAAAACAAATATTTTGTTAGCTTAACCAATTGTGCATGTTACTTAGCTTGTTAAAAAATGTATAAAATTATATCGTATTGATTCACCAAAATTTGAAGAAAAACAAAACAAAACATCCAATTAAATGTTACACCAAATCTTGATTTGTTGAATGTTGCATGGTTGATCATTTTTGTTTCAAAAATTCTATACAAAAGCCCATGAATAATTGGATAGGTGGGGTCAATGAAGATCAACTACATTGAAAATAAAACAAAATCATATATAAAATTGTAGTGTAATAGGTATGGACAAAATCATATATAAAATTATTGTCTCCTCTTTGTGGGTATTGATAGGTACAGAGGAAACATAAGAAGCACTTTTTTCATATTCAACGAAAATCAAATCTTTTGGGGATAGCCTAAGATTCTTTATGTATATCATTCAGCCACTCTACTTTTCTTCAAAGCCCATTTTCTCCTCTATGCTTTTAGTGTTACTTGGTCATACATATGATCCATTTTTCTCTTATTTTATACAAATTTTATTATATACTGTTTTATGCGGTATTGTAATTTTTACCTCGGTGGATCTTCAATAATCATACATTCGACATTACCAATGATCATACATTTAACATCATCAATCATATCAACAATTACATAAATATCATCATCAATAGTAGAATGTTTGGGTAGTTTGGGAAAAGTGAATTTCATTGAGTGTTTATTGAATCTGAGAACGATAAAGCCGCCCCCGATCTATGAGCGCTCTTAGTGTGACAAGGAAAGGGCGTCTGACAATCACTGGAATGATAGTATCTTCTTCAACATCTACAACTACGAAATCAACTAGCATCTCGTACTTGTCTATCATTACGATCACATTTTCTAACATCCCTGCACGTCTTATAACGTATTTGTTAGTTAAGATCAAGGTGAACTTAACCGGCAAAATCTCATCAATCTTCAATTCTTCACACAAATTGAGTGGGATAATATTAACACTAGCAACAAGATCACGAAGACTAGTGAGCTTCTTTCCCTCAAAGCTCCAGGGGATACAAAAACTTTTACGGTCATTTCTCTTTTAAGGCATCTTACTCATCAACACCGCGTTGCATTCCTTTGTCATCTCAATAGATTCCTTGTCGTTGAGAAGTTTCTTGTTAGAGAGCATATATTTCACGAACTTTGTATACTTTGACATGTATCTTAATGCATAAACAAAGAAGATCTCCAAATACAACTTGTTCTTCCTCTCTAAAAAATTTATATAATTATTTTTTAGCTTTTTTTTTGTGAAACTGAGGAAAAGAAATAGGAGAATAGGAGGGAGAAGTGTTGGTACCTCTTTTGGTCTTGTTAATGCTTCAACAATATTTCTAACGATTTTTGAGTAGCTACAGGGTCTGAAGTTTCCTTCCCGCTCCTCAACGTGATAGCGCAAACTCCTCTAGGAATGTTTTTTCGTTGTTGCATGGAGCTTTCCTGTTAGCTTTGTCCATTTGTTGGCTAAGTTGGGCAACCTAATTCTCTATAATCTTGTGTCCTTTACTTAGGACATTCATATATAGAAGTTTGCAATCTATTGACGTTGACTACGACATTTTTGAGAATTTCTAATTTTCCTAACAAAGCTGCAAATTGTTGCTCTTGGGTGGCTTTAGGTGTACCTTGAACAGGTTGCTTGGGAGGAAAGTTTTCTCTTGCTTGATATTGTTGTTGTGGAGGGAAGTTGTATTGTTGGTAGGGAGGAGAAGGTCTATTGTAGTTTCCACCTTGATTATTGTTGTTATAGGTATACTCCTTTTGGTTTTCCATGTAATTCACTTGCTTCATGGCCTCATGGTACGCCATATGTTCATTAAAGGCAGTATACTCCACAATTTCATGTCCCGATCCCCTACAATATTGACACTTTACATATCTATCGGCATTTGCAACAATGATCGCATATTTACCTTCAACAAGTTTCATCAAGACTTGGATATTTTCGGTTAGCGTGTCGATTCTATCATCATCTTTGATGTTGTAGACACCTCGTGTCATGTTCCTCTTCTTGGAATATTTATCCGTATGTTTTACAACAGTCGCAAGATATTCCCAAGCAACAACCTCATTCATTCAAGTGAACACATGAGAGTTAGCGGTATCAACAAGATTTTTAGTTGTATCATCAAGCCCACTGTAATAAAAAATCAAGTAAAGCAACCTTCTCAAAGTCACGATGGGACAATTATATAATAACTCAATAAATCTCTCCCAAATAGAATGTATATTCTCACCATCTTCCTGTCAAACTGAGAAATTGTTTCTCTAATTTAATTATATTTATGGGAGGGAAATACTTATTGAGGCAAGCAATGCTTAACTTATCCCAAGTAGTCAAAGTACTTACATGTTGGGGTTTAAGCCAAGTAGCATCCTTTCTTATTAATGAAGATATGAACGCCTTCGTTCTCAAAGAATTAAAAAAACTATTTTCATTGTTAAGGGTAATCATTATGTTCTTGAAATTTCTTAAATGTTGATGGCGTGCATGTTCAGCGATAAGTCCAGCAGTCAGTCTAGCAATGTTCGCCCGTGGATCCAACACGGGTAGTGGATTCTAATGTGGTGGTGGGTCATTCCACCGTGATCAACATTTTCTCCTTATTGGCCGTTCATTGCATGTATTTCAGAAGATCTTCTAGTTCGTTGTCTAAAGGGACAAGTTTATTTGGGGCAAGAACTCTTCACATTCAACAATCTATCCTGCGAGGCAAAGACATAGAGAAAACAAAAATCAGTAATAAAAAAAACTTAGAATAATAAAAAATTAGAAATAACAAAAAATATCGGTAATCACCGGCAACGGCGCCAAAAAAAATTTGATGGTCCTAAAACCTAACCGCAAGGATGACGGGGTTAGTTGTAGTAAATCGAGTGTCAAATTCACAAAGATTATTTCTGAATTGGTAATTACTAAAAACTAATATTTTTTTTGTTAGATATAAAATTAATTGTTCTAAGTAAAAGGGGGAAGAGTAAGGATATGAAAAGTCCGTTTTTACGGAGGTTTATTAAACATAAAAAAGAAAGCAATGATTGTTTGTAAATATATGAGGAAAGAGATCAAAGGAAACAAGAGTTACCACTATAATGAGTTAAAGTAAAATCATGTACATGAACGTCATGAACATTGATCAATGAATATTGTAGGTAACTATCTAATATCGCATTTGCCATAGACAAACAAAGATTGTGTTTAACTGTCGTGAAGATGCTTTCACAATCACAACAAGTAGGAAAAACCCTTAAGCATTTAGAAATCCAGCAAAGATCAAGAGATACCCCGTTTTTATCGGATGAGCCAAAAAAGGTACAAAGACCGAAACTTTTTACGATAGTTGGAAATCCTCGAAGTATAAAGTATGTATCATCCTTTAAAGCAAGTTCTCCTTAATCTTTCCAATAAAACAAGTACGCTTTTAGCGGAAGTCCGTTTTTATTTAAAATATTTTATAAACGTCACTTCTTTCGAAGGTAAATAGAAGATAGAAATTCAGCATATTAAGAAGAAGCAAGCTCATATGATCTCAATACAACAGTTCATATGCACAGTTATAAATTGCATCATTTAAGAATCAAGAAATTTTTAGATCAATAAGAACTTAACTATACATAATAAAAGTAAGAACTGAATTAATTGAAATAGAAAATTGCATAACAAACTCACAACTGTTCGGTTCCAGCACAACGAGGTAAACCTTCAAAGACACAAATTGAAATGTACTCTATGAATTGTAAAAGATGATTTTGGTTGCAGAATTAATGATACCAAACCCTGGAGTTGTTAAGTGTTTATATAGGGTCAGAAATCCGGTCCATAAGGATACAAAATAATCTCTAACAAAAAAATAGAATCAAATTAAATGATCTCAAACAAACAACGAAGGCGAGACGGTGTAGAGATGGCATAAGAACGGCTTGGGAGACAACTTGTGCACGCCTAGTTCCCCGTCTATATGTCGTATAGGGCACTGTCTGGATTTTTCTAGTGCTGGGTTGGTGCAACTTGATGTGGGCTCTAGACGGCATGAGAGACGGTCAAGGTGACTGTCTAGCTCGTGGTCTCGCTTTAGTCTTCGTTGTGGACTTGAATTCCGTGTTCGGGACTTCTTTAGGGGACTTTGTGTCTCTTGATTATTTAATCATCAGTCATGTATGATGCGTCTATGTTGATCTTGACTTCAGCGAATTATTCAATACTTGTATATTTCACTCCAAACGTGTCGAAATTGGCCTTAAATGCATGAAATACAAAATAACCAAGGTAGACACCAAAATTTGAAAAAGGAGAGCTTTCTATATTAAAGTGAAGTATAAAACAGCAAGTGATATATGAAAATGCATGATTCTAATAGCTAAATGATATAACATTTGGAAGTCATTAGTTGTTAAACCGGCAACTATCCGGACAATTATTAACATCATCGTCTTCCGTTCTTGGTCTATTCATCAACTTGACGTTCAAAATACCTTCTTTCATTCATATTGATTTTACTGGAAGTAAGAGTGATTATTCCCTCTTCATTTACCGTCATGGTTCCGACATGGTTTATATGCTATTTTACGTTGATAATATCATTCTGACAACCTCTTTTGATGTTTTGCGCACTTATTTAGCATCACAACTCAATCAAAAGTTCGTTATGTATTATGTGGGACCACTTAGCTATTTTTTTGAGATATTTGTTATCGTTCTGGTTTAGGTTTGTTCTTGTCACAAGACCAGTATGCTCGTGAGATTGCTGAACATGCAAAGATGACAAACTGCAATCCGTCTTTGACTCCCGTCACGACCGCGATTAAGCTTAGGGTTTCCTTTGGACCTCTTATCAATGACCCTAATCTATACCGCATCTTAGTTGATGCTTTGAAATATGTGTGATAGATTATTGTAAATAACGTAAATAGAGGTCTTCTTTTGTAATTATTGTAAATACGTTTACTCTATTAATATTACCCATCTGACGATGGAAACCCTAAGGGGGAATATTATTCACATTCTCACATGGTATCAGAGGTTTCTCTCCTCTAAACCCTATTCCGTTGCTCCTTCCTCTTCACCTCGTTCTCTTTCCTGCAATCTTGCTACAATGGCCGACAAAAAGCCTTCATTTCACTCTGCTCTAGGAATCTCCAACATTAAGAACAACATCGCCCTTGTGTTGGATCATGATACTCCATATATATCTTGGGTAACCCTTTTTCGCGTTAGTACGAAAGCCCATAATGTTCTTGATCATATTGATGAATCCGTTCCGCGACCTACATACATCGACAACTCCTTATGGCTTCAAGTTGATGCCACTGTTCTTCAGTGGATATACAGTACGGTCTCCCGTGACATTCTTCTTCAGATTCTTGACTCCGACGACACCGCGCTTCAGGCCTGAAATCACGTCAAGGATATTTTTCAAGATAACAAGAATACTCGGACGGTGTATCTTGAACACGACTTCTCCAACTGTAAGTTATCCGGTTTCTCCTCCGTCAATTCCTTTTGTCAACATCTCAAGTCCTTGGCAGATCAACTAAAAGGTGTCGGATCACCGGTTCCTGCAACTCGATTAGTCCTTCAACTAATCTTGGGTCTCCCTTCTGAATATAATGTTGTGGCGAGTTTTATTCAGCAAACGGATCCTCTTCCGAGTTTTATCAAAGCACGTTCTCAACTGCTTCTCGAAGAAACCCGGCTGGCGGCACAAACGGGCACCGGGAAACCCTCGTCGACTCTGACCGCTGCAGCAGCTTCGTCCTCTGCGAACTCCCCGGCCCAATCCCCTGCAGACAAGCCCAATAGTAATCGCAATAAGGGCAAAAAGAACAAGGGACGGCCCAACAATTCTGCTCCAGCCCACAGGTTTGTCTTCCGGCCCAATTATGGTTGGATCCCCCTGTCCCCATTTGCTGGCGGGTCATCTGCTGCTCACTCCTGGATTCCGGCCCACTCCAGCACCTCTGGCCCACTACCACCTCCGCCTTGCCCCTACCCAAACAGTCAGCTAGGGATTCTGGGTGCCGGCCCAAGTTGCATTTAATTTGAATTGATAGAATAACTAAAGTGAATTTCACTTATACTCTACTTAACGCTATTGGTTTTCTGAAGTAACTCTCATCAACTAGCACTATTCTAATGTGAACCTGTCGGGGTAATTCATAAAATTCATTCAATCGCACAACTTTCAGCTCTTCTTAGGCCCATTTCGCACATGACAATATTCCATATGCCACTCAGCCCACTTCACTGGACCAGTCATTCGCTACAATGACGTTAAATCCGACGGACAATTTATGGTACATGGACACGGGCGCTACTTCGCGCATGACGAATAATTCCAGTAATCTTTCGTCTTTTTCGCATAATGGTCCATTAAACTCGATAATTGTTGGCAATGGTATGCGTATTCCTTCTATAGGTCTTGGTGATGCTATCCTACCCACCACAAACAAACCTCTTCGTTTATCAAATATCCTTATAGCACCCAAAATTGTCAAAAACTCGTGTCAGTTAGACGGTTTACGACTGATAACTTTGCTTACGTTGAATTTGACCGTTTTGGTTTCTCTGTGAAGGATCTACACACGGGGAGCGTTAGTCTGAGGTGTAATAGCTCCGGGGAGCTTTATCCGGTCACAAATTCGCCCGTCAGTTCACTACATGCCCTCTCGGCAGAGTCTTCTTCCACTTGGCATGCTCGTCTAGGTCATCCCGGCATGCCGGTCTTTAATTTTCTTCGCAATTCTTCTTTTTTTAAAAGTGTTAAGGAGACATCTACTCCTCTTTGCCATGCGTGTCAACTTGGAAAACATCATAGACTTGCATTTGATCGTTCTTCCACTAGTATTTTTGCACCTTTTGATATTATTCATAGTGATATTTGGACCTCTCCTATCCCTAGCCGGGAAGGCTTTAAATATTACTTGCTATTTCTTGATGACTATTCGCATTTTTTATGGATCTATCCAATCAAATTTTAGTCTCAAGTTTTTGATCTCTTTGGGCAATTTCACAAATTCGTTCAAACACAATTTCGTACAACCATTAAAAGTTTTCAATGTGACATGGGGCGTGAGTTTAACAACACGAATTTTCACAATTTTTTGCTACTAATGGCGTCTCTTTTCGATTTTCGTGTCCTCATACCTCTCCTCAAAATGGCAAAGCTGAGCGTACTATTCGTACAATCAATAACATGATGAGATCTCTTCTTTTTCATGCATCTATTCCCGTCTCCTATTGGCCTCACGCCTTAGAGACATCTTGCTACCTTCTCAACATTCTCCCTTCCACCACCATTCAAAATCGTTCTCCTATACAAGTGTTATATCACACTACACCATCATTAGGTCATCTCCGGATTTTCGGTTGCCTTTGTTATCCCAATCAAAGTGCAACCATTTCCCACAAACTTCAACCTCGCACTACAAAGTGTGTTTTCCTAGGGTACCCCTCTCATCATCGGGGTTACAAGTGTCTAGAGTTAAGTTCCAATAAAATCATTCTTTCCCGCCATGTCACTTTTGACGAGTCTCAGTTTCCGTTTTCTAACCGGAACAAACCCTCCCCGGAATCCTATGATTTTTTTCACCGACGACGGAACTTCACCGTATCACACTGCCTTCCTTAGGAGCCTTGAGGAGCATTCTCCACCATCCCATACTGTGCCCGGCCCAACAGATCATGCGTCTGGCCCAACCCATCCTGCATCTGGCCCATTCCTTGTGACAGCCGCATCACCCCACCAATCTGCCGTATTGCCCCAGCCTGCTCATGCTTCCTCCAGCCCAATCAAATCTTCCACAGGCCCGCCTATTACCTCCAGCCCACTTCCTATACCAGGCCCACCTGATCTCCCTAGTCCAATTAATCTCCCACATCACTTAAATGATGTATCCACTACCAATTCCCAGTCTATATCTTCGGCCTCCGACCAACCAGCTTCCTAGCCCACTTGGCCTCAGACCCGGAGTCGCTTTGGTATTGTGAAACCCAAACCTATATTCAACCTATCCGTATCCACTACACCTTATTCCCGTCTTATCTCACCCATACCAAAATCACACAACCTCGCTCTCCAGGACCCGTATTGGAACCATGCCATGCTTGATGAATATCGAGCCCTTATGCGAAATAAGACATGGATTCTGGTTCCTCGTCCAAATGATGCTAATATTGTGCGATGTATGTGGATTTTTCGACATAAGTGCAGGTCTGATGGTTCTCTTGAACGGTACAAGGCTCGTTTGGTTGCCAATGGGTGCTCTCAACAGGTTGGAGTGGACTATGATGAGACTTTTAGTCCAGTGGTTAAACCGGCAACTATCCGCATGGTCCTTAGCATTGTAGTATCTCGTTCCTGGTTCATTCACCAGCTCGACGTTCAAAATGCTTTTCTCCATGGACATTTGAATAAAACGGTGTACATGTTTCAACCTCCAGGCTTCCGTGATTTCTCTCACCCTGATCATGTATGTCTTCTTCAAAAGTCTCTTTATGGTCTCAAACAAGCTCCCCGAGCTTAGTTTCAACGCTTTGCTGGTTTCTTGACTCGAATTGGCTTCATCAGCAGTAAGAGTGACTCCTCTCTCTTTATTTACCGACACGGTACTGGCATTGTGTATCTGCTTCTTTATGTTGATGATATCATATTAACGGCATCTTCTGATTTGCTGAGAACTCATCTGATCGTGCTTTTAAGCAAGGAATTTGCCCTCAAAGATTTGGGCACTTTATCTTATTTTTTGGGCATCTCAGTTCATCACAGCTCCACTGGATTGTTCCTATCTCAGGACAAATATGCTCGAGATATAGTTGACAAAGCAAAGATGACGAACTGTAAACCTGCTATCACCCCTGCAGAAACATCAGTTAAGCTCAGCGCATCCTTTGGACCACCAGTCAGTGATCTCACTCTTTATAGAAGTCTCGCTGGTGCACTTCAGTATCTTACCTTCACCCGCCCCGATATTAGTTTTGCTGTTCAACAGGCCTGCCTTTCCATGCATGACCCCCGAGAACCGCACTTTGCTGCCCTCAAACGTATCATTCGCTATGTTGTCGGCACTTCCACCCTCGGTATTACCATTTCCCCTTCTCCCAAGTCGGATCTTATTGCCTATACTGATGCTGATTGGGGAGGTTGTCCCGATACTCGTCGTTCTACTTATGGGTACTGTGTATTCTTCAATGACACACTTATCTCCTGGTCAGCAAAACGTCAATCTATGGTCTCTCGGTCTAGTGCTGAAGCTGAATATCGCGGGGTTGCGAATGTTGTCTTTGAGTGTTCCTGGCTACGCAATCTGTTGTTGGAACTACATTGTCCCTTATCCAAGGCCACGGTTGTTTACACTGACAACATCTCAGCTACATATCTTGCCAACAATCCGGTTCAACATCAACGGACCAAGCACACCGAACTCGACATCCATTTTGTTCGCGACAAGGTTGCCGTAGGTCACATCAAGGTTCTCCACGTGCCTTCTGCGTTCCAATATGCTGATATCTTCACAAAGGGTCTGCCTCGACAGTTATTCTTAGAATTTCGGTCCAGTCTCACTGTTCATCCTCCACCAGTTTCGACTGCGGAGGTATGATATATTATTGTAAATAACGTAAATAGAGGTCTGCCTTTGTAATTATTGTAAATACGTTTACTCTATTAATATTACCCATCTGACGAAACCCTAAGGGGGAATATTATTCACATTCTCACAATGTGTTCACGCGTCCATATATAATTTTTGTTGTTCAACAAATTTGTTTATTCATGCATGATCCTAGACAACCCCACTTTGATGCCCTTAAGCGGATTATCCGCTGCATTTATGGGACTTTTTTTTCTTGGTATCGCCATCACCCCTTCTTCGAACTCTGATCTTATTGCTTACAATGATGCAAACTAGGGTGGTTGCCCTGACACCCGTCGATCAACTTCTGGTTCTTGTGTCTTCTTTACTGACACCCTCATCTCTTGGTCTACCAAATAGCATTATGTGGTCTTTCGGTCTAGTGCAAAATCCGAGTACAAGGGAGTTGCAAATGTTGTCCCTGAGTGTTCCTGGCTACGCAATATGTTACTTGTTCATGATATATTCGCGCTTGATCATGTTCGAGTTTTACATGTTCCTTTTGACAGCTTCCCCGGAGGGATTGCCGATACAGTTATTTCTTGATTTTCTATCTAGTCTCACGGTACTCCATCTTTCAACTGTGGGATATGATGATTTATGTAAATAATTAGGGCTAATTTACACGCTACACACTCTTGTAACCCCCTAGTGATTACACACTTTTATAGCCCCTTAATAATTAATGGCGATACAAATCTATTGAGCAATTCCTGATTTTTTTTTTGTATTCAGCATTCCACAATCTATGCAATGCAGATTCGGCAGATTTCGTTGCAAATTAATTGAACCGATCAAACCCAAATATTGGATCTATCTTTCCACTTTGGACATGTTTTTTTTTTCTAACGTGTCACTCCGTGAGGTAACTCTCACCACATTACTATTTGTATAGCACGTTTTATGCTAAACCTATTACATTTACGCCTACGCATCTTATACATGTAGTATTAAGGCCAAATTTTGATATGGACTACTACGTATCCAGCGTGCGTACTCATAATTATTTCTTCTTTATTATCGTTGTACCTTAGACCTAAATTTTGATATGAACTACGTATCCAGCGTGCGTAGTCGTAGTTATTTATTCTTTATTTTACTAACGAAATTGGCTTTTTTACTACGTCTCCGTAATACGTAGTCGATAATGTGGTATGAATAGCATGCTTTATGTGATACTAATAACACCAACCATTTCGGCTCATAGCACCCAGTAAACCAGCGCTCAGCAATCATTTTTCGATTGGCCGCAGGTCTTCTAAACTGAAATTGTGTACTTAGATACAAAGAAGAAGCCAAATTGGCACATAGCAGTATAGATCGGACGCGTTTGGAGGCAAATTATGCTACTTTACTAAAAAAACATAAATTGAATGTTTAAAATGAATTCATATTCCTTAATCTTACAATATATTTTTCTTTCAATCCCTAATATATTTTTTTTTATTTTACAAAAATATAGAAAATAGATTATTTTTAAAATAATGTAACGACGCCCGATCTACTATTTCATATTTATTTTTTTTAATCTAATTTCGTCTATCTGGGCAGGTGCAATGAGTTGAATTTGAACAGAAAGCAGAGCACTGTGAACAAAATTTAACGGACACCACAACAAATTTCAGAGCTTCTTCTATTCTGTAAATTTGGCGCCACCGTTTGACTCTAATTCACAGTAAACCACTGCCGGAGATCCACGTCAGAAGCTGAGAAGAGACTGCAAAGGAAACGGCAGATGTTTGTGAATATCTTCTTCTGGAATTTGCCCCTTCTCACCGGAAATCGACCAAATTCGTCGCCTGAGAGCTTCACCGTCGTTATTGCAGTATTTTTCCGGATTTAGTGATTGAGTTAAGCATTTTGTATTTGAAATCGTGAAATTCATATGTGTGCCGCCGTGCCGGTAATACTCGCATAAATCTATACAATTCAGATATGTAAGATTTGATTGAGAAATAATTACACTTGACAAATTCAAAATAGAATCTTAATCATTCCAATGCAGTTAGCTTTTGTTAGTGGGTCTCCCTCCTTTCAAGCCACCTTTGAAAAATACGTAGATGTCACTCTAATTGGTAATCTAACTCAGTGATTCATCCTCCATTTTCAACTCGTAAGGTCTTCTAAAATCGGAATTATGCAGCGTGCTGATCTTGGTGCTCGATTACATAATAATACAAGGAGATTTTACTAAGTAAATGTAAAAAGCAACAAAGAACACATATAGAAGATCATTAACTGGCTGACAATAGAAAGAGTAAAGACAAGCGGAATTAAAACAGAGCATTATAAAGTACACACCAAATCATAATCAGAGCTTATTCTCCTCTGCAACTTTCGGGAATTCCGAGTTACCGGTTGACTCCGATTCAGAGCTACCTACTCTAGCACTTCCATCACCACGGTCGCCACAACCTCCTTTAGAGGTAGAGAAGAGACGATAAAGGAAACGTCCAATCACTTTAATCACCATCTTCTTAACTCTTCCTTTTCTCACCGGAATCCGGCCAAATGCGTCTCCGGAGAGGTTGACTTTGGAGTTTGCAGTCATTTTCCGACGGGATGGTAGTGGTTACTCTTAGTAATTTTGTACCTCTTTGTGAGTTTGGAGAAAGATTTGGGTGTTTTTTCGATTACTCTGTTTTTAATGGCGCAAAGCAAAGGTAGGCATGCTGCAAAGTAGGAAATACGACAAGAAATTCTCCCGCGGTACGTGGGCCCCTTCTTCCAGAAACTTAACGTGTTTTTATAACAATTTAATTTATAAATTAGAATATAATTTGGGGTCAAGTCTATGCACATTGAGTTATGTGAACTTGTGGTAAGAGTTTTAAAATTATAATATTAATAAACCTTAAAAGCGAAACTAAAATAGACATATGATTCTCTGAATCAGAAGCTGGGAATTTGACACTAGAATAGTAGTACGTGGCTCTTCCACATTAGTCAGACGATTAATCGAAAGGGATTCAATTTTATTTTTCAACATTCAACCCTGTTGGACATAACAATGTAACAGAATTGGTTGCAACTGATTCTTAGTGTGTTAGTGTGTATAAATACATTGTACAGCTCACACATAATAACAAGAAATATCATTCAGTTCATTCATACACAGAATATCTTTCATTCTCAAACTCTCTCTTCTAACATGGTATCAGAGGGGATTTCACGATCCTGAATCCCTTTCTCATTCGCCATGGCTTCTCTGCACAATAGCGATGATGCCTCAGATTCTAGCGATGCAGAATCAAGTGATGATGAGCTTCTTCGTCAAATTGCTCTTCATCACTCAGATGCACCAACTCTTCGTCTATCAACAAATCTCCTCAACAACACCAACTATTCTCGCTGGAAACGGTCTGTTGAGGTCTCCCTATCTGCAAAGAACAAATTAGCTTTTGTTCTTGGTGAATGTCCTCGTCCATCGACTGATCTCAAGATTCAAGCAAAATGGGATCAGTGTAATAGTATGATTATCTCATGGTTGCTTCACTCGATGGAAAGAGAAATTGGTGAATCTGTCTTATTCTGCCACACTGCTGCTCAGATATAGAACGAATTGGAGATCCGCTTCGGTCGCTCCAATCGCACCAGTCTCTATCAAATACAGAAGGAGTTAAACACAGTCTCACAAGGTAATCAGTCTGTCACAGCTTACTTCACCAAAATGAAAAAGATATGGGACGATTATTCTATTGCCACTACACATTTAACCTGCAAATGCGGATCTAATGACATTGCTATTACTATGGCTCGAGATCAACAAATCATCCAGTTTCTTGTTGGTTTAAATGATTCATTTGCTATGGTTCGATCTCACATTTTGATGATGATTCCGAGTCCCTCACTGAATGAGGTTTACAAACTCGTACTTCAAGAAGAGTCTCAGAGAAATATTTCATACTCTCCTGCTGTGGATACTAGCGCATCTGCTCTCTATTCTCAGCATCGTTCGATGCAATATAAGTCTAACAATAGAGGATCGTCTTCCGCTGCTTCTCACACAGACTCTAAATCTAGCTCTAACACCAAACGTCCTTACTGTGATCACTGCAAAACAAATGGACATACGTCAGATCGGTGCTGGAAACTTGTTGGCTATCCAACTACACCGATTCCAGGTCTTCCTTGGTGTCACCACTGTAAACTTGTTGGCCATGATACAAGCAAATGCTGGAAAGTGGTTGGATATCCACCTGGACACAAGATGGCTGCACTTGCAGTCAATACGTCATTTACACCTGAGCAGATGACCAGCATTCTTGCAATGATAAGCAAGAAAGAAAGTCATGATCAAGATCCTCTCACATTCAGTGACAAGACTGCTCTCCTTGCAGGTAAGCATTCGTGTCTCTTATCTTGCAACCTCAACTCGAAATGGATCTTGGACAGTGGAGCAACTGACCACATTACACCCAACCTTCTTCTTTTCACCTCTTACAAACCCACCATTATACCATCCTTTATTACCATGCCTAATGGTAAGCAAGCTCGTGTTGCTCACCAAGGCACTGTTATTCTAAACAATAAACTCACATTATATAATGTCCTCCATGTACCTGACTTCCAATTTAATCTCATATCCATTCACAAGTTATCAAGCAATCTGTTATCTCATGTGCTATTCACTTCTAATACTTGCATACTTCAGGACCCTTTGATGAAGAACCCTGTGGTGATTGGTCGAGCAATTAAAGGACTATATGTTGCTGAAGATACTCCTACCAAGACTGATATTCATGATTCTGTTTTTACTTCCCAAGCATGTAATAAAACCAACACTAGCAATGGATCACGTGCTAGTAACCATACTATATGTCTTACATCCAGTAAAGTTTCTATAGAACTATGGCACTGTCGTCTGGGACACTTGCCTTTTGATCAAATACCTTTAGTTCATAATGACCCCCATTTGTCAAAGAAACATCCTATATGTACAGTTTGCCCTCAAGCTCGTCAACCAAGACACCCATTTCCCACATCTTTTACAAGATCACAGTTCAATTTTGATCTTCTTCACATTGACACATGGGGTCCCTACAAACATGAAACCTACAATGGATTCTCATATTTTTTGACTATAGTCGATGACCATTCACGTTGTACATGGACATACCTCATGGCCAACAAATCAAATTTTTTACCCATTATCAAGTCTTTTACCTTTATGGTCAAAAATCATTTTCAAACTTCCATCAAACACATTCGAACAGACAATGCCCTCGAGTTCTTGAGTAAAGAAGCTCTCCTTTTCTATTCCACAGAGGGTATTAGCCACCAAACCACTTGCATATATACCCCACAACAGAATGGAGTCGTAGAAAGGAAACATAGATCTCTTCTAGAGGTGGCTAGGTCTCTCCTTTTCCAATCAAAGCTCCCATCACAATATTGGGGAGAGTGTATATTAGCTGCAACCTATCTCATAAATAGAAGGCCTACATCCATTCTCAACCATCAAACACCTTTTGAAGTCTTATTTTCCAAGAAACCCACATATCATCATCTACGAGTATTTGGATGTTTGTGTTTCACTCATACACCCAAACCCCATCTCAAAGATAAGTTTGACCCACGTGCTATTCCCTGCGTTTTTCTTGGTTACCCATTTGGCATTAAAGGCTACAAAGTCCTTACTTTACACACAAGGGAAGTTATAATTTCACGAGATGTGACCTTTCATGAAAAATGTCTTCCTTTTCACCATATATCTAACCTATAACCTCCAACCTTTCCCATTATATCTCCTATGTCAACACTTGACTCCATTATATTTCTTCCTACCACCACAAACACTCCAGTTTCTTCACCCACAACCAACTCATCTCATAGTGATCTTAATCCAGAACCTAGTCACACGTTTATTCCAAGTCCAGAATCATCTTATCAACAAAATCAAACCCCCAGTATTCCTATTTTACCAACAGATTCAGCCTCACATATACCACCTCGAAGGTCTACTCGATCTACTCATCCCCCACCATACCTCTCAGACTTCATTTGCACATATAGTTCTTGCTCCCAATCGCCAGGTAACTCATCTACTCTACTTTTACCTCACAATCATGTTGCCTTTCTTACTTCATTAACATCTTTTGTTGAGCCTACCACATATGCTGAAGCTTCCAAAGATCCAAATTGGGTTGAGGCAATGGATAAGGAATGCAATGCTCTCCAATGCAATCACACATGGGATTTAGTACCTCTCCCATCCAACAAAAAGGCTATAGGATGTAAGTGGGTTTACAAAGTTAAACTCAAAGCAGATGGCTCTTTGGAAAGGTATAAGGCTCGGTTAGTGGCAAAAGGATACAACCAACGAGAAGGTATAGATTACCATGAAACGTTCTCTCCTGTTGTCAAAATGACAACAATAAGAAGTATTATAGCCATTGCTACCGCCAAACACTGGACTCTACACCAAATGGACGTCAATAATGCATTTCTACACGGCAATTTATACGAAGATGTCTATATGAAGGTACCTCCTGGCACACCTAACCCTTTGAATCTTGTTTGCAAGTTGAGGAAGTCACTTTATGGCCTGAAACAGGCATCTAGGCAATGGTTTCATCGTCTTACTGTTGCTCTCACAGAAAAAGGGTTCTCTCAATCAAAAAATGATTACTCTCTTTTCCTCAAGCGTTCAACTAATGATATTACAGTCGTGGCCATATATGTTGATGATTTGTTAGTTACTGGGTCTAATGAATCTGAAATATCTTCTCTGAAAATATTTCTAGACAACACATTCAGTATTAAAGATCTGGGTATCTTACATTACTTCCTTGGATTGGAAGTTGCTCATACTGAGGCCGGAGTTGTACTTGCTCAAAGAAAATTTACATTAGAACTTCTTTCTGAAGCTGCTATCTCATCTGGAACTTCTACATCTACACCATTACCACTTCATTTGAAGCTATTACCTAAGGATGGCTCTCCTATACCAGATGCAACTTTATACAGATCATTGGTTGGCAAGCTAAATTTCTTGACACATACACGACCTGACATATGTTTTGCAGTACAAACCTTAAGTCAATTTATGCAGGAACCCTATACTTCTCATATGGCAGCCCTTACACACACACTACGTTACATACAAGGGACTGTTGGTCATGGCATCTTACTAAATGGAAGTGACAGTCCAAGTATTTTAGCTTATACAGATTCTGACTGGGCGTCTTGTCCATTCACCAGACGCAGTGTAAGTGGCTATGTTGTCCTTCTTGGTTCATCTCCCATTAGCTGGAAATCAAAGAAACAGACTACTGTATCTCGTAGCTCAGCTGAGGCTGAGTATCGAGCCATGGCACAGGCTGTAGCAGAAGTCACGTGGTTAGTCAGATTATTAGAAGAACTGGGCTTGAAACCACCACAGCCAATACATCTTTTGTGTGACAATAACTCTGCAATCCAGATCAGCAAAAACCCAGTATTTCACGAGAGAACTAAACACATAGAAATAGATTGTCACTTTACACGTGACAAGGTTATGGAAGGGCTCCTGCAACTGCAGCATGTTTCAACAACTGAACAGCTTGCTGATGTGTTTACAAAGACAATTCCTTCAACTCAACAGAATAGACTGTTAGCCAAACTAGGAATGTCTTCATTACCTAGTTTGAGGGGGGGTGTTGGACATAACAATGTAACAGAATTGGTTGCAACTGATTCTTAGTGTGTTAGTGTGTATAAATACATTGTACAGCTCACACATAATAACAAGAAATATCATTCAGTTCATTCATACACAGAATATCTTTCATTCTCAAACTCTCTCTTCTAACAAACCCAATAAAACCCAAACTAAAATAGACATATGATTCGCTTCAAATTAATGTCTTAAATTATATTAATTAGTGATAATATGAAGATATTTTAGTTAGACTTGATTCAGATTTAGTATCTCCTTTGTACTTTGTAATTTTCTATTTAACGGATTAATATTGTTAATAATAGGTGTAGTGTTTTCACCATTTGTGAGTTACTAAACCCTAAATTTATCAAATACAAACTATCAACTTAGTTTTAAAAAAAATAATACAATTTTTAAAAAATTTAGATCTAGTAATGATGTGACAAACGGTTTCTTACATGTCGGCAAAAAACATTTAAAAATCTAGATCCATCGTGACTAACAATTTCTTACATGTCGGTAAAAAACAGGATTATGTGTGGGATGCGGATCTTATTTTTGAAAATTTTAAATTATATCAAATTCTCCCAATTAATTTTATTTGCTATAATAAAAATAATTTTTTAAAAAAATTTGAAACTTTTTTTTCCTGATTTTAAAAAAAAATGTATTTGTCACGATTTCATTTGAATGCTTTTTTAAAAAAAAAAAGTATATTTTTTAATTAAGGATTATAAACCAAGAGATGCGTAAAGACAACGATAAAATAATTAATTACTATAAAAACTATTGGTCAAAATCTGGAAAAAAAAAAAATCTCATGCCACAAATACCATCCGGAATTTTCAAAAAAATTAAATAATAGTCAGATATTCGGGAATGTCCGGAGTTATCTTGTGATCGGTGAATATCTAGTGATCCAAGAATATTTGTGGATATCTAAGGCCTAGAATTCCGATCCATATCCGATCCGGTAATCTGGAGAAGTCTTCCGGATCGGATCAAAACGGACATCAAATTTTTTGGGGTTTTCGGCCTAAATTAAAGGATTTTTTTTGGTTTTGTTCACCGCTCCGTCGTAATATGCGGTTCTTAGTAATGTTGACACATATTGTTAGGGGTTATGTTATGTGATATTTCTAAAATAAGGGTAATTTTATGTAAATTTTGACAAATTTTAGATAACTTTGAATAATTTAAAATTAACAATTTTATGTTCGTGTAAAATTGAAGTGATTTTATGTTACGAGTTACTAATTTCTGTTGTTTGTAATTTATAAAAACTTGGTCTACAAACAACAATCTAAGTTATCATTTTTCAATTTTAAGATTACATTAAATAGGTTTTAAATATTTTGTTCTTTATATATGACTTTAAAACTTTATCGTGCAAGTCTGTAAGACAAATTATATAATGATTGGGACAAAGATTACATACGAATATAGATTCCTCATTCTCGCATGGGATGCATTGGAGATTTAAAACTCCTTTTTTGCTGACGTCAGAATTTGAAATATCATTTGATTAAATTTGACATATTTTAAACAGAAAATCAATAAAAGTATTTTATCTGAAAATGTAATCATGCTGAGTAGCAAATGATGTGTGTAATGGTCATCTTGATTGAAGAATAGTTTCCATGAATTTCCGAAGAAATCTGATTCAAACCAGCTTTACAGGTGACGTGAATAGGCAAGAAGAGAGTGAAATTTGAATGCTTTATTTATGGAAATTACAATAATGCAACAAAGAACACAAATCCAAGAGCCTTCTTAAATGCTGTAGAATCATAACCATCGAAAATGGAACTTGAAGACAAAACAGAGCACTATATACTACTAAAATATGCCACATCAGACATCAGAGCTTCTTCTTCTTCTCTGCTACTTTGGCGCCGCCGTTTGGTTCCGATTCACAGCAACCCACTCTCGGAGACCCACCACAACCTCCATCAGAGGCGGCGAAGAGACGGATAAAGAAACGGGCGATTTCTTTACAGACCATCTTCTTAACTCTGCCCCTTCTCGGCGGAATCAGGCCAAATCCGTCGCCTGAGAGTTTCGCCTTCGTTGTTGCAGTCATTTATTGGGTAGTCGTAGACTCACTGAATGAATTATTTGTATTTGAATGGAGTTTAGAGAGATCGTTGGGTGTTTTTTCGGATTGCTCTGTTTTTTATGAAGGAGAGTAGGGAAGAAGGTCGGAGACTATGGTTGAAGGATATAGACGGGAAGTATCCGCGTAAAGCCTGCGTCTATGTGAGATTTTGAGGCCCCACCGCCCGCCACGAAGTCAGGCTTTTCCTTTTATTATTATTATAAATTATAAAATGATTATAAATCATACTTAATTTTGTAATTTTTAAGGTGGGCAGTAATATTATGTAGGAAAGTCAAAATTATTCTTCAAAATGAAACGGGAGGACCGATCTCTTATTCTACAACACATCGAGGCATATAGAAACAATTTGGTTTACTTGATTATTTCTAATTTTATATTTAGTAAAGAAAAATATAAAAAGTTTGAATAAATATAAAGAATTGGAGTATATTTATTTAATTAAAATAGTATAGTTTTCTGTTTATTTATGCGGTTAAACCTTGGATAGTGATTTGTGGACCCTTTTTTGTAGTTATTAATGTGATTTTCAATTTCATATATTTTTATTGCCTGAATAGGATATTCTTGTTCGTTCTTTTTTGAGCAGTAGTAGCTGGCAATCATTTTCATTTTCACACTACTGTTCAATTCAATTTTGAAAAACAATCTCCTATTTAGATCGTTTTACATGAAATTCCCATATATCTTACTTCCTCCGATCATAAATAAATGACTTTTTAGCCATTGACACAATTATTAAGAAAATTCCTAAACAACCTTAATTTTATAAAAATTTTTTTCAATTTTATCACTTATTAAATGTTCACCACCCTTTTAGACCAATGAGTAAATATTTTATTATGAAAATATTTAATAAAAACAATTTTCAAGAACTATTCTCACAACTCTCTCTTAATTAATAACCTTGAAAACATAAAACGTCATTTAAATTTGATCAAAATTTAGATCCTATGAAGTCATTTATTTACGATCGGAGGAAGTATTATTTACATTTAACCACTCTTCATCAACACTTTGCTTAGAATTCATCACTTACGGTCTTACACTTATTTTGGTTGGTTAAAGCAATTATAAAAAAAAAATGATCAAACAATCAATCCCTAGTTCCCTACTGGCCCATTAAAAAAATCTTTGGGGATAGGAGGAAGGGCAA
Source organism: Fagopyrum esculentum (assembly GCA_033239045.1). Lineage (NCBI taxonomy): Eukaryota > Viridiplantae > Streptophyta > Magnoliopsida > Caryophyllales > Polygonaceae > Fagopyrum > Fagopyrum esculentum. The sequence continues at coordinate 26,090,722 of BSUD01000006.1, read as the reverse complement.
ACTGGCAAAGGCTTCCCTGTATTAGGTTTGGATTAAAGCTGATAAATTCGGGTTGATTCGTCCGAAAAAACCGGACGGATATGAACAAGGTGAAAAGTCCGTTCAAATGAACAAGCTGGCTAGATCCGAACAGAGTGGAGGGAGGTTGCTGCTTTTTCAGCACGAATACATATATAGAGAGATATAGATCATATGAGAACAAACCTTATCGTGTAATTATGAGAACAGATTAGAGCCATTCAATTTAGTAAATCCAATGGTCTAGATTAATGATGAAAAATGTTAAACAAAAAACTTATTAATATATAATCCTTACTCATAAAAGGAGAGTGTACACTCTCTATCAATTGATTTTTTAAAATATTACTATAATTTTTTTATTATAGGAACCAATTTTCTAGAGAAGATTAACACGATAACTCCCTTTCTCATAATAACTACGAATAATTCATTATGACATACACAAGTAAATAATAGCTATTACGACAAACACAAGTAAATATCTACTATAATATTTGCATTTAGTTTGAATCTATATAGTGAAAATTATACAAATCAAACATAGTATTGACCAAATTGCAATCACATATAATAACTACGAATAATATATTAATCGATATGGCAACTTCATAACAAAACTAATAATAACTACGAATAATCCATTCAACAAACATTCACGACACATCGATTCATATCCAGTGAAAACAAAGTAGACATAAACAAAATAAATCCAATCATATTCCTAAAAAACCATAAACATAGCTAAAGTTGAAGATTACAAATTGCTATTAGTAGAGGCTTATAAGTCAAGGAAGTTTATCTAAACACTCATCACCCATCTCCAAAGTTGTCAAAAGGTTCTCCTTAACCTCATTAATCTCACTGGTAAGGATTCAGTGCAAATATTGAACCCTTAATGTCCTTAAACTCTGTACTCTCTGATACTTAAAGCCACATTCCAACTTAGCATCACCTTTGTAGGTTTCCATATGCCTCATAGCATATATTCCACTGTCGTCAGATACCTTATTATCTTTCCACGCCATCTTCAAAATCTTGGCTTCATTCACCCTTCGTATCCTACCACCAATCAAGTCTAATCCACACTCACAAAGGTAAAAACCAAAGAGTAACGCCTGAAAATAATGTAATAAAACAATGAATAATTACGATCTAATGATTAAATAGATGTTATTCGTAATTAGTACATATTCAAACCGTAATTATTAACTTAATAGATGTTGTTCGTAATTAGTACATATTCAAACCAATATTATTCGTGATTATTAACACAAAATCCGTAATTATTAACTTAATACATATCAATATTAACTTACCATTAGATTCAAACCAACATTATTCGTAATTAGTACAGAAATAATGGAGCAGAACAAAGTAACAGACTAAAAGTGCTTTCCAGAACAGAGAAGGAGCAAATTGAAGATGCGGAATATTGAATGAGGCAAAAAGTTATACTTGTTTTATGAGTCACCATCGATGAAGTGAAAGAGCAATCCTCAATATTCATTAGTCAAGCGATAGATTTGTCAAAGAGAACCCTAGAGGCCGGCATCCTCAATACTCAAAATCAGACACCAAAAACAAGCCAAATGCAAAAATCAAAGAGAACCCTAGAGGCCGGCAACCAATTTCGTGCAACAATCACACAAATCTTAGGAGAATTAAGAGTACGAGAACCAAAAAATTAGGGTTTAAGAGGAGCCATACCGGAAAACGACGAGATCCATAGACGCCGACGATTAAAAAAGGGGCTAGATTTGTCTCCGGGAGAGCCGCAACTGCTTCGAATGCACGCCGGACTGGTTCGCCGCCGCCTTCGCCGGACTGCCTCGCTTGAGATGCGCCGATTTAGTTGCCCCGAATCTCCTCCACAAAATCTCCTCTCTCTTCAATAGTTATACGGTTAATGTGTTTGGAAGAGAGAGAGAGGAGTACTTGTTAATTGCAGCACGAGTGTGTAATTTATTCACTAATAATTATGATAACTACCCTAAATCTCGACCCTTAATACTCACTATCCGACGGTCTAATATATATATATATATATATATATATATATATATATATATATATGTATATATATATATGTATATATATGTATATATGTATATATATGTATATAGAGTATAGATCCTATGAGAACACCCCCTAACGTGAGAACATGAGAACAAATTCGTAATTATTATTATTAGTTTTGTTACGAATGTGCCATATCGTTTAATGTATTATTTGTAGTTATTGTTGGATTCTTAATTATTATTATTCGTAGTTATTGTTATTTTTGATATCTACTCTAAATCTCAACCCTTAATACTCACATCCAATGGTGTACGATTGTTTTCATGTTCTCACGTTAGGGGTGTTCTCATGGGAACCACACCCAATATATATATAGGGTGTGGTTCTCATGAGAAAAGTCTTATTGTGTATCATGAGAACAATCTTAGACCGTCGGATGATGAGTATTAAGGGTCGAGATTTAGGGTAGCTATCATAATTAATAATAACTACGAATAATTCATTCAACTACAATAACTACGAATAATCTATTCAACCAACAATAACTAAGAATAATACATTAGACGATATGACACCTTTGTAACAAAAATAATAATAACTACGAATAATATATTAAACAATAAAGCATGTTCTCATGATTACACGATAAGACCTATTCTCACAGGATCTATACTATATATATATATATAAATAATATTTGCTAGATAATTTAATAAACCTTAAGAGCGTTCAACCTAGTCATGGGTCCGGTTTAGGGCAAAACATCGAACCGACGGTTTTAAACCGGTCCAAACCGCCGGCTTGGCCAATCGGCGGTTTAGGTTTGCCGGTTTGGCCAAACCGCCACTCAACGGTTTGGGTTTGTCATTTTGACAAACCTAAAACGGCGGTTTACCCCAAACCGGCGGTTAACTACCGGTTTGACTAGTCTTTTTTTTTTATTTAAAAAATTTTTAAAGGGACCAAACCGGACAATTTGAGGCTGGTTTGGTCCTCAAACCGTTGGTTAACCGCCGGTTTGGTCCGGTTTGCCAATTTGTTTTTAACAAACCGTCAAACCACCGGTTTGGTTTTTCCCGGTTTAGGTTTGGCCTTGGACCAAACCTAAACCTGCGGTTCCTAAACCTAAACCGGTGGTTTAAGTTTAGGACCCATGTCTAGTTCAACCCGTCACCCTCACGCAATCACACGACCTCACTTCGTCTCTAAGACTAAGCCATAACCCCCCTTTTAACTCTGAGTCTCAAATTCTCACACACTCACTAGTCACCACTCACTAGCCCTCAACGATGCCGACAACCAGTCATCCCTCTCTCTCGCCTCTCCTTGGAATCTCTCCCTGCTGACCAGCCCTCACTCTTGCCTATCCCGACTCTTTTTGGTGTCTCTCTTCTCATATCCTCACTTCTCTGAGCAACCCTCACTTCCCTAAATCATGGCTCTCGTTGTTCGTTTTTTCATAAAAAGTACAAAACCAAAAACAATTTTTTAGTTGTTTAGATAGAAAAAATTGAATCGTTGTACCCGACCAGGTGACCCGGTCCGGGTTGGTGAACGGGTTCGAACATGCTCTAAAGCATGAGGCCGACCCGTACATCCGAGCAAAAAATCGGAAGAAGTTCGGCCGGAATCCGGAAAGTTATCAACTCTAATTCGGATACAACAAAAGGTTACACATGATCAGACAAAGGGCAACCTACCCCTTAACTTGAACTAAAAGTCAAGTATTTTTTTATGATTATCTAAAATGGTGTAACCCTATCTGAAAAGGAATTGTGAAAACAAGTCGTCGGAAATACTAACACATAACTGATGTACGTTGAGACTACACATCAGTTATGTTCACTGACACACACTCAAACTACGCGTCATACTGGAAATAAATTGTGTGAGTTGGGTAACTAGATTCTTTTTGTCTAGTTGAACATCAAGTAAGCCCTTTTGTTTTACATTAAACACAAGTAGACCTCTTAAATTAGTTTAGAAAGATTAATTCAAGAGGTTGTTTGGTAATTTTGATTCACACAACTCAAGCCCAATCGGATTACACAAGCCTAGGCTCAATCGGTTTACACAAACACAATTCCATACCCAAATCGGTTTATACAAACATAAGGTCCAAATCGGTTTACACAAACACAAGGTCCAAATATACAAATCTTGTAGGTAGGGGTTTTGAACCGTGATTGACAAGTCCACACTCCCACCTTTTTCAGATAGGTTTACACTATTTTAGATAACCATTAAAAAAAATTGGGTAAGTTGGGTAACTAGGTTCCTTTTTCCTAGTTGAGAATCAAGTAAGCCCTTCTATTTTGCATGTGACAAAGTAGCCCCTTGAATTAAGGGGTTGTTTAGTAATTTCGATTTACACATCCCAAGCTCAATCGGTTTACACATGGTCAAGCCCAATCGGTTTACACAAACACAAGGCCCAAATCGGTTCACACAAACACAAGATCCAAAATACAAATCTTGTAATTAGGGGGTTGGTGTTTCAAACCCTGGTTTGACAGACCCACATTCCCACCCTTTTACCAATTGGACTAATTGAATTTGGGTTATATTGTTATTTTTTGTAAAGTTACACTTAAAACCTGATGTTAATACACAATGTTAATGCTTAATTTCAATTACCCGATTCATTTACACAATGTTAAAACACAATTTTAATATGTTAATAAAATATTATTATAAAATTATAGGTCATTTCCCCAAATTATAAATTTGGGTCAAATTTTATAATAACCAATTTAGGGAAATTTGTGTAGTTCCAAAAGATTGTATCATTTATGTTAATGTAACTTTAGGCCGTTTTCTGTAATTAACCAATTCGGCACACTTTTGCAAATTCCAAAAGTTTGAATCATTAACATAATTGCAAAATACAAGATCTCTTCAGTAATTACCAAGGAAAATGCTTGAAACCCTAATTTCATCTTCTTTGTTTATGTAGGGCTCGAGAAGCAGCAGGCCGGGCTGGTTTCCGGCAGCAGGGCGGCAAGGTGGTGCTCCTGGTGGAGGAGGAGAAGCGTCGGTGTGTAGCTTTGACACTGACTGACAAGACGGGGAAGGTTGCAAGGTGCTCGGCATCTTTTAACGGCAGCAGGGCGGCAAAGACAAGGAAGATTGTGGTTGGGACGGATCTCAGAGGTGGGATGAGAGTGAGTGCGTCCGATGGCAACATAGACGGGGAAGGTTGCAAGGTTACGAGAGTGAGATCGAGATCTGACGAGAAAGATTGTGGCTAAGACACAGACTCGTCCAACAAGAGGTACCATTCGCCCAACAACACAGGACCCCTAGCTTTTTGGGCCCCCATAATATTTACTTTTAATTGGTTTAAGATAGAAAAGTGTGTCCATAATGGTTAGAACACAATATTTGGTTCAATTGGTCAAGAGTTCAAATGATCCCCTTACTACTATGTTGTTTTTTTCATACATGTTTTATAATCCCCCC
>BSUD01000006.1:26013584-26077442 GCA_033239045.1 Fagopyrum esculentum | reverse complement strand
AAAAAAAATATATATATATATATATATATATATATATATATATATATATATATATATATATATATATATATATGTATATAAAGATTATGGATTTTCATGGCTAGTCCTTATTGTGATGAAGGTTGATGAAAGTTTACTACAAGTGTTTTGCTTCTTATCCATTCTAAATTTTAAAAGTTTATCATCAATATATCGTCATACATAAAAACTATAAGTTATAGTTTTTGCATAATATATGTCTTTCATTATTGACATTTAAAATTACTTATTGTAGTCATATTTATACTTATAAATATTGATAAAATTAATCACAAAGAATTGCATATAACATAATTGTAGTAGATTATTCTAATGACAAATATGTTATTTGTTCAAACCTCAATGCAACATTGCTTTGGAAATAATTTTTTTTTGAAACAATTTGGTTTACTAGGTTTTTTTTAGTTTTGTGTTTAGTAAACTGTACCCCTTGAGAGAAGAGTGTGTAGAGTATAAAAATAAATACAAAAGGTTGGAGTATATTTACTTAATTGAAACATTAAAAAGCCTAGTTACTACTCTAGTTTCTCAAAAAGGCCTAGTTATTAAAATTGCCCATAAAAAGTTGGGCAATTTTGGTAACGAAGCTTTTATGAAAAACTATAGTAGTAAGTAGGCTTTTTAATGTTTCAATTAAGTAAATATACCCCAACCTTTTGTAATTATTCTCAAACTCTACACACTCTTCTCTCAAGGGGTACATTTACTAAACACAAAACTAGAAAAAGCCTAGTAAATCAAATTGTTTCTAAAAAAAAAAGTTTTTCAATTATTTACTCTACGAAAAAGGCCACGATAATCATTTCATTAAGCTCAAATAATGGTGTTTCTATAATTTACAAGTTCATTTATTTTATCTATACTTTCATATATTAAATATCCACCTCATGTTGTTAGTTGACCATGTATTGCACCTTGCAAATTCAAAATAATACTATTAAGTCCTTAAAAACAATCCGTATATTTGATATCTTCGATTTAATTAATTGTGATTTATATCACTTACACAATATTTTAGAATGTAGAAATATATAATATTTTTAGAAGAAAGAATTTGGCCTACTGTGTTCTTTTTGGCTTTTGTTAAAAAAACAATACCTCATATTTTTTTACCAGTTTCATTTAATGGTAGGTAAAAAAACTAATTGACCCTTCTATTTAAAAAAATTGCTTGTTATTTGTTATTTAAGTGTAAGTTTTAATTTTTAAAGACTGAATTTGTTTTTTTTTTGTTTTTTTTTATTAATTTTTTTTGTCTTTTTTATTTTTTTTATTTTTTTATTTTCTGGAATGAAGAATTTTTCACATACCGGAATTTCTACATACCGGAATTTCACATACCGGAATTTCTCATACCGGAATTTCCACATACCTGAATTTTCACATACCGGAATTTCACATACCGGAATTTCACATACCGGAATATTTCACATACCGGAAGTTCTCATAGCGGAAGTTCATACCGAAAGGTCTCAAACCGGAAATTTTAGAGAGAGAAACTGTATCGACAATGTAGATCCTTACATTAACATCAAATCACATTAAATTAAATCAGTAGAGTAAGACACCTACAAAAATCTTCTCAACCTACTAGATCACTACATTTAGTTTATTTTCTATCTAGCTAACCTTTAGCCATATGTAATGGAACTAACCTCTCAAATGAAGTGTAATCAATTTAGTGCCGTAATTTGAAGGGCTCACCAATGGTTGCCGGAAGCTATAAAATTGGTTGTTTGTATATGAACTGGAAAGCAGATGGTCTTCCATGTCCCAACGTCCATAGCAATCCTCATGGCAGTCTTTGCATTCGGGAGCAGCTGAATAATAAAACACTAGATTAAGAAGTCGATAACAAAATATTTGAAATAAATGATAAAAAGCATGAACAAATACAGCGATGATGGGAGATTGAATTATTTTTGCATCCGGTGGAGCTGTATGGGTTCCCATAATAGCTAGGTTCGTAATAACAGTGTGCAAAGAATATAGTTTGTTTATTTAAGTCACTGTAGTAGCACATGTTAGTGAACCGGTTTAGACATATGCTAGTGAACCGGTTAGTATAAATACCTACAAAGCACCATAAGGTTGTAATTGATTTCTCTCTTACACAATGTCGTGTGAATGAAACAGAAAATTCCCAAATCTCTCAATCTTGATTCTCATATTCGATCTTGAATTTCACATGGTATCAGAGCCACGGTTCGTGCGGGTCTCGTAATCCTGTGTTTGGGTGTTATGGTTAGTGAGTATGCTTTCCGCCCATTTGGCTAAGCCGGGAGTCCAGGATAGTTGCACTTGAGGGGGAGTGTTGAGATGTGTGGATATATTATCCCACATCGACAATATGATAATAACCGAACCTAGTATATAAGAGCTAGGGCTACTCCTCCTATTGCCAATTGGTTTTAGGATGGAACCCCGAAGGCTTATATGTAAGGTTCACTTACGTGCATCCCCTCCACGTATTAGACCCGCCGGATTATAAAGATAAAGATAATTTAATATGGTATCAGAGCGCATGAAATATTAGAGCGATTGTTTGAGAATTGTTTTCTGATTGATTTCGCATAGTTGTGTTGAGATTAGGGATTGTTTCGAGCAATGACTAACGAAGAAGTAGATGGAGGAAATACGCAAAGTTCAGCGGATGAATTGCAAAGAACTTTGCAATTAGATGCGAGTTTACAGGCTGTTGCTCGATTCGCTCGGTTCAGTAATCAATTGAACAACGGATCGCATGGAGATCCATTGGCAATGCCGAAGTCGGAATCTCCTGGAATGAGTCTAACTTTTGTACAATTTGATGGAAGCAACTATCAAACCTGGAGTCGACAGGTGATTATGGCTTTAGATACGAAGCTGAAGCTTGGATTTGTGGATGGAACGTTGAAGAAACCAGAGGCTGGAACTGCGGATTTCATTCGATGGAATCGTTGCGACAGAATGGTCGCTTGCTGGATTCTCAGTTCTATGGCGCCAGGTATTTCGAATTGCTTCATCTACATTAATTCCGCTAAGGCTTTATGGGATGAGATCAAGGATAGGTATAGCCAAGGGATTGCACCTATGATCTTTCGCCTGAAACAGAGCCTAGCTAAGACTGTGCAATGTAACATGATAGTTACTGTGTATTTTTCAAAATTAAAAAGTCTTTGGGATGAAATTAACAGCTTAAATGGAATTCCAAGCTGTGAATGTGGAGCTTTGGTAAAGTGCACTTGTAAGGTGATGATGCGCACACAAGAACTAGATAATCAGGACAAGGTGATGCAGTTTCTGATTGGACTGAATAATGAATATGAATCAGTCAGGAATCACATACTGTCTCTTGAACCTTTTCCTAGTACTAACAAGGCGCACTATATGGTATGTCAAGTTGAAGCACAGAAGCAGATGACTAATCTTGCCACAGAACCTGTAGCTTTCATGAGCAACAGTGTTCCTAATGGACAGATGATGCAAGGAAATTAGCACAATCATTTGGCAGGAAATAATGGATCAATTAATCAGGGATCAGGTGGAAATAATCAGGGAGAAAATTCAGGCAGTGGAGGATATCAGAATGCTAATGTTGTGGGAAGGGAAACTAAGAAAGGAAAATTTGGTGAAAAGAAGCATTGCAATCATTGCAATTCAAATGGTCACTACACAAACAACTGCTTTGAGGTTATAGGCTATCCAGATTGGTACAAAGGAAAGAGGAACAAACGTGTGAATAAGGTTACAACTAATGCAGAAACACAGCAAACTTCATTGTGCTCATCTGATGGGGCTAGTTCAAGCAAGTACACCAACTTTGATCCAGAGTTCTTGCAGGCTATGTATCAGGAAATGGCAAAGATGTTTAAAGGAAAGATGTCAGTTGGTTCTTCAGCCAACGTTGCAGGTAGTTCCTATACTCATCTTGTTGTGCATGATTTGAATAAGATGGAGTGGATATTAGACACTAGGGCAACTGATCATATGGCTTCAAATCTTGATTGTTTGTTGAATGTGAAACAACTGGATATGCCTGTTATGGTGAAATTGCTTGATGGATATGTGATTAAGGTTCAGAAATCTGCAAGTGTGGTTATAGGACCAGACTTGGTTATCTCAGATGTATTGTTTGTTCCACAGTTCAAGTTTAACTTGCTATCCATCAGTAAGATAATCATGCAGCATAAGCTTTGTGCCTATTTTGATGCCACTCATTGTGCTCTGCAAGACCCTTTGAGTAAACAAGTTGTTGTTTTAGGGAAGGAGTTAGGTGGACTTTACAAGTTACATGCACAAGGAAATAGTAATACCATTTATAATAAGGCTAGTGTTTCTGGTTGTGATCATACTTTGCACAACAGATTAGGCCATATTTCTTTTTCCAGAATGAAGTATTTGTCTGGATATAATGGGCAGAAAATACATGATGTACTTTGTGATACATGTGCAATGTCAAAATTTCATAGACTTCCATTTCATAAGAGTGAATCACATGTTGTTGGTTGTTTTGATTTGATCCATGTGGATTTATGGGGCTCATTTTCTATTCCCAATTTGAATGGTGAAAAATATTTTTTTACTATAGTAGATGACATGAGTAGGGCTACCTGGACTTATCTACTGCATGATAAGACACAAGTTTATGACATTTGTGAAAAGTTTTGTGTCCATGGTAGAAACACAATTTGGTGTTACTCCAAAGGTTATTAGGTCAGACAATGGGACAAAACTGGTCAATGAAAGATGCAGGGAATTTCTATCTGCTAAGGGAATTTTGCATCAGAAAACCATGCCCTACAGGCCTCAACAAAATGGGATAGTAGAGAGAAAGCACAGACACATCATTGAGACAGCAAGATCCTTGATGTTTCATGCCAGTTTGCCTAAAGAATTCTGGGGTGAATGTGTTTTAACTGCCACCTATTTGCTCAACAAAATGCCACTGGTCAACATACAGTGGAAATCTCCTTTTGAGGTATTATTTCACAAAAAGCCTGACTATGATAATCTGCGAGTCATAGGGTGTTTGTGTTATGCTTTTGATGCAAGAATTAAGCATAATAAGTGATGACATGAATTATGTACCATCATATTCATGCATATTGTAGAAGATTGTCTCAGTTTACCTTGCATTTAGAGAGATTTTGTATGCCTTTTATGTCCTATTCAATCAATTGTCGGAAATAGAGGTCTACACGAGATTTTGATGAATTGTAGGTAAATGGAGCGGAATTGGAAGCAAAAATGGAGCAAGAAGCATCTAAGGATGTTAAGGAAGCTAAAGGAGTCTTAGAAGGATCACAAAGAGCTAAGGAATTGCAAAGGAGAAGCATAGAAGACGAACCAAAGGAAGAGCACTTTCTGTTGAAGAAAATCGTGCCAATATATATAAATCGGACGATTTTCATACCTTGAAATCGAACGGTTTTGCACCTAAATCGACTGGGTCGATTTTCTTCACGATTCGGCCAAATGAAAAGACGACACAAAGCCCAATTATTTTGGGCTAGAGGAGAGTTTTGCCAAACGGCCCATCTGCAAGAAACTATAGAAGAGAACCCTACGAACGAAGACGAGGAGGCCGCACTGGAAAATCTTTACACGTTTGGGAGAAATCAACGATTCATGGAGAGAGATTGAAGAGCTTTTGCCGGAAAGTTATCCTTGATCTTGGATTGTGAGATTTCTTTATCCATTGCATTGTTTGTGGTTTGTGAACACGAAATTGAGTTGTTTGAGAGATACATTGAGTAGATTTGACAATTGTTTACATATTTGAAAGTTATTGATTTTTTTCATTCAAGATTTGGTTTCTTTGCGATATCTTTCTCAATAATTAATTTGATTCGATTTTGAAAATGGTTGGCTAAAAACCCTGTGATTCTGGGGAGGATAGTTGATGATTAAGGCTTAGATGATGATAGACTGAACTCATTCAAACATTAGGACCCTGAGAGTTTAGATTTTATTTTGCGACAAACAGGAAAATTGGACTGTTCTTGAGGAAAATCGGCCGATTTTCTTATGAACAGGGCGATTTATTCTTCTGACGAACTTTAATTGAATCAATCTTTAACCAAAACTAATCCTTGCCTAAATCCCAATCTTGATTAACCTTTTTACCCTCTAATTGAATGTATGAAGACACTTCAAACCTGATTCTACGTTTATTAGATTAAGATTTCAAGATTTGGGTAATAAAGAGACTCAACATCCTTTATTGAGATTTTAATTGTGCTTGCTATTCTTTACTTTGGAGAGTCATATCCTGGAGTTTTAGATAGTTAGTTTGAATATAATTCTTATCTTTAGATCTTTCTATATTGCAGCCTCAACAACCCTTATAGAGGGAACCTTTAGATTAGTCATATAGATTTCGGAACTTCACCGGACGAATCCTACCTTTGAGCAATTAATCTTGGCAATATAAACTCTGTCCTATATCTATAGAAGTGTCTTGAATCAAAAGCCGAAATCGGATACTTGAATCCTTGGAATCATTTCACTCTTATTTGATCACAAAAGCTTTTCGCACTTTTTGCTAGATAATTGAAATCGGAATTTTTCTCACCAAATCCCTGAGTTCGACTCTGGAATTCTCACCTTACTACAGCTGATCCGTACACTGCGGGTTCGCTTTGCTTTTGAGTTCTAGATATAAATTTAAGACTTTGACGCACACACCTTTTGAGCGAACAAGTTTTTGGCGCCGTTGCCGGGGATTTGGTCTAGATCAAATCCGGTTTTCGGTTGTCTAGCTTGAGAGCTCTTGCTCTTGTGATTTGATTTGTCTACTTGAGTGATCTTTGCAGGTTCTTTAGGTATATGCGAAAGACTAGATCCACTAAAGATCTAATTCCTTTCGATCCCGAATTAGAAAGAACTTTGAGGAGAAAGTTGAAGGAGAAGAAAATGGCTGAAAACGATGAGAGAAACTACAAGGCTGAACTGAACGAAGCTCAACGCCAACTCCAGTTGAGTGAGAAAGCACGAAAAGAAGCTGAAATAAGTCATCAATTTCAGATTGATGAACTAAGAGCTATGATGCTGGACATGAAGTTGGAGTTGAACGAGTCCAAGAAGAAGAAGAAAGTCAAGACACCGACTAAGTCCATTCGAAATGACTCATCCGATGATGAAGAGATTGATCCGGACATGCCGGAACTTGAAGAGATTGATCCATCACTTCGTCCTACCCGAAACACCCCAACACCAAAGGTTGTTCCTCGCATACCAACTAGGAACGTTAGAGCTGTTAATAACGAAGAAAGACCCCGAACTTTGGGGCAACGGATGGATCCAATTCAGCAACCATGCCGTCTAGGTGTGGATTTCGGAGCTGAAGACATTCAAGAGTTTAGCTTCTCACCACAAGTCATCACCATGGTTCGCCAAAGTCAATATGGCGGAGCAAGTACTGAATCTCCACATCAACACTTGCAGAATTTTGAGATTCTCATGGAGACTATGAAGCCGAAGAAGGCTACTACAAGCAACTACAAGATCAAACCGTTCTTCTTTTCTTTGAAGGACAAGGCTCTAGCTTGGTACCAAACACTTCCAGCTGCGAAGTTAGCTACATGGGAGGAATTGTCTTCGGAATTTCTCACCAAGTTCTTTCCGCCATCCAAAACGGCGGAATTAAGAGGTAAAATAAATGCTTTTTCTATGAAACCTAATGAAAGCTTGTTTCAATCTTGGAAAAGGTTTCAAGATCTATTGTTGGATTGCCCTCACCATGGCATTTCCAAGCTGGAATTATTGGAGATCTACTACAAAGGGTTAGATGTGGAGACACAATTCAACCTCCAATCTCTCTCTTGTGGCACATTCATGGATATGAGAGAGGATGATGCTTGGGACTTCATTGAGAAGCAAGCCCAAGTAATTGAGAAGTATTCCCACCGGAAGGTGGAATCAAATAACCGTAATCAAGGCGATTCGGGAGCCAAGTTGAATCAAGCCGCTCAAACACAAATATTCTCCCTCAAAGATGACATCAAAGAATTGAGGGAAGTGCTCAAAACGAGTCTTCAAAAGACTAAGGAGCAAGAAGCCAACTACATGGGGTGGGACAACAATCAAAGGAATGATAATCGGAATTCCAATTGGAGCAACAACAACAATAACAACCGAAACTCCAATTGGAATAACAACAACAATAGGAACTCAAATAACAACAATTGGAGGTCAAATCAGCAAAGTCCAGGTAATCCTTACTCTTATGCTGAAAAGGCTCTAACACCTCCATCTTCCTCTACTCCTTCAACAAGCCAGGGACAATCAAGCGGATCAAGCAAACCGGATCCCATGCTAGAAACGATCCTAGGCAAGCTACAAGGATTGGAGAGTTACATAACTTCGGTTGACAAAGCTCACAAAGCTTTAGAAAACCAAGTATTCAACAAAGCCGGAGAATTTCCAAGAGATCAAGGGAAGCTTCCCGGAAAGACAGAAGATAACCCAAAGGGAAGGGTTATGGCAATAACCACTAGGAGCGGAAAGACGACCACCGATCCTCAACCTAAAGTAGTTGATACCACCACAAAAGAAGGAGAGGCAAAAGAGAAGGAAGAAGTCTATGTTCCTCCTCCCGCTGACAAACCACCTCTACCTTTTCCTCAATCTAGAGCGTGTGCACGCCTAGATAAACATTTTGGTAAGTTTGTTGAACTTATGAGTAAGCTACATATTAACATACCTTTTATGGATGCAATTTTAGGTATGCCGGCTTATGGGAAATTCCTCAAGGGGATCCTCTCTAATAAGAGAAAATTGGAAGATATAGGAGAAGTCAAGATGAGTATGGAGTCGTCCGAACTCATCAAGACTATGAGAATATGCCACCCAAGCTCCGTGATCCAGGATCCTTTTGCATACCCATCACTTTGGGAGAAGCTACCTATGATGCTCTTTGTGACCTTGGAGCAAGTGTGAGTATCATACCTCTCGCTCTATGCAAGGCAGTTGGTCTAGGAGAGCCTAGACCGGTGAAGATCACACTCTACATGGCTGATCGTTCCACCACTAAGCCGGTGGGAATATTAGAAGACATTCCAGTAAAGCTCGGTAAGTTTTACATCCCAATAGATTTTGTCGTTCTTGACATACCTGCAGATTACCCGGTTCCCATCATCCTTGGGAGACCATTCCTTGCCACATCCGGATTCATGGTAGATTGCAAGAACGGTCAGCTATCCTTCCATATTGGCGAAGAAAAGATAGAGTTCATACTCTCTTCCTTAATCAAGGAGCCGGCCTTGAAGGACGATGCTTTTGAAATTGTTGATGAAGAGGAGTCTAGAGAGATAGTAAGTTCGATCTTGATGAAAGACCCCCTCCAAAAGGTTCTTAGTATGAGCATCATGGAAGAAGGAGTAGAGCATGATTGCAATGAGGATGTGAGAGCATTAAACGATGTGGAAGAAGAACTAGGAGTAAAGATTGAAGAATTAGAATTGACTCCGGAAACTGTGAAGAAAATCGACCTGCCAGAAATAAATCGTCCAATTTATGAAGATGCAATCCGATTTTTCTCGACAGAAACAAAAATCGACCTGACAACATTAAATCGTCCGATTCACGAAGAGGTGACCCGATTTTTTCCGACAGAAAGAAAAATCGTGCAGCAGATCGACCGATTTATTACAGGGGAGGTCGATTCAATGGGTAATTATCTGGATTCTCCAAACTTCACCGCGGCCACTTCCGAATCTAATGATGAAGTACTCCCACCTCTAGAGACCTCTTCCACAACACCCGAAGGCCACGATTCGTCATCAACCAAAGCACCTCCATCATTAGAATTGAAGCAACTTCCCACGCATTTAAGGTACGCATTCCTTGGCACTAATTCCACATACCCGGTTATAGTCAATGCGAATTTGAACGATGATGAACTAGAGAAACTCATGCATGTTTTGAAGCAACATAGGAGAGCACTAGGTTACACCATTGACGATCTAATAGGAATAAAGCCTTCTCTATGTATGCACAAAATTTTAATGGAAGAGGATTACAAACCTTCACGCCAACCTCAAAGACGGTTAAACCCGGCAATGAAAGAGGTCATGAAGAAAGAAATCCTTAAGCTACTTGATGCAGGTATCATCTTCCCTATTTCTGATAGCAAATGGGTGAGTCCAGTACAAGTAGTACCCAAGAAAGGAGGCATTACCGTTGTTGCCAACAAGAACAACGAACTCATCCCTACACGGACAGTTACAGGGTGGCGATTGTGCATCGACTACCGCAAACTGAACGTGGCCACTAGGAAAGACCACTTCCCCCTTCCTTTTATCGATCAAATGTTGGAAAGGTTAGCCCAACATGCTTACTTTTGTTATTTGGATGGATATAGCGGTTTCTTTCAGATTCCAATTCATCCGGATGGTCAAGAGAAGACAACCTTTACGTGCCCATGGGGTACATTCGCTTATAGAAGAATGCCATTCGGCTTATGCAACGCTCCAGCCACCTTCCAAAGGTGTATGATGGCAATCTTCTCCGAATATGTAGAGAATATCATGGAAATCTTCATGGACGACTTTTCGGTATATGGTTCTTCCTTTGATAACTGTCTCTATAACCTTTCACTAGTTCTTAAGAGATGTGAAGACACTAACTTAGTCTTAAACTGGGAAAAGTGTCATTTCATGGTCACCGAAGGAATTGTGTTAGGTCACTTAGTGTCACAAAGGGAAATAGAGGTAGACCGATCAAAGATAGAAACCATTGAGAAGTTACCTCCCCCTTCATCAGTAAAAGGAATTAGAAGCTTCTTAGGACATGCGGGCTTCTATAGGAGATTCATAAAGGATTTTTCTAAGATTTCAAAACCTTTGACTAATCTTTTGATGAAAGATGCGACTTTCGAATTCTCAAAAGATTGCTTAGATGCTTTTTGCAGGATCAAAGAAGTTTTGATTTCGGCACCAATCATTCAACCACCCGATTGGACTCTTCCTTTCGAGGTCATGTGCGACGCAAGCGACGTCGCTATAGGAGCCGTTCTTGGACAGAAGAAAGATGGTCGCACTCATGCCATCTACTACGCTAGCAAAACGCTAGATGAGGCTCAATACAATTATGCAACTACGGAAAAGGAACTTTTAGCCGTAGTATACGCTTTTGAGAAATTTCGTTCCTATCTTGTAGGTGCGAAGGTGATAGTCTACACGGACCATTCTGCAATTCGATACTTATTCACGAAGAAGGATGCGAAGCCAAGGCTTCTAAGATGGATCTTACTCTTGCAAGAGTTCGATTTAGAGATCCGTGATAAGAAAGGATCGGAGAACTCCGTTGCCGATCACCTTAGTCGTCTTCCGCAACTCACCGGCGAGTCGGATGAACTTCCGATAGGCGATTCTTTCCCTGACTAGCAGCTGCACGAGATTGAAGAGTGTCTTCAACACATATCACAAGGTAATGATCCATGGTTTGCTGACATTGTAAATTACCTTGTTTGTCAGGAGATTCCACCCGGACTTTCATATGCTCAAAAGAAGAAGTTCTTTAGAGATGTCCGGCAATTCTATTGGAATGAACCTCTTCTATTCAAAAGAGGTCCAGATGGCATTTATAGGAGATGTATTCCCGAAGATGAGGTAGATAGTGTCATCCGCCATTGCCATTCTTTACCATGTGGCGGACATGCAAGTGCCCACAATACTTGTGCAAAGGTACTTCGTTCCGGCTTTTATTGGCCTACACTTTTCAAAGATGTGCAAAAGTTTGTTGTTTCTTGTGATGCTTGTCAAAGGACAAGTAATATATCCAGGAGGAATGAGATGCCTCTCAACAACATACAAGAGGTGGAGATCTTTGACGTATGGGGCGTCGACTTTATGGGACCTTTCCCATCTTCATGCGGTAATTAGTATATACTTCTTGCCGTAGATTATGTTTCAAGATGGGTAGAAGCAATCGCTTCTCCCACTAATGATGCAATGGTAGTGGTGAAGTTCTTCAATCGAACGATCTTCCCAAGGTTTGGAACTCCCCGAACCATCATTAGTGACGGAGGAACGCACTTCACGGCCCGTCGATTTGAGACTCTATTGGCTAAGTATGGGGTGACCCATAAGATAGCTACACCTTACCACCCGCAAATCAGCGGACAAGTCGAGATATCCAATAGAGAGATTAAAGGGATTTTAGAGAAAACCGTCTCTAAAACGAGGAAAGATTGGTCAATGAAGCTTGACGATGCACTATGGGCATACAGGACAACCTTCAAGACACCAATAGGTACGACTCCCTATAATCTTGTTTATGGTAAATCATGTCATCTTCCTGTAGAGCTAGAACACAAAGCTTATTGGGCTATCAAGTGGCTCAACTTCGACATGAAAGAAGCCGGAGAGAAGCGGCTCTTAGACATCAATGAGCTGGATGAAATCCGGCTAAATGCGTACGAGAACGCAAGGATTTACAAGGAACGGACAAAGCGCTGGCATGATAAGCACATCATTCCAAAAGACTTGAAGGAAGGAGACAAAGTCCTCCTATTCAACTCAAGGCTGCGTCTATTTCCAGGTAAGCTCAAATCCCGTTGGACAGGACCTTATGTAATTAAACGAGTTTTCCCTCATGGTGCAGTTGAAGTATGGGGTGAACAAAGCGGAAGTTTTAAGGTTAATGGCCAACGGTTGAAGAAATACACACCAGAAGCTCCGGTCGAGGAGATAGCT
Organism: Fagopyrum esculentum; assembly: GCA_033239045.1. Taxonomy (NCBI): domain Eukaryota; kingdom Viridiplantae; phylum Streptophyta; class Magnoliopsida; order Caryophyllales; family Polygonaceae; genus Fagopyrum; species Fagopyrum esculentum. The sequence goes on along the minus strand of BSUD01000006.1, from coordinate 26,064,723 downwards.
CCTATCCTCCTCCATTGAACACAACATCATACACCGTCCAGCTAAAGACGATAAATAAAGCGCTTCTTGGGAGGCAACCCATGATAGTATAGTTTCCCTTCTTTCCATCACTTAGTTAGAGTAGATTAATTGCTTCTTTTTTTTTTTCGTTTTTCGTTTTTCTTTTTTGTTCCTCGATGCACTCTTGGTTTGTCGTGTCATTAATCGCAGGAAATTAGGTTCAAATGTGAGAGATTCATGGAAAATGGAGCACAAATGAGTTATATCTTCGAGATTCAAGAAAAACAAGGAAGGAAATCGAGTTACCATAAGTGAATCGTCCGATTCAGTAACAGAGCAAGTCGATTTTTTTCAACAGAAACAAAAATCGCCCTGGAGATCGACCTGTCAAAATAAATCGGCCGATTTTTTCCGACAGAAACAAAAATCGCCCCGACAAATAAATCGACCAGATAAATCGGCCGATTTTCTTCAGAAATTATCGACCCTATATAAGGACATTACACTCGATCTTCTTCATTCCAAAACCCCCAATTCTCGACTTCCCTCTCTCAAGAACGCCGAAAAATCGTCACACCCTACAATCCTCATTCCTTAACCATTTTGAGTGATTCTTGGTTCCAAACTGAAGCATTTTCAACAAGGAACAAGGATCTAACAACAACACGCACGGCAATCGACTCCTCCATAAGGAATTCAGGTTTTTCTTTCCAAAACCTAAGTTTCTCATTCAAAATTGAAGTTTGCTTAGGAAGTGTTTGTTTGTTGGAATTGATAGAGGAATCTGCTTAGAAATCATTGTAGGGAACTGTGTGTGGTGATAGATTGAATAGAACTTTACAGAATTGTGAGAATCATTGAAATCGAGATAAAAATCGACCCAGCCCAGATAAATTGGCCGATTTTTGTGAAGAACAGGTCGATTTTTAGGACTTAGAATGGATCTTGTAAAGAGGATAACTAGAAACACGGGGAAGAAGAAGGGATCTTCTTCCAAAGCCCCTGCCCCACCTCCACCACCACCTACCAACATCCCTAAGCTTCCCCCTCCCCTATCCAAGCACAAGAAACGCTATGAACGCATTGTAGATCTCCCATTCACCCTTCCTCGCTACATAGTGCTTGATGACTTAGATTCGTTGTATGTTCGAGAGGATGTTGATATGATGCTAGACAGAGCTGGGTTGAGACAGTTTGCTACGATTAGGGAGGACGCTTATGGAGAGATCACCCTAGAATTCCTTAGCACGTTTGAGCACGACCCTAGGGAAAGGATGGTCACTTTCCGCCTCATGAGCCAAGACCACACTATGTCCATTGACACTTTTGGCGACTTGTTCGGTTTCTCTTATTCAGATGCAGGCACATTTGCTAGAGGTCTCAGTGCTAGTGATTTTTGGGAGGCTATTTCCGTAGGTGAGTACGGAGGGGATAAGTGGAGACCCGGAAACTCCAAGGAGACAAGTATGTACAACCTTTCCTTTAAGGTAGTGCATAGGATACTTAGCGAGAGTTTATTTGCCCGGACAGAGACTCCACAGAAGCTCAAGGCTGATGAGCTCTTCATTCTCTACTGCATGACATCTACCACCATTCCCGACATCGCCACCATGCTTGCTGACTATCTAGGAAAGATAGCCAACAAAGCTAAGGGCGACATTTGTGCAGGAGGTCTTGTCACTCATGTGGCTAAGACCATGGGATTGGACTACTCCGGATGCACTCTAGCTGAGAGTGCCCTTCCTTTAGGCTCACAGAGTTTGGTGGTTCGACAGGTCTTGATTCCTCGAGGGAGAGGAACTCTTCATGTGCCGATGCCATGGCACAGGGATCCGAAGAAGAAGCCATCCGAGATCATATGGAAATCCGAATACACCATTCGGAACAAGAGGAACTGGAAGGAGACCTTTGAGGCGATGCTTGAGGAGTTCTCACCTCCTACTTATTATGATGATGATGCAGGTGATTCAGAGGAGGATGAGGATGGAGGACAGGAGACCATGCTCGAGTTTGAGAGTGATACTCATAGCGGACATGCTACGGATGCCATGGACACTGATACTCATGGTGTAGGACCAAGCAGGACTATTATGCAGGATGAGGAGACGGAGGATGACATACAGCCACCTTGACATTCTTATGCACATGCTCCAGGCCCTAGACGAGGATGACGAGCTCCACGCCACTTCAGGGAGCTAGTCACTAGTTTCCAGAGCCTCAACACCGACTACCGCACCCTCTGCACCAACTACGAGACCCTGAACACCCAGTTCAGGAACTATAGGGAGGAGACGGACGCTAGGCATTCATCCTATGATGGCCAGATGAGAGACATGTACTACCACCAGTTCGGCCACTTCTACGATCCTAGCGCACCGATGTATCCCTATCCACCACCTCCACCACCGATAGAGGATTGAGCTTCCACTTCTTTTACATTGTAAGTATTTTTTCTCCTTTCTATGCTTGATTTTCACATTGGGGACAATGTGGATGTCAAGTATGGGGTGGGGGTACTTACAATACCTTATGTTTCACTTTAGCACTCTATGTACTTTCCACTACTCTTGACAAATCTGGCTTGTAATAACTCTTGCACTACTTGCTTTCCATTATGACACTTGCATTTGCATGATCTTTTTCAAACCCTATGAATTTTCAATGATTTTTAGTGCTTCTTATATGGAAATGACCTCTATGATGAGAATTGTGTATATGGATAGGCAAAAAAGATGCTTAGTTGTGTTGAGATTTTGATTATAGCATGAATGAATTTGCTTTTGTTACTTGAACACATGAATAAGTTATATGATTTAGTTGTTTTGATAAGAGAATGAAATAATAGTCGAAGCTATATTGCAAGTTCTTTTACATTATTTAAGGATGACTAAGGCAATTCACTTCTTTTCTTTTCTCATATCTTGATCATGCTAGCTCCTCAATGAAATATGTAACCCTCCTTTTACCATCCGGGAATTAGGATAGGTGATTGAAAAAGGCATGTTTGATGTAGGAGGGCCAAGGAAAATGTATTGAAAAAAGTGCAAAATTTCATAAGTTTGGGGACGTTGAACATGAGGATGAGTAACTCGGCACCATTCACATAGCCGGGTGTTTGTGTCTTGCCAAAGTCCGATTGAACGACAAGTCCTAACAGGATATGGTATGTGCATCAAGGGTTTGAGGCATCTCGAAATTGAGAAACGCCGATCTCCTTTTGTGCACCGCTGTCCATACTCTCAAAAAGTAAAGTATAATGAAAGCAAAGCTTTCTACATGCGAAGCATGTGCGGTGAAGAAAATTCTTGAAGGTGTTATGTGTTCCTCTTTCCCGGATTAGCACCACAATTGCCAAAAAGAACTCCTTCCCTTAATACGTTTCTTGAACCTTTCCTTTGATTAGTATACCTTGAGACTTTTATGCATGTGTTTAAGACTTAATGGCTTAGATTTGTTTGACTTTGATTACCTCTACACCTTTATCATATTCTTTATTTATGCTTTCAAGGAAGAAAAGGGAGTTTGTTCATCTTATAGTCATCATTGATACATACTTTGCCTTTTTATGTCTTGAAACATCACTTTGAGGGTGATCCAATAAGAAGAAGCACTACCAAAAGAAAAGTTTTTGAATTTTCATACATACATAATCCATGACATCTTATATTCTAAATTTGAGTCTTACTTGGGGACAAGCATGGGGCAAGTATGGGGTATTTTGATGACATGAATTATGTACCATCATATTCATGCATATTGTAGAAGATTGTCTCAGTTTACCTTGCATTTAGAGAGATTTTGTATGCCTTTTATGTCCTATTCAATCAATTGTCGGAAATAGAGGTCTACACGAGATTTTGATGAATTGTAGGTAAATGGAGCGGAATTGGAAGCAAAAATGGAGCAAGAAGCATCTAAGGATGTTAAGGAAGCTAAAGGAGTCTTAGAAGGATCACAAAGAGCTAAGGAATTGCAAAGGAGAAGCATAGAAGACGAACCAAAGGAAGAGCACTTTCTGTTGAAGAAAATCGTGCCAATATATATATAAATCGGACGATTTTCATACCTTGAAATCGAACGGTTTTGCACCTAAATCGACTGGGTCGATTTTCTTCACGATTCGGCCAAATGAAAAGACGACACAAAGCCCAATTATTTTGGGCTAGAGGAGAGTTTTGCCAAACGGCCCATCTGCAAGAAACTATAGAAGAGAACCCTACGAACGAAGACGAGGAGGCCGCACTGGAAAATCTTTACACGTTTGGGAGAAATCAACGATTCTTGGAGAGAGATTGAAGAGCTTTTGCCGGAAAGTTATCCTTGATCTTGGATTGTGAGATTTCTTTATCCATTGCATTGTTTGTGGTTTGTGAACACGAAATTGAGTTGTTTGAGAGATACATTGAGTAGATTTGACAATTGTTTACAGATTTGAAAGTTATTGATTTTTTTCATTCAAGATTTGGTTTCTTTGCGATATCTTTCTCAATAATTAATTTGATTCGATTTTGAAAATGGTTGGCTAAAAACCCTGTGATTCTGGGGAGGATAGTTGATGATTAAGGCTTAGATGATGATAGAATGAACTCATTCAAACATTAGGACCCTGAGAGTTTAGATTTTAGTTTTGCGACAAACAGGAAAATTGGACTGTTCTTGAGGAAAATCGGCCGATTTTCTTATGAACAGGGCGATTTATTCTTCTGACGAACTTTAATTGAATCAATCTTTAACCAAAACTAATCCTTGCCTAAATCCCAATCTTGATTAACCTTTTTACCCTCTAATTGAATGTATGAAGACACTTCAAACCTGATTCTACGTTTATTAGATTAAGATTTCAAGATTTGGGTAATAAAGAGACTCAACATCCTTTATTGAGATTTTAATTGTGCTTGCTATTCTTTACTTTGGAGAGTCATATCCTGGAGTTTTAGATAGTTAGTTTGAATATAATTCTTATCTTTAGATCTTTCTATATTGCAGCCTCAACAACCCTTATAGAGAGAACCTTTAGATTAGTCATATAGATTTCGGAACTTCACCGTACGAATCCTAGCTTTGAGCAATTAATCTTGGCAATATAAAATTTGTCCTATATCTATAGAAGTGTCTTGAATCGAAAGCCGAAATCAGATACTTGAATCCTTGGAATCATTTCACTCTTATTTGATCACAAAAGCTTTTCACACTTTTTGCTAGATAATTGAAATCGGAATTTTTCTCACCAAATCCCTGAGTTCGACTCTGGAATTCTCACCTTACTACAGCTGATCCGTACACTGCGGGTTCGCTTTGCTTTTGAGTTCTAGATATAAATTTAAGACTTTGAGGCACACACCTTTTGAGCGAACAATAAGTTTGAGCCTAAGGGAAGAAGATGCATTCTTTTAGGTTATCCTCCACAACAGAAGGGATATAAGTTGTATGATTTAGAGACTAAACAGGTATTTTTAAGTAGAGATGTTGTCTTCCATGAGAAAGTATTTCCTTTCCATGATCAAAAGAATTCATCTTCAGATGTAGCACCTGTGTCTGGAATTTTTCCAAAGGAGTCTAGAAGTCATATAGAAGAATATGAATTTATTGATAAGCCTATCTCAGATGGTGCCACTGAAGTCAGATCACCACCTTTGCCTACTACAAACTGCATAAATCCTTCTGTCAGTGATACAGTATCTTTGAGGAGATCTACAAGAATAAGAAATTTGCCTTGCTGGTCTTCTGATTATGTCATGGCTGCAGATGTGAGTAGTGACACGTGATATTTTGCTGCAGTTTCTCAAACCCTAGCTGTATATGAACCTTGTTCTTATGAAGAAGCCAAAGGGAAACCAGAATGGGATCAAGCTATGAGTGTTGAGCTGGACGCTTTATAGAGAAATGGAACATGAGAATTAGTGACTCTGCCTCCACAGACTAAAGCTATTGGATCAAAGTGGGTTTACAAGGTTAAGTTTCATGCTGATGGCTCAATAAAGAGATATAAAGCTAGATTGGTTGTGAAAGGTTACAATCAAAAGCTTGGCAAGGATTACAAACACACATTTAGCCCTGTAGCTAAATTGCCTACTGTTAGGATTGTCATAGACCTGGCCACAACAAAGGAATGGCCTATCTACCAGTTAGATGTGAATAATGCTTTCCTCCATGGATTCATTGATGAAGATATTTATATGGAGATACCTGCTGGTTTACCTGGTGATCACAGTGGGAAGGTATGTTAATTGAAGAGGTCTTTATATAGATTGAAGCAGGCTTCTAGACAATGGAATCAGGAACTTACTCAATTTCTGATTTCAAGGGTTATAAACAGTCTACAAATGATTATTCTATGTTTGTTAAGACTGTTGGCTTGCAATTTGCTGTTTTGCTTGTGTATGTCGATGATATTTTGATGACAGGAGATGCTTGTGGTGAGTTGAATAGCATCAAAATAGCTTTGCATGACAAATTCACTATCAAGGACCTTGGTGTGGCCAGATTCTTCTTAGGGATGGAAATCTATAGAGATGCTACTAGCACATTTCTCAGTCAAAGAAAGTATATTCAGGATACATTGCACTCAACAAAGATGATTGATGCAAAGGCAGTGCATTTCCCTTTTCCTACTGGTTTGAAATTATAGATTGATGAAGGGGAGCTGTTATTTGATGGGGAAAGGTACAGGAAGTTGATTGGGAGGTTACTGTACTTGTCCTTCACCAGGCCTGATATTTCCTATGCAGTGCAGCATTTATCCCAGTTTGTTTCACAACCCAAACAACCTCACTTGTAGGCTGCTTTGCATGTTTTGAGGTTTCTTAAAACCACATCTCACAAGAGTTTATTCTATCCAGTTCAATCTGTATTGAATGTGACTGGATTTACAGATGCTGATTGGGGGGCCTGCCTTGCAACACGCAAGTCTCTTACAGGTTATTGTGTTTTCTTAGGTCATTCCTTGATCAGCTGGAAGACCAAGAAACAGGCCACGATATCTAGATCATCCACTGAGGCTGAGTACAGAAGTATGGCTGCGACTACAGCTGATTAGTATGGGTAGGGTATGTTCTACAAGATTTGCATGTCCAAGTCTCTTTGCCAGTGACATTGTTTTGTGATAACAAGGCAGCACAACATGTAGCTGCAAATCCCTGCTTTCATGAGCGCACAAAACACCTGGAAATTGATTGTCCCTATGCCAGGCAAAAGGTTCAAGAAGGCTATCTTAGGACTGCTTATATCCACACCAGTTTGCAGATTGCAGATGTTATGACCAAGGCTTTGGGATACAAACAACATTCTTTCTTTTCGTCCAAGTTGGGATTGGTAGATCTTCCAACTTGAGGGGAGGATGTAAAGAATATAGTTCGTTTATTTAAGTCACTGATGTGGCACATGTTAGTGAACCGGTTTAGACATATGCTAGTGAACCGGTTAGTATAAATACCTACAAAGCACCATAAGGTTGTAATTGATTTCTCTCTTACACAATGTCGTGTGAATGAAACAGAAAATTCCCAAATCTCTCAATCTTGATTCTCATATTCGATCTTGAATTTCACACAGTGTGATTGTGGACCAACATGATAATCAAGAGAACAATGGGTGGGACGACTGCGATGAGGAGTCCTGACAAGAACAAATTACTTCTCATAAGTTTAATATACGGAGAAATAAGAACGAGATAAAACTTACATATCTATCCCTCCTAATTGTGATATGTGCAAACAAACCAACTACGAAGTCACAAATCATCATGCTTCTTGACAGAATTCAAATGCATATGAAAAAAAAGAGCGGGTTGTACCTGGAAGGAAGAGCGATCAGAAATGACGTCTCGATCTCCAGCAGAACAAGAGGAAAGCGCCACCGTAGAAACAAAGCCAAAACACCGACGCTGGATCCTTTCATCTTTGAGTACTGAAACGGCCAGAGTAAAGACGATCGGAAAAACAGTGGCAGTAGAATTCTGATGAGGCGAGTTCGTTGAATTTAGACCACCGATTATGCCTCAATTGTAACCTTGTCGCCGTGCAGTTTGAACGCTTTCTTCCCTTCCACGTGAATTTTCGGATTCAAATCATGGCATTTGGTGGTGGTGGTTTTGTTCTATTTTGCGCTTATCTTCTTCCATTCGTTCTTACCCTTGTACGATGATGATGAGAAGGTCGATGGTTATTCTTCGGCAATGGCGGCATCTTCAAGATCCAGAAGCTTATCGAGCAAAGCATTGATTTCCAATGTTACATCAAACCCTAGATCCGTATCAGATCTCGGCGGCTGGAGCGGCGGTAGCAGATCTCGGCGATTAGAGCGTCCTGGTAGCGGCGAAGGCGGGAGGAAGGGAGAGGATGTTTGTTATCGATGTTGGGATGTAGGGAAAAGTTCCCACATCGATAATACGCAAGGTAGTGAACCTACCATATAAGCATCCGGGCTACTCCTCCTATTGCCAATTGGTTTTAGGATGGAACCCCGTATGCTTATATGTGTGGTTCATCGGACGTGCGTCCTCCGCGTCATTTGGTCCCGGGACGGATATAAGAAAAAGTGACATGTCAAGTGTTAACTAGTTCAGGTAGTTAACACTTGAGGGGGAGTGTTGAGATGTAAGGAAAAGAATCTCACATCGATAACACGCAATCAAGTGAACCTACCATATAAGCATCCGGGCTACTCCTCCTATTGCCAATTGGTTTTAGGATGGAACCCCGTGTGCTTGTATGTGTGGTTCACCGGACGTGCATCCCCTCCACATCTTAGACCCGACGGATATTAAAAAAATAAATTTAACATGGTATCAGAGCAGGTCCGATCCGGGTCTCGTTATCCTGTGTTTGGCTAAGCCGGCCTTAAGGCTTTGTGGGTTGTGATTAGTAGTGAAATATGCTATCCGCCCGTTTGTGTCAAGGGGGGTATTGAGATGTGTGGGTTATTGTGTTCCAAATCGACTAAATGAATAATGTGAACCTAACATATAAACCCAAGGGTTACTCCTCATATTGTCAATTGGTTTTAGGATGGAACCCCAAAGGTTAATGTGAGTAGGTTCACTTGTGGCGTGCATCCCCTCCACGTCTTAGACCCGACGAATATTAAAAAGATAAATTTAACATAGTATCAGAGCAGGACCGATCCGGGTCCGGTTTCCTGACTTCGGGGATTAGCTAAAAGAGAATGAGATGTGAAACCCGTAAAAAAACAAAAAATTGTGGGCGAGCTAAAAAGAGATTGAGATGCTCGACCCGAGAAAGAAAAAAATGTGTCAAGTGTTAACTAGTTCAGGTAGTTAACACTTGAGGGGGAGTGTTGGGATGTAGGGAAAAGTTCCCACATCGATAACACGCAAGGTAGTGAACCTATCATATAAGCATCCGGGCTACTCCTCCTATTGCCAATTGGTTTTAGGATGGAACCCTGTGTGCTTATATGTGTGGTTCACCGGACGTGCGCCCTCCGCGTCATTTGGTCCCGGAACGGATATAAGAAAAAGTAACAATGTAGGCAGGTGAGCGAGAGATTCAGACGGCCACCATTGCTACAGAGGGAAGCTAGAGAGTGAGACGGTTAAAAATTGAAGGGGGTCTATTTACTTAATTACAAAACCTAAAATGCCTATTTACTAGAGTATATATTTGGAAAAAACTTAGTTAACTAATTAGATAAATAAATTAAAACAAAATTTTCAAAATTTTAAAATAAGAAAACAAAATATGATATACAAAATTTGAAATTATGAAATAAATTCAAAAATTAATTTTCGTAAATTAAATGTGCCTACATTATTTTTGAAAATTAAAAAAATAAAATTTGGATATGTTTTTATTATATTTTTTATATAAATTTATTTGTGCTTTAATTAATCTTTGAATAAAATTGATGTGGCATAATAATCTATTAGATTAAAGATGATTTGACATGATGATTGTTTATTAGTTTTTAATAATTTTTTTATTATGAAAGATATTATGACAAATCTGTAAATATCTAGTGACAATATTGTAAATAAAATGAAAAAAAGTTGATGTGACTGGCCTTACCACGCGACATGTGGACGAAGTGAGTTCTGTTTTAGTAAGATATATAGATTAGCCCTTTTTAGAATGATAACATTCAATATATATAGAGAGAGAAGAAGAAGAGAGAGAGAGTGAGAAAAATAAACTTTTATAATTATAAACAGTAAAAAAATGGTAACTTAAACCTTACAAATCAAAAATAACATCCCCAACTCCTTTAAAATAGAAACTTAATCCGTATATTTAATATCTTTATTTTATTATAATTATGATTTTATCACTCGAAAACTATTTTAATGTAGTAATATATAATATTTTAGAATTGTAAAGTTTAACACACATGTATGTAGAGAGGGAATGGTCAATAGTTTTTGTTTTATCATAAACAATCAAATCAAAAGGCATATTAAATATATTATTATGTAAAGATTTAATATTAAAATGTTATACATTTACAAATATACAAAGTGTAAATTTTAATAAAATATCATTTTTCTTTTGTGAAGATAAAAAATAGGATAAAAGAGAGCAAAAATAAAAAGAGGATAATGGAATTTAAAGGCATACAAACAAAAAAGTGCTCGTGTTGTTGTCTTCTTCCTCGTATCATATCCGTCTTACCAATCTTAAACATCGGATATAATCCATGGATGGAGGGCCAAGAGGCTATGTTGCAAGTGAGTCACACACTCACGCTACGCTCAAACTTAAAAATGTAGTGTTTTGGACTACTGAACTTCTAACAAAATAAAAAGGCACAATATTAATAGACAATTTCTCTACTAAAACAAAAATTAACGCTCTTACAAGAGGAGTCCAAAAGCAAGGTCAAAAGGCGACGATGGTGGTGAATAAGGTCGCATCTTTGGTGGGGCGTCGGTAACTAATCGAAAAAGATGCGGATGATCAAACTTAATTTTTATGAACATTGTGTCTTCCATTGAGATGAGAATGAAAGGAATATTAGAGATATTTTATAGTTGAAGAGTTTAGAAAGAGACAATGAACAACTAGTGTAAAACTATAATTGTTAATTTAATACAATTAGTGATTTGAGGAGTTAATTAGAGGTATATTATAAGTTGATTGTTTTGGATTAGTTATTTGTAACTCTCAAATTAAAACAATAAGTAATTTTGAGGAGTTAATTAGATATTATTATGAGGAAATGTTTAATATGAATCACTAAATGTTTAAAATGCAAAAAGTCATTTGTTCTTCAAAAGTTAAAATTATAGGATTTTAATATAAATCAATCAATGTCCTCAAAAACTATAAAATATAAATTTTCAAAAGTTTTTTTTTATCATAAACAATAAAAAAAAGTGGATTAAATATATAATCATATATAGATTTAATATTAATAGGTTATACATTATAAATGTCAAATTTAAAAAATTAGTGATTCGAGGAGTTGATTAGAGGTATATCATAAGTTGGTTACTTTGGATGAGTTATTTGTAACTCTCAAATTAAAACAATTAGTAAGTTTGAGGAGTTAATTAGAGGTTATTATGAGGAAATGTTTAATATATGAAATGTCATTTGTTCTTCAAAATTTGAAAATTTAGAATTTTAATAAAAATCAATCAATGTCCTCAAAAACTAAAATATAGAATTTTAAAAGTTTTTTTTTGTTATCATAAAAATCAAATAAAAAAGTGAATTACATATATAATTATGTATGAATGTAATATTAATAGAGTATACATTTACCAATACACAAAGTGTATACTTTAATAAAATACATTTTTGTTTTTGTGAAGATAAAAAAAATAGGATGTACAAAAACAAAAAAAATGGATGAGTTAATTGGACAGTATGTGACAAAATAAAGTCGATTTTATGAATTATTTAAGGCCCTCAAAAGCTAAAACTGTAGGGTAAATAAAAAAGTGGATCATACATAGAATTATATGTAGATTTAATATTAATAAGTTATACATTATAAATGTCAATTTAATAAAATTAGTGTATGACCGTACCGGTAGTTACCAATTGTAAAACATTTTTAAATATATATATATATACACACACACACATAGGCCTATAAACTATTTGTGAAAACCGATTAGTCCAACCCCTCAAATGTAACACACCCCAACTTATAAAACGTGTTTCGCAACATCATTCATCAACATATTTGATTTCAACACATCATCATATCATCCTTAGAGCCAACCATCACATTCACATCACACAACCCATTTATCTACTCAACTACTCATCTCTAAACTCATAACACACCATATCATTCTCGTCCCTACACATCTATTTACGCAAGGTCTCAAAGGATAACTTACAAAAATACTACCTAGGATCAACTCTTTATTAAACGAATCTCCTTATAAACTATCTACACCCACACCTACCTATGATGACACTACCTATAAACTCTATCTAACAATTGAGCACCTATCATACATATTTAGTTTGAACCGAACCAAGATCATTAAACGGATCTCCTAAATGATCGGTTCTTGTTCTTCCATCGAGTTGGTTCTTGAACCGAACCAATATATGTCCATCAGATTGAATATGCTCCCTAGAGGCCAATCCAAAAACGATCCAGACCTGTTCGGACGTATCTTGACTTGAGCCGTTGATATGCAGCTTGAACCGCCGCCGGTTCTTGATCAACCCTAGTAGGGTTTCTGCAGGTCTTTTGTAATTTTTCTTTTAATAATTTAGTAAAAAAAGGAAAAGAATACATACAATTGGATGGAAAAATGTATAGAAGTTCCATTATTATTTTCTTATTGTTGTTGTAGTTTGTGTGTAATTCCTAGACTATTCCGAAGCTGATACTTGACCCCTCTTATATCCATACTTACACTATATCTTTACCTTATTTTAAGTTTGCGTTTGTCTTTTATAAGTTATTGTTTTTCGTTGACAAAAATAGGTGAGTCAAGTTTTGCTTAGTCCTTTGTTTGGCACCACTCTAAAAGTTGTTTTCCTTTTGAGATCAAGGACCGTTCATCTTTATCGATTATAGTTCTTGAACGCATTGACTTGTGCTTTGTTTGAGGTATTACTTGAAGATTCACATGTGGACTTCCCAAACTAGCTAAGATAAACTAGACGGAAATGAGAAACTAAGGGGTAAAGAAAGATAGACTTATGAGGGTACCTTTCTTTCATTTCACTAACTTGACGTATTTGGTTATTTTGAGTAATGTCTAACTCATGGAAGGAAGTTGATAACAAGGTCCTTGAACCCATCAATTCTAACGAGTTTCGTGCCATGGTGAGGAACATGAATTTCACAATGGAACGGATGGTCGTTTTTGAACAACAACTAACGACGCCACCCCGAACCATTCCCCATGCAACCATCAATAATCTACCACCCCCACAATCCTGACACTAGCCCCACCAAGTTAATCCCGAAATCATGCAACCTAGGATCTTCCTAAGGATAGAGCTAGATTTTGATGAAGAAGGAGATGAAAGAAACCCCGCTCCCAAAACTGAAGTGTTCTCCAACGCTAAAGTGAAATTACCACCGTTTGAAGAGAAGTGTGATGATTATTTGTACCTTATTTGGGAAGCAAAGGTAGAGAAAATATGGAGTCACCATAACGTTTCAAAAATCCAAAAGGTGCAATACGTTAACCTTGAATTTATTGGTTATGCTCTAATGTGGTTGAATAGTTTAGTGAAAGTAAGGAGAAGGAAACTAGATACGAATATCACTACTTAGGAGAAGTTGAGAGCTAGCATGGGGGGCTCTCTTTGTTTCACCTTATCATGGATCAGAGCTTCACCAAAAGCTAGAGAACCCTAAGCAAGGGTCAATGAACACGAAAGAGGTATATAACCCTGAAGATGACAATGATTCGGGCTGATTTGCAAGAAAAAGAAGAAAAAGCCACCATGAAGAGGTATCTTAGGATCTTACACCCTTGTTTGGCCAATGAGATTGACTTGTATGCCTACTTTAACATGACAGATCTACAACATCTCGCGATCAGAGTGGAAAGGAAGCTCAAGGCCCTAAAATTAAGAGAGATGGACCCCATTGTCCTAGAGAAGCGGGTTCAGCCATGATCAGTCCCAGTATAGCCATGAGCCAGCACGAGAGCAAGGATCCAGCCGTGACTCGTCACAAGAGTCATGCAACCCTACGACCACCTCTATTGCACCGTATACAAACAAAACACTTGCCCCGACATCTCAAGGAAGTACTCCTACTTCTAACACTAGATAGAGATATCACTTATCTTAAATGTCAAGGAAGATGACATATGGCTTGAGAGTTGTCCTAATAACAAGACATTGATTGTTAATGATATGGAAAACTATGAATTAGGTTCCGACCAAAAAGAGGATGATAAATCCTCTTTACTAGTTGAACAAGACCTGTTGGAGAATGACAATGAAGAACCTTTTAAAAATGGTCTATGTTTACATACTAGTATGATTGTTGATGAGTTGTGATGATTTGAGTGCTTTAGATATTGTTTCTTCTAAAAGTGTAGCTATTCATGTTTTAGATAACCATGCTGAAATTTATATTCATAATGTGGAGAAAACTGATTGCTTAGGTGAACTTGCTTTTGCTAAAATTATTTCACCTCATACATCCCTTATTGATGTTATTATACCTCTTGATTTGAATGCTGAATTTGTGAAGTGTATTGCTGAAACTATTTCATATTCTATATCCTCTATTGATGTTATTTTATCTTCTAGTCCGAATTCTAATTTCATTGAGTGTAATGTTGGAATTGTTGGATTAAACACGTCTTTTAATGATGGTAGGAAGGATGATTTGCTTGATGAAATTTGTGAACCATAGGGAAGAAAGTTTGATACTATATTTGCCTCCTTTATCCTTTTACTATTACTTAATTTATTTATTATCTTGTTGTTAAAAGAGATTTAAGTGTTATACCTTCTATAGACAAAGACAATCAAAGGGAGAATTTACTCCATGCTCATTGCTTATTCAAGGGAAGAGTGTACAATATGATCATTGATAGTGGAAGATGCAGTAACTTGGTAAGCCTTGATGCGATTTCTAATTTGGAACTTAACACATTTCATCACCCTCGACCCTACAAACTTGGGTGAATGAACGATTGTGGAAAAATAAGGATCAATCGACAAACTAATGTTTCCCTGAAGATTAGAACATATGAGGATACTATATTATGTGATGTTTCTCCTATGCATGCTTGACATATCCTACCTTGACAATATGTGTAACGTCCGGTTTCGATATTTTCTTTCTTGCGTACTTCTATCGATATTTTTATTAGTAAGTTTTTTTATATTTTTTAAAAGTATTTTTACGACGTAAATAGCTTTCCCGAGTATAATTATATTCTGTTTTACTTTCGAAAAAGATCGGAAGATTGTTCCGATTCGAAAATCCTGTTCCGTATGTTTGAAATCGAGCCTATCCTTTTTATTATTTTCTTTTCTTCTTCATTTTCTTTCTTTTCCCTTTTTCCCTTTTTCTTTTCTCTCTCTATCTTCTTGTCTCTCTACGGACTGGTGGACGAGTGACATAGGTGAGCACCCGACCCCTCGCTTCACTCGCCCGACCCCTCGACCCCCCTTTGTTCCTCCTGCCCCTATTTCACACCAGCCCAGCCTGTTTCCCCTCTTCCTCGCACCAACCCAAACCCTTCATTCTCTCCCCATCTACCCATCTCATTCTTCTTTGCACTGTTGGGGACCAGCAATTGCAGGAGAGTTATGCCTTGTGGAACCACCGGAGAAGAGGGTTTCACCACCGGGAACCGCCGAATCGAAGGGGAGCCGCCTCCACACTGCCGCCTCGATCGATCGGAGCCGCCTACTGGACTGGGCACGCTGCCGTCCTTCTACCCAATTTTTCTCTGTCCTCTCCTGCCGCCTGGAGGCCGCCACTGCAGGGAGTTGGACCGCCCTTGTGCCGCCGCTCCTTCCTCCGCCTGCACCGCCACCGGGCGCCTCTCCTTCCTCCGCCTGCACAGCCGCCGGCTTCTCATCCTTCCTCTGCAGCGTGTCCCAAAGGTTTATAAAGACCTTTTGGTCAAATTAATTCGGCCCCCTCTCTTTACAGTGAATTACATTTTGTGCCCCATTTGTTTGACAATTGCAGTTGTGAACCCAGTTTTTGGATATGAACTTTTATACCCCGTAAAAATTTATTACATATTTGGGCCTTAATTTTTATTGCAGTTTCGGATGCGCCCGATAATGGCCAACGAACCCGTACTCGACATCCGTAGATCGTCTTCCGCCTTGGACCTTGTGTGAGTACCTTCTCCCTTGTTTAGTTATGTTGATGGTAGTATATCATGCTAGGTGAATCTAGCATAACTTAGAGTGAATGTCATGTAGTGGCCTTGAACCTTAGGGACTTGTGTATGGATTATGAACTTGTGGAGTTTCGTTACGATCTTAGGATGATCATCGAGATTAGGGGTTGGACCTAGCCTGCTTGAGATATGACCTCATATAGGTTTAGAGACTAGAAGTCCAAGGGCTTCTAGCATTCCGGATAGTTCTTGATAGTGTGCCTCGTTTGGTCAGGAGTTGACCGTTTTCTTGTGGAAAGCTGTGAGGGGATTTATTCGAGTTACCTTGAGCGAGGTAAGTCCCCGGACTTACTTAGCCGCTTTTATGCATTATTTGGATGAGTGACGGTGGTGTGTGTTTTAGCTTGTTATGATCATGAAAGCCGAATTAGGATGACTTATATATATATATATATATATATATATTTTGTTGGCCCACTTGTTTATTATTATTAGGTGGTGACATCACTGCCCAGCTCCCGAGGGAGACTGGGAGGTTCTCTACGATCAGGCCATACATGGTATACGGGCGGACTTCTTCACCACTCCACATGGTATACAGGGAGAGCTCTGCATCACTCCTGTTGGTTACACGGGAACAGAGGCGAGAGTCATAAGACTCTCGTGTCACACTTTGGAACAACTGGAATAATTTATAAAGAAGATAAGAATCGGTTTGTATGTATATATGAGCATGATGTCTGTTATGTGTACTTATGTGTGTTTGTGCCCTTGCAATCGTTATAATGCCTAGAATGTGAGCTAACACTTTTATACCGATTGTTGTAGATGCCCATGCAGGTTAGGGATGCCTCCGAGTGACGCAGATGAGTGGTCAATCGGGGTCTTTGTACATTATAGGACGGGGATGGTCTTATGTTGTTATGTTGTAGACTTAAGTATTTTGTTATGGAGTTATGTTGTTTTGAGGACTCGGCTGAGTTTCCACGTTGTATCGTTATCTTTCAGTTTTCCCGCGCATATATTATAAACGCTTTAAGTATTTTTCCTTTATTTGTACCTTGTTTGAAAGGTCCGATGAAATTGTTGTCAGGCTAAGGGTCGGGACCCATTGATAGCATGAATTATTGTCTATATTTTGGGGCCTGTTTAGACGTTCTATCTTCAATAATCTGCATGTTTGGATGTATATTATGTGATTATATTGTCGTTTCATCTACCTTTGCGGGAATCGAGGTCTACACCAAGTTTCGTTGTAATCGTAGGTAAAATGGCACGTTTTGCATCAAAAAGGAGCAAAAGGAGTTAAGGAGTCATTGGAGCTACATTCAGGAACTTAAGGAAGAATCCAGGAATCATGGAATTGGATTAGAGATTCACTTTGAACCAGATTTGAGAGATTTCACATTCAGTTGTGATTCACTTCGGTTGACTACAGAGTCACCTCGGCCGAGGTGATCCAGAGGAGCTGACTCGACCGAGGCGAACACCTTGGACGCGGCAAGGATATTTTATTCTTGGTTGAGATCTTTTATCTTTGGAAAGAGGATCTTATATTTTTGGGCTGGATTCGTGGAAGGAAGAAGATAATTTAGCCCATATATTTTACCTATTTTTATGGGAAAAGATCTTTCTAAGATACTTATCTTTGGAGGGTAATTTTCTTATAAAAAGGGTCGGATTTTCCACAAATCTACCTCGTGCTATACCACCGATCATCCCGCTTACAGCCGTTTTACCATACTACCGCTGAGAGATTTGAAGAACCTTTTTGAAGGTTGAAGGAAGATTGAAGTAAGATTGAAGGAAGAAAGTTTATAGCTTTTATAGCTTTGTGAAGGGTTTTGTAAGATTCCCTTAAATTCCCTTCTTTGTTGATTGTCTTTGTTGGATTTTGATCCAAGGAACGCTTGTTGATTGATAATTGATTCAGTTATTGAAGCCTGTCTCTTAAGGTTTTCTTGTTCAATCATTCTCTTTCTTCCCTTATATTTGATTATTACTCTCATGATGATGAGTGGCTAATTTCCTTGTGTGATTCTAGAGTGATTGGCTGAAGGTTGTGGGACAAACAATTATAGAATAGTCTTAATCACAGTAGGACCCTGAAAGTTCGAGTCTTTATCCTTAACCCTAAGCATCTCGCTCAGTCGATGTACATCTCGGCCGGGGTGAAATTCTTCTGACCGAGGTGACTTATCTGATCCGAAACTGAGAGTTAAGTGTTAGAGTTTGCCAAATCCTATCCTTATTATACCTTTCCTGGTTCAATGCAAGCCTAGGATGAGACTTACCCGGTAATAGGAGTTACAGTTTGGGATTAGTGAGTAGTGAGACTTACCCGGTGATCTATTCCACTTTAGACACACCTTCCCTTTGCAAAAACCTCAGCTTTGTCCGCTTATCTTTAGATCTTGAGTTGGAACCACAACTAGATGCTTTAATCCCTAGAATTGCATATTTCCTTAATTGACTTTTTATCATCCTTGATTGTTTTAATTGCTTCGTGGTTAGTAATTACATTGCTTACCTATTCCTGCTTTGTTTCACTAAGTCCCTGTGATCGACCCCTGAAATTTCTTGCTTTTTACTACGATTGACCCGTACACTGCGGGTTTGCATCCTTGTTTTAAGCTTACATCTAGGGTTATAAATTTAAAGCTTGCACACACCGTTTGGAGCGAACAAGTTTTTGGCGCCGTTGCCGAAGACTTGGTCTAGACCGAGCCGGTTGCGGTTTGCTTTCGGGGCACTTGCCCCCTGTTTCTACTAACTACTCTACTTGAGTGACTTTCGCAGGTTCTTTTTCTTAGGTTTATGCGAAGAACCCGCGCTGGGAAGGAAATCGTTCCCTACGATCCCGAACCAGAAAAGACATACAAAAGACGCTTGAAAGAAGCGAAGATGGCCAACCAAGACAATCGCGATCTTGAGGCCGAATTGAAGGAGGCGTTAGAACAGCTACGCCTCAGCAGGGAAGAACTGAGGCTGGAAAAGGAAGAAACTCGCACCAGGACTGAGGCGATCGAAGCAGATATGGCAACCCTACGAGAACATTATCTACATCGACCGAACCCAGATCCTCGACCGAGGCAAGATCTTGTTCCAGATCCTTGACCGGGGCAGAATCCAGTACCTGTCGCCCCGGCCGAGATACTTCCACCTCGGATGCCAATCCGAAACGTTTTGTTAGCAGGTATTCCACAGACCCTAGGTCAAAGGATGGACCCCAATCAACAACTGAGGCGTCCAAGAGTTAATCTAGGAGATCCAGTGGACCATGATTACGAACTTCGACCGCAAGTTCTTTCCATGATTCACCAATGTCAGTTTGGAGGGCTTGAGAAGGAATCCCCGCATCAACATCTACAAAACTATGAGATCTTGATGGAGACCTTGAGACCTTCAAGAATAGAAAGCAACAACTACAAGCTAAGGCCTTTCTACTTCTCCTTGAAAGATAAGGCGCTTACTTGGTATCAATCTCTTCCTCCCGAAAAGATCAGCACTTGGGAAGAGATGACGACGGAATTCTTAACTAAGTTCTTTCCCCCCTCTAAAATTGTTGAAATGAGAGGGAAGATCAATGCATTCATCATGAAAGACATGGAGAGCTTGTCCAAGTTATGGAAGAGATTTTAAGACATTCTTTTGGATTGTCCACATCATGGGATTTCAAAGATAGAATTGTTGGAGATATACTTCAAGGGACTGGACGGCAACACCCAGTTCAACCTTCAACTACTATCCGCCGGTACATTCATGGACATGGCGATTGACGAAGCTTGGGAGTTCATAGAGAAGCAAGCTTTACACATGGAGAAATATCCCACCAAGGAGCTGAAGGTGGAGTTAAAAAAGTCAACTTTCAAGAGGAGCCATCAAACACTAATCAACTCATCTCTTTGAAGAATGACGTGAAACAATTGAAGGAACTCTTAGTTGCTCAAACCAAGAAGGAAGATCAAGGATCAAGGAACAATGATGGATACCGTAACAACAACAACAGTTTCCGGAACAACAACTATAACAACAATAGAGGATCCAACAACAATAATTGGAGGACAAACAACCAAAATTCGGGTAACCCTTACTCTTACTCTAATTTAAATGATTCCTCTAATCCTTTCCTCTCTTCTCCTTCTTCATCTACTCCATTGAAGAGCCAAGAGCAAGGATCAAATTCGTCCCAGCCGGAAAAGAAAGACGCAGTGCTGGAGGCCATCTTGATCAAGCTTAGCGCTATGGAGACATCTATGACGTCATTTTCGAAGGCACAAAAAGCCTTTGAACAACAACTTGCTAGTAGGGCGAATAAAACGCCAAGAGATCCAGGGAAGCTTCCAGCAAAGACGGAAAGCAACCCTAAGGGCCAGATCATGGCCATAACGACGAGGAGTGGACTGAAGGCTGCAGATCCAGTGCCTCGGTCGGTGCCAGTATAGACGAAGACCACCTCGGTCCAGGTGCAGACGAAGAACACTTCTTCCAAGATGCCAACCGAGGTGGAGCCACAGAAAGCGGAGGAGAAAACTGAAGTTTATATTCCACCTCCTGCATATAAACCACCACTTCCATTCCCCCAGTCAAGGGCCAGAGCACATCTAGACAAGCATTTTGGTAAGTTCCTTGACTTGATGAACAAACTACACATTAATATCCCATTCCTTGATGCTATTCTAGGGATGCCCGCCTATGGGAAATTCTTGAAAGAGATTCTGTCAAGGAAGAGGAAGTTGGAAGACTTCGGTGAAGTAAGGATGACATCTAAATCCTCGGAGCTTATTCAAATCATGAAGGAGAAGATGCCACCCAAGTTAAGAGATCCCGGCTCATTTTGCATCTCCGTTCAAGTTGGGGATGTCACTTGTGAAGCCTTATGTGATCTAGGAGCCAGCGTGAGCATCATTCCGCTGGAGCTATGTGTTAAGATCGGACTTGGAGAGCCCAAGCCGGTTAAGATACGGTTATACATGGCGGACCGCTCCATTACCCATCCCGTGGGCATTCTGGAAGACGTTCCGGTTAAGTTAGGTAACTTCTATTTACCTATAGACTTTGTTGTGCTTGACATTCCCGCAGATTATCCCGTTCCTATCATTCTCGGGAGGCCATTTCTAGCAACTTTGGGTTGCAATGTGGATTGTAAGAACGCCAAGTTGAAATTCAACATTGGCGGAGATGAAGTGGAGTTTGCA
This sequence comes from Fagopyrum esculentum, assembly GCA_033239045.1. NCBI lineage: Eukaryota > Viridiplantae > Streptophyta > Magnoliopsida > Caryophyllales > Polygonaceae > Fagopyrum > Fagopyrum esculentum. The sequence goes on along the minus strand of BSUD01000006.1, from coordinate 26,043,264 downwards.
TTACTTGCGGCTATGAAGGGAGAGAAGCTAGGAGATGATATCTTCAACATCTATGATGAAGAAGAATCAAGAAAATTGGTGAGCTCTATCCTTATTAAAGATCCACTTGAAAAAGTTATTAGCTTTAGCTTAATGGAGGAAGGTATAGATGCTTCTTGTGATGCAGATATACGGAGCTTAAAGGCACTGGAAGAAGATCCAGGAGCTAAAACTGAAAGACTAATCTAGGAGAAGAAGATCTCCAGTTTCGGTTCCAGTTGCAGTACCTCGACCGAGACACTTTCTGGACCAAGCGAGGTGGCTGAAGAACATCTCGGTCAACCTCTCTGGACCTCGACCGAGGTCGAAAGCGAGATGATGTCAACTGAGACTTCTGAAGGTCCAGTTCCTCAATTTTCCCCACTGGAAGAAGGAAGCAAGGATCCTCCTCAGAAAGCACCCCCTGTTGTGGAGCTTAAACAACTCCCAAGTCATGTGAGATATGTCTTTCTTGGACCGGATTCTACCTATCCCATTATTGTTAGTGCTTCCCCTCTCCGAATCTAAATTATCTAAACTAATGCATGTCCTTAGGAAGCATCAAAAGGCTTTGGGTTATACCATTGATGATCTTATTGGCATTAAGCCTTCTTTCTGCATGCATAGAATACTAATGAAGGACGATCATAAGACTTCACGGGAACCTCAAAAACGGTTAAATCCGATCATGAAAGAGGTTATGAAGAAAGAAATTCTTAAGTTGTTGGATGCAGGTATCATATATCCTATCTCGGACAGCAAGTGGGTTAGCCCAGTACACGTAGTTCTGAAGAAAGGAGGGATGACCGTTGTGACGAATAAGAACAACGAGTTAATCCCGACTAGGACCGTCACGGGCTGGAGGGTTTGCATTGATTATAGGAAGTTGAACACGGCCACTCAGAAGGACCATTTTCCACTTCCCTTCATTGATCAAATGCTTGAACGGTTGGCCCAGCATTTACACTTCTGCTATTTAGACGGCTATAGTGGTTTCTTCCAGATTCCTATCCATCTGGATGATTAGGAGAAGACCACTTTAACTTGTCCATGGGGGACATTCGCTTATAGGAGGATGCCATTTGGATTATGCAATGCACCCGCTACCTTCCAACGATGCATGATGGCTATCTTTTCCGAGTATATAGAGGAGATCATGGAGGTATTTATGGATGATTTTTCAGTATATGGTTCCTCTTTTGATGATTTCCTGTCTAACCTTTCTCTAGTGCTACAAAGATGTGAAGATACTAATCTCGTCTTAAATTGGGAGAAGTGTCACTTTATGATTAATGAAGGCATTGTGCTAGGACACCTCGTTTCTAATCGAGGTATTGAGGTCGATCGCGCTAAGATTGAGACCATTGAGAAACTCCCTCCCCCTTGTTCTGTTAAAGGTGTGAGGAGTTTTCTCGGGCATGCAGGTTTCTACAGGAGATTCATCAAGGACTTCTCGAAGATTTCTATCCTACTAACTAACCTCTTGAATAAAGATGTTATTTTTGAGTTTTCGCAGGAATGTCTTGATGCATTTTATATGATTAAGGAAGCGTTGATCTCCGCCCATTATCCAGCCTCCGGATTGGACCTTTCTCTTTGAGATCATGTGCGATGCGAGTGATGTGGCAGTAGGAGCGGTGCTTGGACAAAAGAAGGATGAGCGGACCAGCGCCATCTACTACGCTAGCAAGATGCTAGATGAGACCCAGCGTAACTACGCCACCACCGAGAAGGAGCTATTGGCGGTTGTATATGCTTTCGAGAAGTTTCGTTCTTACCTAGTAGGGGCGAAGGTCATTGTCTACACCGACCATGCAGCCATACGTTACTTACTTGCTAAGAAGGATGCAAAGTCACGCCTTATCCGATGGATTCTCTTGTTTCAAGAATTTGACCTAGAGATCCGCGATAAGAAGGGGTCCGAAAATTCTGTTGCGGACCACCTCAGCCGGTTACATCCCTCTTCACGTGAAAAGGACAACCCACCCATAGACGATTCATTCCCCGATGAGCACTTGCACTTGTTGGAGCGTTTGATAGATTTCCTTACATCACCCCATGATGAAGGTGAAGTATGGGGTGAGGATACCTCCCACCTTGTTTAGAGACATCTTACAGTCCAGCTAGCGACCTTAAATCAAGCGCTGCTTGGGAGGCAACCCAAGGTATTGCTTTCTTTTCCCTTTTTCTAGTCTAGCTTGATAGTTTGCTTTTGCTTTGCTTTGTTTCGTTTTTGGCGTCCTGGACAGACAATAGGTGACATCTAAGGAAGGAATACAACCCATGAGCACAACTGGAAGGACAGAAGTTCGAGAAATTGAGAAGACGAAGTTGACTGAGACACATCTCGGTTGCTGTCACAGCACCTCGACCGAGATGATTCTTGAGCAACCGAGGCGATTAGGGTTTCTGAAGATCCACCTCGGTCCGTACACCTCGGTCCAGTCGAGAGCACCTCGACCGAGGTGACAGCAGTTCCAGAAAAGGTATAAAAGGGGCTGAAGATTTCTCTCTCCTCTCTTTACCCTCTTCTCGACCGCGGCGCATATCTCACCTCGCTCCTCCGTTCTTCGCTCGTTTTCGACGATTCTTGCTTCTAAATTGAGAGGAAAGCGTAGAGGATCGTATTGCAAGCACTAATCTGCAGAAAGAACGAGCCGAATCGACCAAATCGGGGTAAAAATGAAAAAAACCCTAACTTCGTCTTTCTCTACTGATTTCTCTCGTTCTGGGCTTTGGTTGCCCCTACATTTGTTGAGGAACAGATTAAGTACCCCATATAAACCTTTGGTAGTGATTTTGGGGGAAAAGAACTGGATTTTTGAGGGAATCGATCGAGTAGTTTTTCGCCTCGGTCCAGTCGGCCTGTGCCTCGGCCGAGGTGTTCTACAGAATTGTCAGGGCGACCGAGGTGGTCTGACAGGTCACAGTAATTATGAGTTCTGACAGGCAGTTGGTCCTGAGGGACAGATCTTCTCCTTCTCCTTCTTCTGCTTCCCGCCGTACTAGACCGGTGATCCACGAGAGACACCAGGTCGATTATGACCGTATAGCGGCCGGTCTAGTGATTGCACCCCGCTTCCTGGACGTTTCAGCTTTTGACTGCCTCCACGTTGATGATGATCTGAGGCGTATGATTTCTGCTGTGGGGCTGGAGCAGTTCACAGAGATCAGAGCTCCGGCCTATCTAGAGCCGACCCTGGAGTTTGTCAGCTCCTTTACCTACCTGCCTACCAAGCGCGCCGTGAAGTACCGGTTGATGAACCGGAACTACTTGGTTCCCTTAGAGCACTGGCGGGATATCTTTGGCTTCCCGATCCCGACAATTGCTGATTTTCCCTCCCGAGCTGTAGCTAGGGAGTTTTGGGGACAGATAGCTCACGTGGTTGAGCATGCTGACAGATGGAGACTTGGAGATTTCAGGGAGAGGATTATATTCCATCTTGCTTTCAGACTGGCCCACAGGATATTCAATGAGACTCTTTTGGCACGTATTGAGACACCCCAGAAGGTCAGACAGGGGGAGCTTCTGAGCTTATACTACATGGTGACGGGAGGGATCCCAGATTTTGGATTGATGTTGGCAGAGGATCTGCATAGGATAAAGGCGAAGGGAAAGGGCGACATCTGTTGTGGAGGTATTGTGACTCCTATAGCGAGTTACATGGATATGGACCTCAGTGCTTGTACCATGGTGGCGGCTACCAAGCCGCTTGAACTTCAAGAGATGATCACTCGGAGGATACTGGTTCCCCGAGGACTTACTACGCCATATATGGCGATGCCATGGGAGCCGACTGCACCATAGAGGATCAGATGGTCAGCTCAGTTCTCCGTATTTGATCCACACTACTGGCAGGCTACGTAGATTCCACTAATGGAGGATGCTAGAGAGGCAGCATCTGCAGCAGCTCAAGGACCAGCGGAGGAGGACGAGGCTGAGGATGATGATGACGATGTTGCTGAGGATGGTGGTGTTCCTATGGATACGGGCACAAATATGGCTGGGACTAGTGCGCCGGTCATCGATTTGGATGATGACGAGACTGAGGAGGAGCCGGCTGCAGCACCAGCACGTACCGCTAGGCGTAGGGTACGTAGGCAGAGGGATCCACTTGCTCACCGTCGGATCGATGATCTGACGGATCAAATGATAGATTCCTATGCTGCCATGTCCCTAGAGATCCGAGAGATGCAGGAGAGACTACACTACCAGCACATGATGGCTGAGATTCAGTTTCAGCATGTCATGGGCTATCCTTTTGACCCATCTCAGCACCCGTATGTGCCACCACCACCACCACCGGATCGAGATTATTGAGAGCTTGCAGGATTTTCTTTCTTTATTTATTATGCAACTCAGCTATGTCCGGTGAGTTTTTTATTTCTCTAGACTTATTTTGACCCATTGGGACAATGTGTCCCAAGTATGGGGTATTGGATGTATTATCTGACTATGGATGTATCACTTGACTCTATCGGATATTTATGATCTTATTTTGCTTTATGTGTTTATGTGAGATTACATGCATGCATACAGGTTATTTGATTGAGAAAAAAGTAAAAAAACTGCACAGAAAAAAAAAATTTTGACCTCGACCGGGATGGTTCTGGCCAAACGAGGTGAACCACCTCGGTTGACTTAGAACATCTCGACCGAGGTGGTTTTCCAAACTGAGAATTTTTGAAACGTTTTGTGCTTCTTTTCTGGATGTGATCTCAGTGAAGATAAAGTTTGCAGACTGGTTTTGAAATCTTTATATGTTTGAAAGGTTTTATAATATGTTTAAGTTGCTAAATGCTTTGTTTGAAATTTTGGCATGTTTAATACTTTGTTTTTATCAAAATTATGTTGAATTTGAAGGTTGACACCACATGATGAGTTCTCTCACTTTCTTCCTGGAAAGACCAAGGCAATTCATTCTTTTCTCTTCTTCTTCTTGATCATGCTTAGCCCCTCATATACATATTCGTCTTCCTTTACCTATCCGGGAATTTGGAAGCAAGCAAGTGAAAAGCAGGTGAAAGAAAAGTTGAGAAGTTGGCTGGAAGTGAAAGTGTTAGAAATTAATAAATAGGTTTGGGGAAGTCAATCATGATGATGAGTAACTCGGCACCATTCACATAGTTGGGTGTTTGTTTCTTGCCAAAGTCGGATTGAGCGATATTCCTAACGGGTCATGATATGTGCATCAAGGGTTTGATGCATCTCGAGAAATTGATGATTGTTGATTTTCTAGGCTTCGGTTATTGTGCACCTCTGTCCATGCATCCCAAAAAGTAAAGTAAAAGAAAAGAAAAGTGTGAAATAAGCAAAGCTTATTGATGGATGATGTTGAAAGTCAAGTGAAAGTGAAGTGATATCCTTTTCCCGGATTCTTGCACCACGTTACCTTCTATACATCCCTACCCTACACGTTTCTTGACCTTTCTTTTGGGAAGCCCTTGAGACCTCAAGCTTGTTGATTGACTTAGTGGTTTAAACTGGATTATGCATGATTAATTTCGATAATTATGATTTATTATGCATTCTATGATTTTATGCAAAGATCAACTTTCTTATATTTATAAAATGTTTTAAGCATATTTTGATTTTAAATTCCATGAAGTATTCTCTTAGGGTGATCTATGATTGTAGCACACCATTAAAATATTTTGAAAGACTTTTTCATTGATCTTCATGACTAATAATCCATTCTATCTTGTATTTTATATTCGGAACTTGCTTGGGGACAAGCAAGGGCTAAGTATTGGGTATTTTGATAGCATGAATTATTGTCTATATTTTGGGGCCTGTTTAGACGTTCTATCTTCAATAATCTGCATGTTTGGATATATATTATGTGATTATATTTTCGTTTCATCTACCTTTGCGGGAATCGAGGTTTACACCAAGTTTCGTTGTAATCGTAGGTAAAATGGCACGTTTTGCATCAAAAAGGAGCAAAAGGAGTTAATGAGTCATTGGAGCTACATTCAGGAGCTTAAGGAAGAAGCCAGGAATCTTGAAATTGGATTAGAGATTCACTTTGGACTAGATTTGAGAGATTTTACATTCAGTTGTGATTCACCTCGGTTGACTACAGAGTCACCTCGACCGAGGTGATCCAGAGGAGCTGACTCGACCGAGGCGAACACCTTGGACGCGGCAAGGATATTTTATTCTTGGCTGAGATCTTTTATCTTTGGAAAGAGGATCTTATATTTTTGGGCTGGATTCCTGAAAGGAAGAAGATAATTTAGCCCATATATTTTACCTATTTTTATGGAAAAAGATCTTTCTAAGATATCTTATCTTTGGAGGGTAATTTTCTAATAAAAAGGATCGGATTTTCCACAAATCTACATCGTACTATACCACCGATCATCCCGCTTATAGTCGTTTTACCATACTACCGTTGGGAGATTTGAAGAACCTTTTTGAAGGTTGAAGGAAGATTGAAGGAAGAAAGTTTATAGCTTTTATAGCTTTATGAAGGGTATTGTAAGATTCCCTTAGATTCCCTTCTTTGTTGATTGTCTTTGTTGGATTTTGATCCAAGGAACGCTTGTTGATTGATAATTGATTCAGTTATTGAAGTCTTTCTCTTAAGGTTTTCTTGTTCAATCATTCTCTTTCTTCCCTTATATTTGATTATTACTCTCATGATGATGAGTGGCTAATTTCCTTGTGTGATTCTAGGGTGATTGGCTGAAGGTTGTGGGAAAAACAATGATAGAATAATCTTAATCACAGTAGGACCCTGAAAGTTCGAGTCTTTATCCTTAACCCTAAGCATTTCGCTCAGTCGATGAACATCTCGGCCGGGGTGGAATTCTTCTGACCGAGGTGACTTATCTGATCCGAAACTGAGAGTTTAGTGTTAGAGTTTGCCAAATCCTATCCTTATTATACCTTTCCTGGTTCAATGCAAGCCTAGGATGAGACTTACCCGGTAATAGGAGTTACGGTTTGGGATTAGTGAGTAGTGAGACTTACCCGGTGATCTATTCCACTTTAGAAACACCTTCCCTTTGCAAAAACCTCAGCTTTGTCCGCTTATCTTTAGATCTTGAGTTGGAACCACAACTAGATGCTTTAATCCCTAGAATTGCATATTTCCTTAATTGACTTTTTATCATCCTTGATTGTTTTAATTGCTTCGTGATTAGTAATTACATAGCTTACCTATTCCTGCTTTGTTTCACTAAGTCCCTGTGATCGACCCCTGGAATTTCTTGCTTTTTACTACGATTGACCCGTACACTGCGGGTTCGCATCCTTGTTTTAAGCTTACATCTAGGGTTATAAATTTAAAGCTTGCACACACCGTTTGGAGCGAACACCCATTGTGAGGTCTCCGCCCGTAGTATCCCGAGTCCCGCAGATTTGGGGTCTTACAATATGATAGAGATGTAGATCATAAAGGAAAGACTAATCGTTATTGTTTAACATTTCAGGGCAAAGATGTCATACTTAAGCCTATGATTCCAATTGAAGTTGTTGACTATTATGAGAAGAGGAAGAGCAAGAACAAATAGGAGGATACTAAGCAACAATACATGTTGATCATCAACACAAGATCGATGGATAGAGGACCTACCCTCTTGATCACTAATGCAGGGTCAACTAAAAGAGGCCATGTGCCAACTAATAATGTTTCAAGTTGTCCTATCTTGAGTTTTATTTGCAGGGAATTCTTATCATTCATTTATGATATATGAATTTCCAATGATTTCATCAAAAATATTGGAACCATCCACCGTGTATTCTCGACTTTTCCTTCGCCACACATAACTTCTCATTATCCCATGTTGAGTATGATCATCACTCTTGAAAGCCATACGTTTAAGGCAACATTGATGACATATTTTTCTCTTAACCCTCGCCACTGGTATTCCTATGGATCATATCAAAGAAGTTTTCTCATTTGTTCGCTATGAGAAACTACGAGTAATGGATGTTGAATTTACCCTCTTCTAATGGAAGTTGTGTCTTTGCACTTCGTGTAGGTATTTGGAAGGATGAGATGCCGCCCCAGCTGGAACCCAATCAAGAAGGCTCGGATTCGTGGATGAATCATTTTCAAGTGGAAGGATGAGTTTGGAGCATTCTGAAGCTCAACATCACCTTCAAGCAAGAGAATGAAACTAGGACAAAGGAGAAGATGAGAGGAGGAGGTGGAGGAGGAGGAGAAAAAGAAGAGAGCTAGAAGGAAGCAATTGCATGGATTGAAGAGATGGATCAAACTAGATACAACTTCATTGCATGGATTGAAGAGATGGATCAAAATAGATGGATATTCATTTACAAAACAAGGATCATATGCATGAGAGATCCCATATGGAAGACGAAGGAGAAGTCATGCATGTCCATGCATGATCACGTGTGAATGGAGACACATCCATGCACATCCATGCATGATCACGTATGAATGAAAGAGACAAAGTCGTGTGTAGCCTTGTATGGGCATGCGTGAATTATAACAAGAATGAGCCAAATATAGTGGTTGCATTATGTTTTAATTAGATCCTATTTTCAACCCATAAGAGACACTTTTTATTATGGGCTTTGCTTTATTTTGTTGGGATTTTTAAGTACATTGTCAAACCCATGCTTTAATTAAGACTCTAGCTAGTAAGGTTTCGATCTAATGCCTAAATAAGGCATAAAGTATCCACGTTTTTCATCATCCAATTCATAAACAAAATTGATACTTTTTAGTATTCTCTGCACGGAGTTCATGTGTCTTCCTAAGGAAGAGAGAACGAGTGGATTCTCGTTCGACCTTATAGCTTGAACTGTTTTGTGTTGTGTCACCTTGAATTGACAAGTTGGTGTTCTAAATCATTCATAAGTATCTTTCTTGTGCTCTATGGACAATTGTTTTCTCTCTTGAGTGAGATTGTAGTGAATGATTCTATGATCATTCTTGGTTATGTGGTAGGACCTTAGTTTGCCAAGTGTGCTTCAAGTTGTTTCGTAGGGTTCGACCTTGATCTAGTCATCTACCGATCCACCACCATCATCGGATCATCAGCCGTCCCTCAACCTCCTCCAATCCATCCGCAACCTATCTATATACGATCAGATCTCGTTTGTTCGATCCCTATGATAAGGATTAAGAAGAGTCTTTGGTGTCGAAAGATCGGGACGCAACCACACTGTTAATCCCCGTATCACAACTAAAATCTAAACAATACCAGCTCGCATACCAAGGATGAGGTTTAATACGTATGAAGTGCAAGTAGCATAAAGAGACGATGTTTCATCATATTGGTACTCAATAAGTTTTCTAATTCCCTCAAAAGTAGTATGTTTTCTACTTTGTTCGAATAAAGGTTACATATTCACAAATATGTTATACAAGTCCAAACACGGAAATTGAATCACTCAAGGCATGTGTAGAAATTAGAAAGTTTTCCACTTCTCATAAAATCAAACCAAAAACAAAAACTGAACTAAAGAAACATAATTAGATTAGAAAGAGAAACTAAAATCTAGTTAACTCTACATTAAGAATACACACAAGTAGATCAACTATGAGGTTTAATACGTATAAAGAGATGAGGTTTAAACAAAAATAGTTAGATTAGCAAGATAAATTACTCACCAAGCCTGATGCTTGTCAATGAGAGTAGAAATGATACAAAGTTCAAACCGGTAGGATCAAAATCTTTCAACGTAGCAATAGTTTAACCATCAGTGATCCGGAAAAAAAATACAGATTATAAAAATTAAAATCATAAGAAATGCACTGAAACTCATACCAATTTTTTTTTGTTTTCTTTTTGTTCTTTTTTATTTTTATAAAATTTACATACCGGAATTTACAACGCAAACAAACAGGTGTTTGAATTGGTTCAATGCATCCCGCACTGGACACCCATTCACTAGACTCAGCCACGTGGCTTCAATTTTCCGCTTAATCGGCTGATACACAGTTTCAAAATCCAAACCAGAGGCAGTAGAAGACATAAAATGAGGTTATCTCAGATATCCGCACTTCTCTCAAAGATGATGAATAAGCCATGATATGGTCCTTCAATTTCTGTTTCACATTAGAAGCACTCCACCCAGGTTGCTTCTTGAATGACAACATCTGTAATCCATACATACACTTATATATGTTATACTCTCGATGTGGGACAGCGTATAGATGTAACATATACATATACCTACGCATTGTTTGTCAAACTCAAGCAAATAGGAGTTCTCGCAGTTAAGGAGCGAGACGACAAATCCACCATTCACATCTAACGCATCAGCAAGTGTTTCAAATATATTCTTAGCTTCAGCGAGTAGATGATTTAATAAGATGTCTTAGGTAGGTTGCACAAGCTATATACATGAACACACAACAACATTATTCGAGTTATCTAGCCGGCCCATATATATTACAATCACTGAGCCCATGTATACTCTCCTGGCTGAGACCATAGAAAGAGAAATGAACATGAACAACAATTTATTCACAAAATAATGGTTTCAATGTATTGATCAACATACTTTAAAAAATATATACCAGAAGTGTCTAAGATGCAAGTCATCCTTACATTTTACTATTGTAGTTGTTTGAGCAGAAGAACTGTGAAGATGCCAGAAATTTGTATACCAGAAGGCGGAAAATATATATACCAGATTGTATTTGTTTGTATACCATAAATCTTAAATAACCGATCACATTGTTCATGTTCATTTCTCTCGTGGCATTTGCAAAGTCTTTCTCATTCTTTTGGCGTTGGAACGCCTGATTTTTGAGCATTCGATTCCTTCTCGACTGGATATGGGTTTGAACGCATACCAGAGGCATAAATTTATACTAGAATAGGGAGGCGTGGATGATCTTGACATTGGTTTCATGGTTGGACGAGCCCAACTATACGCAATGGATCCCGTGATACCACTCAGCCACAAGCATCCTAGTTCGAAAATCAAACTAGGGTTTCAAACCTACCGACCCTTTCTTCATCAAATCCTCCCTCCTCCATCGTCGGAGCACTGACAAAACTCTGAAATCCCCATTCGGTGGAGCCGTCGTGCGTTGGCTTTCAACATCTTCTATGTTGGCCCTTTTCACTGCGCCTCTGTCTGCGCACACCATCTTCAATCCCCATGTTTGTTACTAGCCATGATGAGTAAGGCAAGGAGAGAGAGACCCAAAGCGATTGCTTTCAAACCTACCGACCCTTTCTTCATCAGTAGAGGAGAGAACAAATCGAAGGAGAGGGTGGGTTGAGAGCTTCGTTGAGGCGTTTGAGAAGAAGATACGGGAGAAGCTGAAGAATAAGTGACGGCTAGGTTTTCACAGTAAAAAAATAGGAGAGGGGTACAATTACTTAACAATAAAATACAATAAGCCTAGTTCGTGGAATATAAACTGAAAAAGGCCTATTAGCCCAAAAACATTTCAGAAGTAGGAAATTAACCAATTCGATAACATATAATTAAGATGAGGGGAGACAGAACTGGAGCAACCAAGTTAGGACCGTTCAATCGTTATACATTTAAAGTTTAATGTTGGATACCATTCTTGATAAAGAAAAAACAATTTAACATCTAAATTATCAATAAAGAACAATTTTTATACTTCATAAGCAAACATGTAATAACCTCATAGTCTGTTGAATGTCATTTTACTTAAATATTCACCCTCTAGCTCTATTTTCTTATGAGAGAACAAAATTTATCAATATGCATACTTATTGTAATACAAGCTCTCCGTTTTGGTTTCTCCATACAAAAACTGATCAAGATGTATTAAAGTATGATGAAAGCAACAAACTGTACAAAAATTTCACTATTGAAACACCAATTGCTAATCAAACTACTACCTAGATGTTGAATAAAGCGGAATAGAAACCTAGATGGACCACAAGTGAGTCGTCAATAACAAATAATGTCCCCCACATCATTGACCTTATTATGGATGGCTCAAGCTAAGAACCCTGACCAGGAAATGATCACATATAACCCCTAAATTTTCTTGATTAAATTTACAAGAAAAAAGACTTTATTTGATAGAGGTGATCAAGTAGTCCCAACAAAAAGAACCAATGCAATATAATGAACCAGCACATACTAGGTATAAAGATATTGTTATTAGCATCAACTTTTAAATGACAATAACTTACAGTAATTGTAGATCAGTTAGTTGCCCCAGTTCCTTAGGTACATTTTTTGTATTCCATTGATTCCCAAAGTCCTCCGGGTGTTTACAATCAAAACAATGTCCAAATTGAGGTTCAAAATGAGAAGTACATGTACAATACTTTTTCTTACAACCACTAAAACTTTGTAAGATTGTCAATGGAAGGAGATATGGAACCTTAGAAGTAGTTTTGACGCAAGTCCTTGCAACCACACAAACTTAACTGAATGAGAACATATTTTGAGAGAAAAAAATGCATTTCTTCCTTATTTGAAATGGCGTATATTAGTTTAACCATCAATGTTTTGAAGAAAAAAAAGATTATAAAAATGAAAATCATAAGAAAAAAACACAGAAAACTGAAACTATAGATACCTAGTTTTTTAGGATGAACACAAACAAACAAAAAACTGATCCAGCCTTTTCAATATTACCAACTCTAATTATTCCATATATTTCATTATTAATGGCATTAAAGGATAAGCTTAACACTAATCATTATAGATGAGAACCTAAGCTTTAGGAACCATGTGTGTATAATTTTGTATAATTTTACTTTTACACTTTTGCTACTTTCCACTTAGCAACGATATATCGTTATACTTGAGAACCTAAGCATAACACTAATCACTATGACATATCATCTTTTGCTAGTTACAGTTCTCTTAGTGTAGGATACTGCTTGTATGCAGATCCATTTGAACAACGATTAGCATTATTGTTGATCAAGTTCATTGTATTGACTTTGTTAATTGTTGAATATTTGGCACATCTTTTGCTAGTTACAGTTCAGAAGCATTGAGTCATTGTGTAGAGTAATCTTGGTTATCTTTTGAACAGATACAAAAAGGAATGAAATGCTTCATAATCTTATTTATCTAATGAGCTTATAGGTTGAGGAATTGCTCGAAAATTACAAGAATGTATGTATATTTATGGTCAGAATGTCAATCTCATCAAACTTGTCCAAACCCCGTAACTTTATTACAAAGATCACTCGATACGAGAAGGACCTAGATTTCACATGGAAAAACTTCACCCTTGAGGAATCAAACAAGAAGAAAAAAATACACCCAAACAAAAAGCATAGACAACAAGAATTAACAAAGGAGGAGAGTACCAAAAATCATACAAGGATAAAAAGTTCAGTTGATTTCGATTATGGTAAGAGAAGTTTGGTTGATTTCGATATTACAACTAACCTCGTGGCACACGATTGTAACCGGGAAGAGAGTAGCAGAGATAACACAATTGAAACCAAAACACGACGGTGGCGATGACAGAGGCAAGCAAAGACAACACGAATTAAGAGGATGAGAGTAGAATAAGCTCAATCATCCATTCTAGCCATAGTCTATACTCTCAACAAGTTTTTGGGAGATTGAATCGTGAAGGAGAGTACAATAGATAAAACTCCCAATAGATTGAATGGTTTAACCTGTCTAACAATAATCCATGCACGCCTATGCTTTCAGCAGGCACGTAATCCTTGCACAACTAATAAGTTCTCTTGAGAGATGGCTTGTATCACAACAAGAAGAAAAGTTCACAATTGCCCAGCTAAAAAGATGTTGTAGTACAAGGAAACCGTCATTTTTGTTGCAATGATCCATCAAACATACAGTCATGTGAAGTGTGAAACTAAAAAATTAAAGTCAAGAATGGAGCTATGATGAATGAAGCAGTACTCTGTTATTAAATTTCCATCATTCGTTCTGGGTAGTGCAATCTTCACCTTAACCCATCTTTAGCTACATATTAGAAAGAAAAAGATGGACTGTGAAATGCAGCTACTTCAAATCAGTAGGAGAAAACATCTCACAAGGCTACTCAGTTTATAAAAAGGTAAAGCTATCTTAGGTGCCTCAAGGATTTGAGCATCGGCTTGCATAAATTTCTTCTCGATTGAGATACCATATGCAGCCAACAGGGTTTCATCGGAGGGGTAGTTCCTTACAACCTGTACACCCAAGTGACATTTAAACATCAAACATATATCTTATAGGAATATAGAATATAACACACTCACATTTGTCAGATTTTAAAACCGCTCTTGAAATTTTTGCTTTGACTTTTCAGTGATAGAGGCTTGTTGCAACCCTGCAATGAAGACAGTTCCTTTCTATACCTTTAAAGTGACATGAGGAAGCAAACCTGAAAATATATGGTAAGAATTACAACAAATTAATCTCTCATTCAAGTTCTGATCCTAGAAGCCCACAGGTTTTGCCAAAAAATAGAGTTATGCACATTTCACATACCTCCAATGGAAGATATATAGGGCAATCTAGTTTGCCCACATCAAGGCATGGGAAGTATCTAGAAACAGATAGCTCGATTCCATGGTATTTCATAAAGTAATCTAAAATAGTGATCTCAACAGTCTGTTCTTCATTTATTACACCATCATGTCTTCTTTTCAAGTGAAATCTTCAGAAGATTGAAAGTCCCAGATGTAAGCCATATATAACACTTGAAACAAAACATATGGCATGATTAGAAATATACCGTACTTGATCGCATGCCTTCTCACTCAAGCCAGTAACTTTAAGTTCCATGTTAGTATGTCTGCTCTTGATTCTCAGATTCTTTAATGTACTCTGGGTTGGTAAATATGACAACGGTGAAGTATTGTTCCCAATCAACAACACCAGCAGGATATTTATTTGTCGTATCTGTATATGCTAATTTGAAACCTTCATGAACAGGCTCATAGTCTAGGCATGGAAGCCCTACAGACTTGGTTGCTATACAATAATAATCATCAAGGTCACCCTTGTAAGCTATAAGGGTTCCGGTAACATCAATTGTGATATAGCGCAATTTTGAATTAATTGGCTATTTGAAGTTCCTACTTTCTAGAACATCCAAATAGGAGATCAATAAAAAAAACTTCAATGGAAACTTGTGTGATCTTCAAATTAGGCTAGACGGTCAATCCTCAGTGCATTCAAAAGGGGCAATCCTTCTGCAATAGAAGAAGACATAGGTAAGGGAACAAATAGTTGAACCCCAAAATGCACTTAAAACATGTCACATATTCTGCATGTCACCACCAAAGAAATGAAAGGAAGATGTAGATTGTCAAAATACTATGTTTCTACTCCAAAGCCGAAAAAAAATATTCTTGGCAATGTAACATCTCAAGTTCTAGGAACTCGAAGCATTACGGGCTATGACCTCACAATGGGTCCCGACACTCAAAGTAACAACAACACAACGGATCTTACAACAAGACACAAACGAATGAAAAACAAAACTCAAAATAAAACCAAAGGTTTAAACAAAGGAGAGCGTAAAGGACTCGTAGCCGAGTTCAAAACAAAAGGGAAAGCAACAACAAAAACAAAAACCCAATCCCGTCCTATAATGTACAGGAACCCCGGCTAACCACACCATCCGGATCACTCAACAGCATCTTGAACCTGCGGAACATCTACAACGACGGTATAAACCGTTAGCTAACATTCTAGATACTAGCAAGAGCATAAAGACACAAACACACATAAGGTAAAAGAAAACATATAACATGCTTGCACACAACCGGTTATTATCTTTCTTAAAGTTATCCATTACTAATTCAACTTCTTTTGTCACACGAGAATCTCCCGAAACTCGCCTTCGCTTCTGTCTACCAATAGGAATAGATCAGTACTATCCGTTACCTACGGGTTTGGGTTGCAAGAGCACATTCTAGTCTCTTGTAGAGCTAGATACGTGGTCACCGCCCGATTATCATACACTTGGGTCAGTTAAGGTTATACAGGGTGAATCCTATTCTGGTTTTCCGTTATAAATAACAATAAACAACACAAACAAGTCAAAACACTCAAACCAATATACGGAATGAAGCTAAGTAAGTCCAAGGGACTTACCTCACTCAAAGGTAACTCAAAGCTCAACAAACAACTCGGAGACGGCTCAGTTTCATTCAGGATAGGACAAGGAACGCCTATTTACACAAGCATCATGAATCAGGAACGAAACGGTTGCTAGAAATCTATAACTTCTAGTCTCAATGATCTCTAAGAGATCTCCACAAGCTAAGGGTTCAACCTTAGTCTTATAGCATAATCAGGGGACAAGGACAACCATAAGAAATCAAGAAAGGAACGAGGGAAAGCAAGGAAGGAAGCAGCTCACCAAAGATGGGAGTTATTGCAGAGGAAACCGCAGGGTCGGTTGGACAGGCGTAGGGGCGGGAATCCGCGGGGGAGGCACAACAGAGGCGCGGGGACGATTTTTGCAACAAAAACGCCGACTTCTCCTTCGACAGCAAGGAACTTCACCAAAGGCCAAAGATTGTCTTTCTCAACACACAACCACGTCACAACTCAACCAAAGGAGCCTGTGAACATCAACGAATTAACAACGGACGCTCTACCAAGAATCAAGGCTCAAGCTTGATCCTTGGAGAAGAAGAAAAGGGAAGAACGAAGAAGAAGCGAAACAGAAGGGAAAGACATGCAGCAACTACATGAACGTGATGAAGAAGAACTCTGAGGAGAAGACTTACACGTTCAGTAAGATCACAGGGAGCAATGAAGACGGTTGTAGCTTCAGGGTTGAAGGAGACGAAGTGAAAAACGGGAAAAAGGAGGAAAGACGGGAATATATAGAGACGAGCTGGAAAGATAAAAGAAGGACGTCTAGGGTTAATAAGGGGATAAGAAAACCGGCTCATAAGATAGAAGATCGGATATTTTATCTATGGAAGGAAGATAAAACGAACAAAAATAGATCGGGCACGATCTGTAGCAAATCCGCAGGGGCGGATTGCCTTAGCCGCAGGGGCAGCCCATTGTCACCGCGGGGCGGTGACAGACCTCAAGGCCGCTGGGGCGGCCTTCTTCACCGCGGGGCGGTGAAGGTAACAAATGAGATCTTACATCAAATCCCCCTAAAAAGAAGTTTCGTCCCGAAATTTGCAAAAGTCCGAACGATCACATAACACACACAGAAACAGCACTGAACTCATATATTTCCACTCGGGGCACGTAACTCAAAACGACACAAAAAGCGTACGCAACGCAACAAAAGAAAACTGAAACAAAACGACTTCGCTAAAGGTGCATCCAACTCAACGTAAAACTCCGGATAGTTCCTCTAGATACCATCCTTTGTCTCCCAAGTCGCCTCATCAGCTCCTCGCATCGATCACTGAATCTTCATCATAGGTATGTCCTTCGAACACAAGCGTCTTGTACTACGCTCTAAGACAGCCACCGGGTGCTCAACAAACGTGCGGTCTGGCTCGATCACTAAATCCTCGTAACTGACGACGTGTCTCGGATCCGGTATGTACTCCCGTAACTGAGACACATGGAAGACGGGGTGAACACCCTCAAGTCTCAGCGGCAAAGCAAGTCGGTATGCTGCCTCTCCAACTCGTTCAAGAATCTCAAATGGTCCGACATATTTGGGGTTCAGCTTCCCCTTGACACCAAAATGTTTGACACCTCGTGTTGGGGATAACCTCAACCAAACCTGAGCTTCAACTCTGAACTCCAGAGGTCTGCGCCTCTTATCTGCATAAGACTTCTGTCGACTCTGTGCTGCCAGCATCCGCTCTCAGATCACTGCTACTCGAGCCATGTCATCCTGAATCTACTCAAGTGCTACTCCGCTAACACTACTCGGCTCATCCCAATACAACGGTTTACGGCATCTCTGTCCGTATAAATCCTCATAAGGAGTCATCCTGATCGATGCGTGTCAACTGTTGTTGTATGAAAACTCCACTAAGGGAAGGTGATCTGACCACACATGTCCCTAGTCTAACACACAGGCTCTCAACATGCCCTTCAGAGTCTGGATGGTCCACTCGGACTGACCATCGGTTTGAGGATGGTTTCTCCATACAGAAACTGATCAAGATGTATTCAAGTGTGATGAAAGCAACAAACTGCACAAAAATTTCACTATTGAAACACCAATTGCTAAGCAAACTACTACCTAGATGTTGAATAAAGCGGAATAGAAACCTAGATGGACCACAAGTTAGCCGTCAATAACAAATAATGTCCCCCACATCATTGACCTTATTATGGATGGGTCAAGCTAAGAACCCTGACCAGGAAATGATCACAGATAACCCCCAATTTTCTTGGTTAAATTTACAAGAAAAAAGACTTTATTTGATAGAGGTGATCAAGTAGTCCCAACAAAAAGAATCAATGCAATATAATGAACCAACACATCCTAGGCATAAAGATATTGTTATTAGCATCAAATTTTAAATAACAATAACTTACAGTAACTGTAGATCAGTTAGTTGTCCCAGTTTATTAGGTACATTTTTTGATATTCCATTGATTCCCAAAGTCGTCCGAGTGTTTACAATCAAAACAATGTCCAAATTGAGGTTCAAAATGATAAGTACTTGTACAATTTTTTTTCTTACAACCACTAAAACTTTGTAAGGTTGCCAATGGAAGGAGGTATGGAACCTGACAAGTAGTTTTGACGCAAGTCCTTGCAACCACACAAACTTAACTGAATGAGAACACATTTTGAGAGAAAAAAATGTATTTCTTCCTTATTTGAAATGGCACATATTAGTTTAACCATCAATGTTTTGGAAAAAAAAAAGATTATAAAAATGAAAATCATAAGAAAAAACACAAAAAAAAAAGTGAAACTTTAGATACCTAGTTTTTTAGGATGAACACAAACAAACAAAAAAACAGATCCGGCCTTTCCAATATTACCAACTCTAGTTATTCCATATATTTCATTATTAATGACATTAAAAGGATAAGCTTAACACTGATCATTATAGTTGAGAACCTAAGCTTTAGGAACCTTGTGTGTATAGTTTTGTATAATTTTACTTTTACACTTTTGCTACTTTCCACTTAGCAACGATATATCGTTATACTTGAGAACCTAAGCATAACACTAATCACTAGGACATATCATCTTTTGCTAGTTACAGTTCTCTTAGTGTAGGATACTACTTGTATGCAGATCCATAAGTCTTTGAAGCATAAGCCCGTTGCACAACGATTAGCATTATTGTTGACCATGTTCATTGTATTGACTTTGTTAATTGTTGAATGTTTGGCACATCTTTTGCTTGTTAAAGTTCAGAAGCATTAAGTCATTTTGTAGAGTAATCTTGGTTATCTTTTGAACAGATACAAAAAGGAATGAAATGCTTCAGAATCTTATTTATCTAATGAGCTTATAGGTTGAGGAATTGCTCGAAAATTACAAGAATGTATGTACATTTAGAGTTAGAATGTCAATCTCATCAAACTTGTCCAACCCCCGTAACTTCATTACAAAGATCACTCGATACGAGAAGGACCTAGATTTCACATGGAAAAACTACACCCTTGAGGAATCAAACAAGAAGACAAAAATACACCCAAACAAAAAGTGTAGACAACAAGAATTAACAAAGGAGGAGAGTACCAAACATCATACAAGGATAAGAAGTTGGGCTGATTTCGATTTTGGTATGAGAAGTTCGGTTGATTTCGATATTGCAACTAACTTGGTGGCACACGATTGTAACTGGGAGGAGAGTAGCAGAGACAACACGATTGCAACCAAAACTCAGACGGTGACGATAACGGGGCAAGCAGAGACAACACAAATTAACAAGGAGGAGAGTAGCAGAAGCTCAATCAATCCACTTTAGCCATTGTCTATACTCTCAACGAATTTTTTTGGGATCGTGAAGGAGAGTACGATTGATAAAACTCCAGATAGATAAATTATTATTTATTAGATAACATTATTAAACATTATTACATTCAATAAAAAGATTGTGTATAAAATATTCATCGATTGAGAATGAGGGTGAAAAAAGAACATAGGTTATTGGATAGGTTAAGCTAAAACCGAAATCCGATAGCAAGTTATTTTCACCAAGTCTGAAATGTCTCTAGTACCATTGTAGCTAATGAGCTGCGCATGGAAATCCATAACAGTGTGGGCATTGGTGTATTGAGCAAGCATGGAAAATATCTTGGTGTTATTTTTGGTAATGTCAGAGATAGTTTTGAAAAAACTAAAGGATGAAATGAAACTACCTTGAGTAGAGATGGAAAGGAAGTCCTGTTGAAGTCAGCAGTAGTGCAAGAAATTCTTGAGGTATTTGCCATAAAATTGAACAATTCATGTGGAAGTTCCTTCTGGCACTCTAAATATACATCTGCCATGTTCAGCATTTCCAAGCTTTCATAGATGCAAGCCAGAAAGTAACAGTCTTGCAAAAGATACATCATATTAAGCAAACTACCAAGTGTTCCAGATGATACAAGGTTTCAACAAAACATAAAAAGAAAGATTATATTCAGCTATCTAAAGCTTTACAGATCCAGTAGAAGTACAACCTAAATCCGGAAAAACAAGGCTTTCCACAAAGTCATAAGCAAGGCGATGCAAACCACGCGAAAAAGGTCCTGAATCAAGAATTTCCCAGCCATGTTCAGCATCATATGCCACCAGCTCTTCACTCTTCCTTTGTACTAGAACTAATTCAAAAGCACCTGCCACATATAAAGGAAACTCTAGATTTTCATGACACTCCCAACGGAACGTCCTACACCATGATCCATTCTCCAACACCCATAACTTACATTCAGAAGGATAATTGTCGTTCTGCCAATGAACAATTGCAATATAGTCTATCCAACTTATAAGACATCTGCTATATTCCACATCTTCCTCTTCTTCTAGTTCAGGGAAATCGATTGTTCCCAATTTTTCCTGCCCAAAATCAAAGTAGACTATAACTCCATCGCCTGAAATGTCATGCAACATCCAGTAACCCACTCCATCAAGAAGAATCATCGGCGAATCATTTGTCATTTCCATAGAGTCTTCACTGAGTCGCACAGACTCGATATTCACTTCCATCCATGCCTCATTCCTTGACTTGAATATTGCATATTTTCTTTCTGGAATGAAAAGTATCACAATTTTGAAATCGTTGTTGGAAGGATCCATCCAAAAACCACAGCACCTAAAATCAAAAGCGTCTGGATCTGGATCGTATAGCGAATTACCAGCGTCAGAACGAACTTCCGGCACAGGAATCCTCAAGAGACGGCGGATTGAAGGGTTCCAGAGGAAGAGGCGACTTTCGTTGTCGTATAGGCAAATTACCCCATGAACGGTGCTAACAGCAGTAAGACAATAATGATTCTTGTCCTCGTCAACAGGATGATTGACTTGGGTTTGAACTCCATCCGGACCAACTAATCTGCCGAGCAAATTGAGGTCGTCAGGATCAAAGACCAGATATTCGTACTCAGGGTTTTCTGGGCGGGTGTTTTGGACGAGAAGGACGGAAGGTTGGATGGAGAGGTTGTCAAGGACGAAGGATCTAGAATCTATCATCTGTTTCCAGGATTTGCACACAGACCGGAATTGCAACAAGGTAATTACGGGCAATCCCTTGAGAATCAGAATCCATAATTCTTCGCTGATATAGTCCGACATTGGAGGTCGGAAGAAACCACAAGAATACGACCACAAATAAATGGAAAGGAAATTTACCGATTCAACCTGCTATGAAGAGGCTGCTGCGGAGAGGAGGAGGGAGTGGGACGAAAACCTAGAGAGCGGAGAAGAATGCTTAGTGGGAATAGTGGCATTAGAGCCCTGCCCAGTGACACAAGCCCATTTTACTCATTTAAAACAGGCAAAATGAATCCACTCGGACCGAAAATAAAAGATAACGACATATTATGTAATGTTGGTGACCATTCTGATTTTAACGTCTACGCTGGTTCAATGTGTATGCGAATCCTATATGTGACGACAATACATGATATTTGATGAAATGTTTTTACATCCGTAATAAGGGATAATCAATCTTATAGAAAGTTAGAATCATATTACCAATTGATTTTAATTTATGTGTTGGGTTCAAAGACCCTTCATGAACCGAGAAAACTAATGTAAAAGGGTTTTCTTGGATGTACGATGTAAATTAGATCTCTAGTCTATCTATTAACTAAGTTTTTAATTAATTAATTTTCGATTAAGAGAATTTTTGGTAGGGTTGTGCATATGTCCGGGCCGGTGGACCGTAAATTGATAACAATCTGGACCGTAGACTGGATCGGGACCGGACTGCTTCCGGGTTGGACCGGTTTGTGCCTAAATTGTGCAATTTTGGTGAGGTTTTTCGGTACAAACCGGACCCCGACCGGAATGGACCGGACCGGACATTCATAGTTTACGGTCCAACCCGGATTACGATTTAATACGGTCCAAAACCGGACCCGGACCGTAATCCGTGTTTTCAAAAAAAATGGACCGTAGACCGAACTGGTAACGTTCCGGTCCGGTTTTCTGGTCCGGTCCGATTTTACACAGCCCTGATTTTTGGAAGGTGCCCCAGTGATATGAGTTTTTCGAATTTTGCCCAATAATTTTTTCGTAATGTGAGTGGCTTAAGTTTTACATACATTATCTTTATTTATGAAAAAATCTAATAAAAAAGAATTAAATTGAGAGAAAAGAAAAGAAAGAACGCAAGTTTCCTCTGACGTTTCTTCGAAAAATCAGCGGCGACAACGTCTTTTCTAGCTCCATACTATTGCGGCTATGCCGGCAAGTCTTTTCTTCATGTTTTCCTATGAAGATTGAAAGATTCATATGTATGTTTGTCCTCTTTGACGACCATTTTTCTAGATTGAAAGATTTTTGACATTGACGACCATCTTGTTCTTTTTATTATTCAAGGTTTCATTAGGGGGCAATTCATGGGGTATTTTTAAAAAATTGAAAAAATCATATGTTTTATACTGCCCCTGCGAATTGAACTTGTATCTTTAGTTTCATCTTCTCCATGTACCAACTTGGCAACTAATGTAATGCAAATATTATGTCATCTATATGAATTTTAACAAAATTCAACAGGTCCATGACCCCCTCCAACACTCACTAACTACGCCACTGCACGCAAGAGAGTAACGTTCCTTTTCTTCATGTTTTCCTGTGACGATTTGCGACCATCTTGTTGTTTATGCTTGTTATACTTGTTTTTCTCTTGACTAAAATCATAATGGTTTCCGTGGTCATGTGTATGCTTGTTATTCACAATTCACAAACTACAAAAAATGAGAACTGCGAACACAAGACTGTTGCCGGTCAGCAAAGCGAGCACCAAGACACCGACTACAAAATCCGAAAAATCCGAAAAATGTGTAAAGCTTGTTGCTGATGTGTGGAAATATGTCCCACGTCGACAATATGAAACTATGTGAACTTAACATATAAGTCCTAAAACTACTCTTCTTATTCTCAATTGGTTTTAAGATGAACCTCATCGGGTTTATGTATTGTGTTTGTGCCTAATGTGCATGTGACACGAGCCTAGTATATAAGGCTTGTATTGGACTTCGACACTTGTTTTCCTCTCTTTTTTGTATGCTTGTTTTCCTCTCTTTTTTGTTTCGTTTAATTATTTTTGTTTATTTTTTCACTAATAAAAGTTAGGAATGTTTGGCAATGCTGATAGAATTTGAGAAAATTCGAAAAAGTGTAAAGCTTAAGGTACCATTTCAACTAAAAAAAATTCTTGGCAAAAATCCGAAAAAGCATAAGTGGAAGAGAGAGAAATGCATATAAACATGGTGATGGTTTAAATTTTTATATCAAAAAATAACAAATCATACTTTAGGAATTGAAGAAAACGAGGAGATTGACAATTTCTCAAAAGTTCCATTAAAAGAAACATGTTTGTCGGATTCAAAGGCCTCTTCTTAACTTTGTCCCTTCTCGCTGGAAACCGGATAGATTCATCGTCAGAGGGTTTCAATATCGTTGTTTTGGGTATTCAACGGGGAATATAAGTCCGACGGTAGCCATGGCGCTTCTCTAGGGAGGAACTTCAACCTCTTCGGCGGTCATGATGTTTGCCTACTGGAGTACATTGAAACCGTCGAATGCTCAATGGACTTCGACAGTGTCGACCATCTGAACCCTGAGAGGATACGTAGAACCGGACAATCGGTTCAAGCCCTCTTTTTTTAATTACAGTACCGATCACTATTTTTTTTTCAACAAACCTATGCTCAACCATGCGGTTTAGGTTTACGACCCAAGTCTAATATGGCCTCACCTTCTCTCCAATTGCCCCGGAGCAAACAAGGATTGGATGTCTCCAGCTGTTGTTTCATCTTCACAACATGCAATGTTTTTGTATTAATTCAGTAAAATTGCAATCTTAGTTTCTCCCAAAACAAACAGTTACACTCAAAGCTTAGATTAGGTATACTTCATAATATCAGCGTCAAGCTGGAAGGCCTTGGCGAGAAGATCAACTTTGAATTGGTCATATACAGTCATGTACATATGCAGCGCTTCGTTTCATATTCAACTCGAATATAAAGATTTGTCATCATGCATTTGCCCAATAGACATGAACGCAAAATTGCGAAAGATTCCTTCATCCAATACACAAATTGAATAGAGTTGAACAAATAATTATTTAAAAAGAAAAAGAAAAAATGATGGCAGCAAAACAAATAATGACGTGAAGTTTATCACAATCCCTATCTATGACACTATTTTACATACACAAAATACAGATTAGATGCCTAACTTGGATTAGTTGAAGCCTCGTATCATGTAAAGCCCTTTATTCCTTTTCCTTGAGTCAATCACAAGTCTTCTGTGTCACGTGCGCTTATCACACCTCAAGATCTTCCAGCTTGCATGCGGACCCTCGCCGGTGTCCTGTATAATGCATGTCCATCCCATCGCTACTGCAATCCCATGAAGTTCACTCATTATCGTTATCGAGTCTCGGATATATACTCGCCCTTGTGGCCTTAACATCCGGTCCATCTCTAGCATTATGGTCGACACATCACACCTGCAAAGCATTGTTAGCAGAGATTCAAGTTTTGCATATTTTCTAAGAATCCGTCAGATCAAATGATATCAACTCTTTTTACCGTTTCTTCTCAATAGAGAACAACCCGGCTGCATGCAATAAGTCGTATGTTCTTGGGTATGTATCAAATGGTTCACACCTATAACACAAATATGCAAAATATAAGCAAGAAACACTAGCACCTCAAATTTTAAAAACAGGAACGAGCATCAAACGTACCAGTCATGCATAACACCAATGAGTCCGCGATCGTAGATCACAGGCAATGTATTAAAGCCACTAACTGGAACCACGTTCATTACCCAGCAATTTATCTGTAAATCAAGCATAGCTGCTGCAAAACTGCCATGTAATTTAAACTCCATCAGGCATCTGTAACTAAGTGAGGAGAAAAAGTATTTCCAATAAGCTTTATGAGAAGAGATGAAATGTTGTGAGAGTATACCCTCCAAATCCTGCTCTCATGTCCATTACATTGCGGGAATTTACTTCCTTCCAATGATAAGCGTTGACATAACTTTGTATAATTTCGTGCCAATATTTTGACTCGGCCTTTAAGAGTTCCTTTCTGGATATGTAAGCATCCATTTCAATGCTCTGGAGCCTGTCTGGTGGATTATGAAGGCGTTCAGGCCAATCGGAAACATTTGCTCCATATCCGTTATCAGGCAATCTTGTGATGCATGGTTTCAATTTAACATACCTATCAGAAATAGATTTTTATGGAGATTAAAAAAAGATATTAGCTAAATACAGTTTCTCAAATACTTAATCAGAGGGTTTAATGGTTACCAAACATCGTCAGGATTGTCCTTTGGGTCACAAAGGGGAGGTTGCGCTTCACTACCACGGTTAAGGTAGCAGCTATTGTTCAAAGGCTTCTGCCATATAGCAATATATCCCTCCTTCTTAACAAGTTGCCAGCAAATGCTTGAAGTGAGGTTCTCCATTTCTGTCCACAAAAGTAAAAAGTGCTACCTGTTAACTCCCCTATGACCATTCCATCCCACAGTCAACGCATAAGTAACAAATTTATATTAAGGAAGAAATCAGATACGCTTGGCTCATTGCATAGAAACAAGAAACATGCTGCTAATGAAGATGAATCCCTAAGAAGCACAATCTGTAATAAGTAAAAGAGATGGCATTTGCAAACGATGTACGAGGAAGCTTGAATCAAGACCTTTCCACTGCTCTTGCAAGGCGTCTTCGTGTTTATAGACAGGTTGTGCTGCCCAAGCAAAATATCCTCCTGCTCTCAGCATTCTATCGACTTCAAGTAGCAAGATACCATCTGTTAAGACAAACAAAGGAAACATCAGTATGGGCCAGCTTCAAACAACAAAACATCATGGGTAAGTTAAAATAGTCATGTTAAGTATGACTGATATTCCTGATGGTGTAAAACAAAAGGTTATATTTCCCGAACACCTACATAGCAAATTTTTCAGTCAGCCAACACATGTAGCCTAATTCCGATACACTATCACAAAACACAACCAGACAAAGGCAGTGTACAACTCAAAGCAAAGAATGTACCATCACGTGTCCAATTTATTCTGCATCTTGAACAATGAATCAAATCAAAAGCCTGGCTCGGGTACAACAACCGATGAGTTGCAAAGGCTGAAACCATAGCAGGTACGCCACGTTCCAGTGCAAATTGAATCTGGTTCTCATGGACATCCTTTGGAGCCACTGAAAGAGTAGTGACATTTCGCTGCATCAAGAATGCACCAAAACTTGCAACACCACAACCAACATCCAAGGCAATTCTAGTATGTTGACCAAATTTAATTTCAGGAACCATCTGCACATTACAGCTGAACTACAGTGATTAACATAGTCACGATTTGAGGCAGAAAAAAGATAGCAACTTGTCAAGAAATCAACCTGGGAAATTTGATCCAAGTACTGGTCAGCACCATGGATAAATTGTGTACCACCTCCAGGAAAAACAAATTTATCTCCTTTAATCGTTATCCAGTTTTGCCCGCCCTTATCTTCAACTAATCGTGGATGCGGTACATTACCATACCACACCTGGATTCATTTTAAGTTAGCCAGGATACATAATCCGCTGATTAGTGAAAACACACATCATGCAGATCACTAACAATATTGTCATAGAGAATAATTTCCAACATGGAAACAAGAAAATACCAACATGCAACTAGAATACAAAGATAGCATTTACAACAGAGGCCCCAAATTTAATCATGGACCTGGCAGTATAGAATACAATTTTTTGTTTATTAGACGTGTTCATGAATTCCATTTTATCAAAAATTAAGATCTTTTTTAAAAAACCAGTAAGAAAATTATCACCATGCTAAATCAGACCTGAAACTTACAACTTCAATTCAGTCACCTTCGCTTAGCTAACAAGATTCAGCATAACAGTATTTCTCTACTTGAAGTCTTACAAAGTTTCAATCCAAAAGTTAGTTACAGATAACTAATCAAAGAGGAAACGAATACAAAGTTATAGTTGAAGAATTACCTCATCTCGACTCCGTGGCCATGGGATGGGAGTTTTGTATCCAGGCGGTTTGGGCACCACACAATCCAACCCCTTACCATTCTGCGGGCAATGCCGCTCGAACTTCTCCCCTCTCTCCGTGGAATTTAGCCTCCGAATCGCCTCAACATTATCCAAACAAGGAATGTAATCCGTCTTGCTCTTATCACACTTCTTGTACTTCTTAACCCTAACCTGGTGGCCGCCACCATCAGGAGCCGAATTATCGTCCCCTTGGGTGAAATTACCCGCATCGTCACCCAAATTCTCACCCGTATCCCCGATCTCGAAATCCACCGACATAGCTCCGTTCTCATCCACTATTCCCATCCTCTCCACCACCGGAGGCGGAGGTGGTGGTGGAGTATTCGGAGGAGGTGGTGGAGGATTCGGCGGAGGTGGCGAAGCAGGTGGTTCATTGGGGAGAAGAGAGGTGAGATTGGGTTGCTGGACATGGGAATTTGGGGAGATCCCAACGGTTTTAGAGACGGAGGGAGTTACGGATGTGAGGTAAGAAAAGATCGGAGGGTATCCATCGGAGAAGTTCTTGCCGAGGTAGAAGAGGGAGAGAAAGAGGAGAGCGAAAGCAGTGATCTTGACGAATTTAGGAGCTTTGAGAAGCTCGGAAGCGGCCATGAATGGCTTCATTGGGGGTGGTCAAAGAGGTTTCTGGTAATGTAGTCGGGTTGGATTGGATTCGGATCCAAATCAGATCAGATCACAACATACTTTCTTCTTTCTGGATCTTGAGGATGAAAGACGGTGAAGAAAGCATGAAGCAACAAGATGGGTGACGGACGGACTGACGGTGCCGCTATTTCTTACGCACTAAATCTTTCCCGATAAAATAAAATAAAAATGATACTCTATAGTCTGTACAGTGGTGTATGAAATTCAGGACTTATGAGCTTAATTGCCATAAATATGAGCTTCAATCTCGGTGGGTCCCGATTGATATTCTTGTTCACTTGGCCCAATAGGCCTCATAATTTATGAGTCAGGACTTAGGCTTGGACTTTAACACATTTAGACTAACCGCCTTCAACTCGGTCTATAATGTTATTTATGTATAGTATTTTGCGTATAGACTCCATCTATATAATTTTTTTTGTTGTATTATATTCCGTCTATAATCTTATTTTAACCTTACTTTCTCTTTTTGCCATAAGACTATCTACATTCCTAGTGAAAAAGTTAAAATTTTACACTCCTATCTAAAACAAATTCCTACATCCCATGTATTTTCTCCGTGTAAATAGTTAAATAAAAATTCACTCCGTTCAAATATAGGCGTCATCCTCCAAGAGCACAAAATAAAGTGGATCCTACTCCTCCACTAATAAACCAATAATATCTTTTTGTAATTTATTTTTTTTAAATATTTTATGGGAAAAAGAGAAAGTAAGGTTAAAATAAGATTATAGACGAAATGGAATGCAACAAAAAGCTATATAGACGGAGTCTATACGCAAATACATATAGAAATATTGTGCATAAATAGCATTATAGACGGAGTGGGATGCGGTTAGTTTAAAATATTTGAAAAAAAATAAATTACAAAAATATATTATTTGCTTATTTGTGGATGAGTAGGACCCACTTTATTTTGCACTCTTTGGGGATGACGTCTATATTTGAACGGAGTGAATTTTCATTTAACTAGTTACACCGAGAAAATACATGGAATGTAAGAATTTGTTTTAGATAGGAGTATAAAATTTAACTCTTTTCACTAGAGATGTAGATAATTTTACGACCCAATCGACCCGTAACAAAAATAATGATCTACATTTTGGGTTAAGCTACCATAAATTAGAATACCAATTTCATTATAAGGTTGATTCAATCTAAACCTCTTATTCAATTTCATTATAAGATTATCAAAAAAAAATTCATTATAAAGTTTTTATTTATTATAAAAACTTACATATTCGACAACAAAAACTCTTCTTCCTTTTTTTGTAAAATATCACTAAACCCTTTAAGGCTAAGACTCATACATATAAAAAATAAGATTTTGATAAAAAAAAGAATATAAACCCCTAATTAAATCAAAGTCTAAAATTAATACGTAGAAAATAAGATTTTGAATCAAAAGAAAATCAAATATTTTCCTTTTGTTTTAAATTAGAAGAAAATAAAATA
>BSUD01000006.1:25973324-26013371 GCA_033239045.1 Fagopyrum esculentum | reverse complement strand
TATATATATATATATATATATATATATAAGTAATTTAACAAAATTTTATATATGATAATTGAACTTTGCTTTAGTGAGTCTAAATTGAAAAAATGTGTTAGAAGATCTTATTCCTTTAAATATTTTTATTAACTTGTTCATGCAAAAAAAGTTGTTGGAAATTTAAGTTTTTTTTTATAGTAGTAGACTACTAATATTATTTTGTTGCATTTTGTATTCAATGTTATTTAAATTGTATATTTTGTGAACATTGTAAATTCTTTAGTTATATTTGATTATGCTTCCAAAATGTATTAACTAATGTTGTTATCAAATTATTATAATATGAGTTAATTTGAACAATTTATTTTAAAGTTTATTAATATTTCTATTTCAACATCCATAATTTCTTTCATGTCATTTATTTAAAATTTAAAATTTTCTAAAGCTTATATAAAGTTGGTGATTTATATTTTCAAGGTGGTTTTATATATACTTTAAAAGTCATTATATAACATTTTTACTTTCAACAAAAAAAATAGAAAAATTTGTAGTTTTAGAACTAGAACGTCGACGTGTTGTTGTGTATCACATAAAAGAGCAAATTCCACGATTCCCCGCTAATTCGTAACATAACTTGTACATTGATGAAGAAGAGGGTTGACGACACAAATCTAACTCGCACAAGAATTTACAAAGTCACGGTCTTCTCCATAAGTCGATTTTGTCGTTATGTAATAGTTGCCGACCTTTAACAACCTCCTTTGTTGTTTCTCGTTAGTGTGCAGGCCTACCTTACACGATATCAATGAGACTTTTTAATAGAGAAAGGGGGTCAAAAAGACACCTTACCCGAGGCTTCTTACAAGCTTGCCATAGATAAGGTGAAGAGTGGGATGAGACCAAGGTTGGAGGGTGTCGTAGATCACCTGAAAGCTTTGGGACAAAGACAAAGGGGCAAGGATCCGGTGGAAATGCCAAAAAAAAAAAAAAGAAAAAAGAAGGTTAGCCCGAGAAAGCACATTGGTTTAGGTTCTTTTTCATTGACATGTGATAGGGGTAGTCTACTAGTGAGAGCCAAAATGGGAAAGACATACACGGCATCAATCCAATCTCAAGAACTATGATTCAACCATTTTTGTGTCACTGATTGGGGTATCTTCCCCTTTGGGGGAATCCATAGAAAGTAAAACAATTTCATAAAGTGAAAATGGAAGTTGTTGCTTGTTGTCGGTCCTAACGGTTTGAATACGAAATCGAAGAGTATTGAAAATAAAACAGAATTGAAATTCACGGTAATCCATTTGATGTAAATAAAAGATCATAAAAAATAATATGATTAAACATTTGATATTCTTGGACAATTATAGCATAGAAATTTTATAAAATTTTAATCTCATGAGCAATGAAAAATAGTTTATGTATGTGTAGGTGATGACTCAAATGTACCACTTTTTACGCCTTGTTTCATGCATTTCGTATCCTATCTTTTCATCTCAACTCAACTCGCATACCTCTCATGAGCAATGAAGAATGGTTTATGTACGTTAGAAATCCTTAAAGCAATGATAAAGCGCCACTCTCAAAATCAAGTTCTTTTCAATACTTGTAATAAACAATTTATGGCTATTAATCTAATATTCTAATAAAAAATTATAACAAAATAGTTGATATATTAATTTTTTTTATTAAAGATACTACAAATAAGGATTAAAGAAGAATATCTTATTTCTTACTCTTTTTTTTTACCAAAAGTTTATTTTCTATGTATATATTTAATTCAAGGGTTTAAATTGAATTAACTTCGTAAAGTTACCCAAATGGTCATCGTCCGCTATTTAAATGGTTAGTTAATTTGTAATGATGTTATATAATAATTACTATATATAGAATGATAAAAAAATATTACAATACAAACAAAGCACAATTCTCAATGCACTTGAAGGCATGCAATACATTCTTTGATCAGTAATTGTATAAAGTTTCTCTTCTTCAAGTTGGATGCTACGACTAATTAGGTTTCACACTTGAGTTACACAAATCCGGGATTTCATACAAACTTTACAACATCTTTTTCTGAACTAGAGAAATTAGATCAGCTAGTCTTCATCCAGTTAAATAGACGAAGCACATTAAAACCCTTGAGAAATCAGAAGCAAACATTGAAAACAAACAAACTGAAAGAATGCAAGGATGTACAAATGAATTGGTGTGACTTGATGGTTAGTTGAAGCTGGATGATCGGCTACTCCGGCCTTTTAGGTAGTTCTCAACCGATACATTCTGCTCGATGCTACTCACTGAGACTGAATCATCCTCAACGTCCAGTAAAGCAAGGTTTAGATGACATTGAATGCTGTTTGGATGCGAATTAGCTTCAGGGTGAACATTCCCAGGGTTATCTATGGTATTTACCTGAATCCTTGCCCACTTCATTGTTTCCGCGTCTCCTTGAATGAGCTTCATCACAAGGCTCATTCTAGGTCTGGCTCGTGGGGAACGTCTAATGCAGAGATTAGCAGCTAAAATCATCCTCTCCATTTGATCAAGGTTGTGGTCGGGTTCTAATGATGGGTCTAGTAACTCGGTAACCTTTCCGTTATTTAGTATTGGCTTAGCCTGGTGAAAAGATATATGAGAACTCCAGATTAGTAGATAAATGACCAAAACTATATTACTAAGAACTGTAGAAGTTTGTAGATATTGTAGACCTACCCACATAACCAGACTCTCTTGGCCTTTAGGGTGATGACTGCTTATCGGCTTTCTTCCAGAGAGAAGCTCCAGAAGTACAACACCATATGCATAAACGTCAATCTTGTCACTTACTTTACCGTACATGAAATACTCTGGTGCCAAGTAACTGCAATGAAAAGGGTAAAACTCATTTAAGTTCAGTTTGGAGTAGAATGTAGATACTGAATATAAGTCGTAAATTACAAACCCAAAGGTCCCTGCAATATCACAGAATGCCTTATTTGTGGCTGATGCCCATTTAGCAAGTCCAAAATCAGAGAGCTGAAGCACATACAAATCAAACATTTATGACCAACTTGTTAATGCAGAATAATCAAAATGATTAGGGCAGTGAAAATAGTTACTTCATGACCTGGGGCTCAAAATCATCAGACAGCAATATATTTGATGATTTTACGTCCCTATGGATCACAGTTTGACCATTGCACTTGTGAAGATAGTTCAGTGCCTCTGCAATCCCAACAGCCACCTTGTACCTCTCTTTCCAACCAAATGCAACTGGGTCCTTACCGTCTGTTAGCAAGCAAATGTCAAAAACAAGAACGGTAGTTTATCAAACCAGTGAAGAGCATACAGTGATTTATACCATGAAGATTCTCCTCGAGGCTTCCCCTTGGTAGAAGATCATAAACCAACAGAAGTTTATTGTCCTCAATACAAAATCCAAATAACGATATTATGTTCTTGTGACACAAAGTTGTGATGATATCAATTTCAAAAACAAACTCTTTCAACGCATCCTCAGATTGCCTCAAAATCTTCACTGCGAGTTTCTTGCCATCTGGAAGGCAACCACCATAAACTCGGCTGCTTCCTCCTTTTCCAATCAAACTTTCTATAAGACACAAGAACAAGAGAGTGATTATACAAACAATAGAATATTGATTGCAAGTAACATTACATCTTGAATAGGAATGCACACCTGGTGCAAAATTTGATGTCGCTGATTGAAGCTCGTGATATGAAAATAATCTACATGTTGATGAGTATCTCTCACGAAGAGCTTCCAATTCCAAGGGCTTGTTTGAAGCATCCTTGTTCTTTAAGAAAGTTAATGTCTTGTTACTCTCTTGAATAATAGTATCATTCTCTACATCTAGATCAGAATATACATCCTCTTCATCACTGTTCAATTGAGTTGTAGAAGATTGATCATAATCCCCTATTTCTGTTGATAAGCTTTGTGATAGTAGAGGGCTCTCAGGTCTACTCTCAAGGATCTCTCTCAACTCAAAAGAAACCGAGCTAGAAGTCGCTACCGACTTCTCCAATGGTACTGCTACTGTCAAAGAATCCTCCTCTTCCTGGCCATAAATTTCAGGACTACAAATGGCACAATTCTTCTTCAATTCAGATTCCGTACAATCTGAATCAGCCTTACACAATATCTGGTTTAATTCTTCTTCACATGTACCTCCTTTAACATCAGCACAGCTATTCAGTTTCATCCCAACACTTCCTGGTTGGTTCAACGTGTCCGGCTGATGCGCATAGGTCCCTGACAAGCAAGACAACAAATACTAAGATACAAAGTGAAGAATACAGACAACTCGTAAAACAACAACCACTTTTAAGGTGTATCACCCATCAACCTTGTGACTTCTTGGTTTTAGCCACATAAAGGGATGCTTCTCTTTTAAACATGACTTTGCCATTATGAACAGCTAGTACAGAACAGTCCTTTGACAACTTCTTAGCACAATACTTTGCTAAAGAAGCTGACGACTTGAACTTGTGGTGTTTAGTAGCTGTTCCAAGTATAAGTTTATTGGCAGAGCATGATTCAGCTTCTCGAACCAAAACTTTCCCAATTGATGATCCTCGGCACACTTTCAGCTTCAAATCTACCTATTGCACACAAACAGTTTAATCCTGGTTCATATTGGCTTCCACTAAATTACTCAAATCTAAGAAACTTTTACTCATTGCTCAAAATTGAGTGGAGCTAAACAACACCTGTTTCAAGTTGCAGAAGCCTTCATAGACGGAAAGAACTGAATCAAAAGCCTCAACAACTGACATTACAGAAGATTTCCCATCTGGATCCACAATTTCTACACAAAGCCTGTCAAAAATTAAACCGAGACAAAAAAAACCCCACAAAACTACTTTAAAAATGAAAATGCAGAATGACTTGTGTGTACCATGATTGGCCATAACATGAAGAGCAATTACACGATCACCAGGTCTAGCGAGTTTGACCAACGACCAAGTGAGCAACTCTTTGCTTTGAACATCCAATTTAACACCCACCACCACCGTCTGCTCGTCATCGGCGGCGAGGAACTCCGGGAGGGAAGATTCAACGGCGGGGAGGTGGGTGGGCTTCATATGCCAAGTGGGTCAACCTCCGTTCAAGGCGACTCTTGTCAATGGAGTCATACGACGCCGTTTTGCAGCCTGGGGTTATGCATTTGATTCTCTGAAAGCCCTAATCCTAACTTAGCTGTTTTGTTTATGGGGATTCTGTGA
The DNA here is from genome assembly GCA_033239045.1 of Fagopyrum esculentum. Taxonomy (NCBI): domain Eukaryota; kingdom Viridiplantae; phylum Streptophyta; class Magnoliopsida; order Caryophyllales; family Polygonaceae; genus Fagopyrum; species Fagopyrum esculentum. The sequence continues at coordinate 26,008,163 of BSUD01000006.1, read as the reverse complement.
ATTGAATGTTGAGTTTGAGAGATATTTGATTCTGGTCCTATCACCCACCAAATGCGAGAGAGAAAGATAGAGAGGTGAGTTTAGTGCTGATAAAAGTATGTAACGGTACAGAACCGGAGATGGAGCTTCATAATGAAGTTTTTTTTCCCCTCTTTATTATAATTTTAGGTTTTGGCTTTTCTTGGTGTGTGTAGTTGTGTGTGGAAATTAGGGGCAATTGTCAAATTGGCATGGATTTTGTGAGAGTGGATGGGGCCACATTTTCTTTAAGGTTCACTGAATTTAAGACACATTTTACACTCTAAATTTCAAGGGTTGGTTTGGCTTGGCTCTCTAGTGAGACTCGATTATAGTACTTCTTGGAATGGTCACTCACTACAAATGCATAAAAATGAATGGAAAACTAAAAGGAAAGGCGGCAATAAAATTAGCAACACAATTTAATTTATGTTAATATTTTATAAATATAACCCTTTTTGACAAGTTTAAGGTTTTGTAAAAGTTAGATCATAGGTACATATAAATTCATAAGTAACTCACAAATATAAATCACCTTTAGTAATTATTTATATAACACGTGTAATAATATCTTTCTTCACCATTTTTACTAGGGTTAACTTATAAATTTATGTCCCCTTTCTTTTAAACCTTAAAAATATATAGTGGTGTGTTGAAAGTAGGAACATTATTGTCGTATTTGAACTTCAATATTAATAGTGTTCTTTTGCACATCATCTTCAATGTAAGGATAACTTTGTGCATGTCTTTTGTTGTTCCCGAGTTTCGAAGGTATAATCTGAATCACTTGCGAAGTATTGGATTAATCATCATAAATAAAGCATATGGCTGACAATTTGAACTTATTGGACTAGTCAAGCCCAAAAAACTAAGGAGTCCAACCGTTTCCGTTTTATGTCTAGTTCAAAGGAGTTAGCAAATCGAGTTGTATGTTATTCACTGTGCTTTGAGACCAACTAGCTCTTAGACCATGTTTGTTTATCAAATCCGGCTTGGCTACTAATCGAAACAACGTTGCTCCAAATTAAAAGAGGTGTTTATAATGTTAGAATCGCTTTTCTTAAACCCTACTCTCACTTCTCGCCACAACCTTCTTCCCCTCTCTTTCTCTGAATGTTCTTTTGAGAGCTCTTCTCCACATGAGAGAACTTCTGACCGAGTAAGTCTCCATACATAAAGTGAGATTGAGTGTTTGAGTTTTCAACAACACCTTGGTTGAAAGAGAAATCTTGAACCATCTATGGTCATACTGCAGCTATGGGTCTCTCGTCCTCGACATTGTCTCCCGCTGGACTAGAACCCCTTACCCCGCCCCTTATATCAACAATCTCTGGGAGTGGCTCGCGTCCTGGACCCACAAGCAGCCCAACCTTCTGGACCGGATCCGCATAGCCTCCATCACCTCATTCATATATCACGTATGGACTGCTAGAAACAACTTGATCTATAATAATACCTTCACTAGAGCGATCGAATGTGCCGGTGCTATCATTAGATCCATAAAACTCCACTTCGAGCACAACTGGAAGGACATATCACCCCCCTCTCTCGCCACTGCTCGTATGTTAAACATACAGTTTACCTAAGGCGCATCTCCTCATTCCCCTTCTGTCATTCTCTCAAACTGCCTTTGTTTTGTTGCTGAACTTGTAACTGCTACTCCGCACTTGTAACCGTTATATATTCACTCTTAATACAATTATATTTTCAAAAAAAATAAAAAATTCTTGAACCATCGTCAACGTGGTCACGAGGAGATCTTTAATTTTGATCTATAGTCTCTTTCTTTTTTGGATTTTTTCTACTTTATACTTTTTATTTGTGGTTTTACGCTTTACTTTTCATCATTTTCACTGTATTTTAATTTTTGAACTCTCGTTGTAAAATTTAATACAAATCTCATAAACAAATGATTATATTTTTATTTTCTCTTATAATCAACCTCTCTAGATAAAAGTTATTTTTGAATCTATTATATTCGATTTACGCGTAGTTGTGAAAATGGCATCATAGAAGGTCACCACAATTTTGAGATTTCATAATGAAAGTAGGACCGTTGAGAATTGAATTATATTCTACAAGCCGTTTCATAGCTAATCGGGGTTAGGTGTAGTTTAAGAATTGTAAGCTCGTATTAAGGATTTCTTGAAGTCGACGTGTAAGATGAGATTAGGTGATATTGAAGACGACGTAGCCAATTAGTAGCAGCTGGCAATGGCATGCAAGCAATATCATCTCCTTCCACCCACGTGCATTGCACGCTTACCACCGCACCTGTTACTACCTTTGTGTTGCTTGCATCTTAAAATATTGCATTAATTACGATTAACCCCATCACCCACACCTCCACAACTAGTAATAATTTATCCGTTTTTCTCACTGGCACTGACCATATTTTCAGTAATCATTTTGTTACATACAATAACATGTTGTTTTTTTTAATGTAATTAATGATCAGTGACGTGTTTAGAGAAAACATTAACAAATTAAGGGAATCTATTACTGTTAACAGAACAAAAGACAAGATAACAAGCATGTAGAAACAGTAACGGTTCATCGATGGGCCCACTTGTTATGGACTTTTAACTAGGGCCCACTTGTTATCGACTTTTAAACGGGCCCACTTGTTATGGACCTGTATCTAGCCGTTAGCCATTACAAGTAGGTTTCTTAGGATCCCGGTCGGGTGAAATTGTCACTTTCAAGCTGGACAAATATTAATTAATTTATATAAAAACATTAATTATTAACTTATATCGTAATATAAAGTAAATAATTTAGTATATATATTTCATCTTCAATAAATCCTTGACTTAAACCCTTAAGTTACATGATATGTCGAGTATAATTTAACTGGTAGGAACGTTAACATAAATTTTGCAACTATTTTATCAATCTAACAAATTTCATCTGATTTCGTATTCGCACGGTTCAAGATTTCGTTATTGCACCACGCATACGGATCCCGTAACCGTGAGCTTTACGGATTCCGGATCTGATAATTTTCTACATGAATTCTAACCCGAAAAAAAAAAATCTGACACCTTCACGGTCACGCATTGCGTATGAGTGGTGCGTTAACGAAATCTTGAACCGTGTAAATAATATCCTTTTTTTATATAAAAGTTTTTTATTTTATTTTAACATATCTATTTTCACGATTTTTTATAATTATTTTTTTTCCTAAAAGCTAAAAAATGACATTGGATTTATAGAATGTAGATGTATTCACTGGATTTAATAAAAAAAGAACTAATTTGGTTAGTAGATTTTTTTTAGTTTTACTTTTAGTAACTAGGCTATTTAGTTTTTTAATTAGGTAATATACCCCAACTTTTTTATTTTCGCTCAAGCTCTAAACACTTTTCTCTCAATGGGTACATTTACTAAAATTAAAACTCAAAAAAACCTAATAAACCAAATTGTTTCATAAAAAAAATGACTTTTATCAAAAAAAACGTGTACTAGTGCTAGAACAGGTAAGGTTAAACTGATTTTTAATCATGAAATTCAATTAATATTATCGGATGCAGCCATATGCACCTAACACAACTTAGATTTCCTTATCAAGATTTAATAAATTTGCTAATTTGTGCATCTTGAATTGACGGACTAACAAACGTTTTCTCCAACTCTAAATCGTGTTTTAAGTATCTGCAATTTATCTAACCCTTATTTATTTTTAGCGGGTTTTATATATGGAAAAAGTTGGTTATTTTGAAATTGTAAAATTTAATCTAACTGTTAATTTTATTGAAACAATTTGGTTTATTAGGCTTTTTCTAGTTTTTTTGTTTAGTAAATGTACCCCTTTAGAGAAGAGTGTGTAGAGTTTGAGAATAAATACAAAAGGTTGGGGTATATTTATTTAATTGAAACACTAAAATGCCTAGTTACTACTCTAGTTTCTCAAAAAGGTCTAGTTAACAAAATTGCCCTTAATTATTTTTTAATATCGATCATTTAATTAAATAATAATAATTCTTTTGCTTCAAATATTGTTTTGAAAATTTTTGTTGGGGGTATATACATGTATTGTCATCTTGTTAACGGTTCATGTTCATATTGTACGGCGAACGATTATTGAAATGTATTTAAAATAAATTGTTGAGATTAAAAACCAAAACATTGGAGTTTAAAACCTCAATTTCAAAACTTAAATAGGTTATTTTATAAATTTAGTCTTTTTATATAAGCTTAAATAAATTTTCACTTTAAAGAATAAACATATTGGATAATGACTTTATATATTAAAGCAATATGTGAACTTACACTTACCTTGCCATTTATCTATTAAGACACAATATATTATTATTTATATTAATTAATTAGCTACAATTATTACAATTCTCGTTTAAATCCGAGATCTTAACAAACTTTAATTTTATTTTTTTTCTTAAAACATACAAAACAAAAAATCCTAACTTTATATAATAAAGTACATTAGTATATACTCAGATTTGATTATTTTTCAAATAATTTTTATTTCTTCTATTATTGTAGGCTACAAACACGATCTATTTAATAATGTAAAGTTTCCAAAACGGGATAGGCGTCACAACTTCAAGAACCCCGGACGAGGATTCTCTAAGGCTTAATGAATGAAAACTAAAGAGATATAAAACACAAGGGCATAACTTGCCAACAATAAAAGATATGAAATCAAAAGACGTTCCATAACGTCAATAGGTTTCAAAACCACAATAACCATACAACAATAAAAGGACAAACTCGAGGTTAACAACATCAGAGTTTAGCAAACCAACTCAAAAGGTATAGACCAAAGCCAGGAACAAGTTCTAGAGAAACAAAAGACCACCCAAGCTCAACAAACATGACTCTCACTATGATCCCTAACATTCGTGTTCCTAAACTAATCTTGTACCTGATTATACAAAAACATAATCACCCCCACTGTGGTGGGGTTAGCCTTCCACATAAACTAAGTGTAACACCCCGAATCCGCGGGACTCGGGGCGCTATAGGTTGGGACCTCACAATGGGTCTCGACCCTTAGCTTGACAACAATTTCACCGGATCTTGCAACAAGGCACAAATAAAGGTCAAAACCGAAATACTTTTTTATGCAATGAAAAGAAAAACCCAAAAGAATACAACAAATGACTCCAGTCGAAAATACAACCCCAAAGACTAAACGCCATACAACATACAATAAATACAATACTCAAACTCGACTCCACCCAAAACCCAATCGTAAAATGTACGGAACCCCGGCTGCCCACTCTTCCGGATCTCTCGGCCGCGATCCTAACCTGCAATGCAATCTACAACAGTCGGTATAAAACCGTTAGCTCATATTCGAAGCATTAGAATCAATAGGAAAGGCACAAACACAAGTAAATCGTCATAAACACACAACATTCTCGAAGCACACAATTCCGGTTTATTATCTTTTTATTATTAAGTCATATCCCGTTCTAATTCAACTTAGTTTTGTGACACGAGACCACCGTGGTCCCGCCTCGGTCCCTACTTACCGGCATGGAACGGTGCGGATGCCTCCAACCGTCTAACCAGCACGGGCTAGTCGCCAAGAACCTCCTAGATTCTCACAAGAGCTAGGCAGATGATGTCACCGCCCGTTATCATACATTTGGGCCAAAATAATATAAGGTCGGTAATCTTATTTCCGGTTTAGTTGTTATAACAAGAAAGAATAATCACACACCACCAAACACACATCAATGCTAATACAAGGAATACGAGCTAAGTAAGTCCGGAGACTTACCTCGTCAGCACACTCAACTCACAACACTCTCGCTTCCTTAGGGAGGAAGCTCATAACCTGCTCACAAGAAGATAACTATATAAACAACAACCCACTCACAATAAAAGTCTTAGACTTCTATACAAATGATCTACGCAAGATCATTTGACTCTCAATTCTAGGACCGCATCCTAGAATCCCTCATGCTCACATCACACTCAACAGAAGCTAGAAGTCCTAAGACTTCTAAACCCTCGGATCTCACAAGATCATAACTCACAACACCACTAGGATAACATGCCTAGTCCAAACAAACTCAACGGTATCAACACTATGCTAGGATACGCATATTCTAGCCCATAATCTCAACAACCATATAACCACAACCTCAAGCCTCAGATACTCAGAAGATCAACCAAACACTCAACGTCTTACAACAATCGACAATCCTCAAAACTCACCTAAGGTCCAAACCACTACTTGGTATTCTCACTAGGTTATGCTAGATCTGACCAAGCATGATACTAATACTAAACATAACTAAATCGAGTAAGATCATAATCTCGAGGGAGAGGGTACTCACGTGACGTCAAAAGACGGAAGACGATCTATGGATGTCGATATGGATTCGTTGGCCTTTATCGGGACGCTTCCGAAACTAACACCAAAGCTAGGCAAATTTAGCTTATATGCTAAATTTGAACGGGATGTATAACGTATATAAAATCTAAGGTAAAATCTGTTTTCAAAACAAATGTTAAACTCGTTAAAACTTTTTCCGGGACAAACTATTTAAAGTAAAGGAGTTGGTCATAAACCTCATAAAAATCAGCAAGGGCATAATATGTATAACTACAATCTAGGTCAAATTGTGTAAATAATATCCTACAGAGGCATACTTGTAACTTCTAAAACTGTGGCCCCAAAATCTGCAATAACACAAAAACATATGGGTACATTTGTAATAAAACATAAAAGGGGCCCAATTGAAAATATAAAAAGGCCCATCTTTTAACCCTAGAGACGCGGGCGAGGGCTGGGGAAGCAAGTATCCAGGCGGCGGCGAGGAGGAGAACTAGTAGGGGCCTTCTCCGGCGTTGGCTCTCGGTGGCTTCGGTAGGCGGCAAGGCAGACGGCGACAACAACAGACGCTTCTCCGGCTAGCGTCGAGGGCGACAACAAGGCAGCAGTGAGGCGGTCTAGCGTTTCTCCGGTTGCAGAGTTCAACAAAGGAGAGAGGTGTGGTGGCAGCCTTTGATCCGCCGTCAACTCGCGTGAGAGAGGTGTTGTAGGGCACCGGTGGGCAAGACGCTCGAGAAACAGGGAGATGACGAAGCAAGGGGTCAGGGCTGCACATGGTGACAACACTTCGGCTCCAGCAATGCAGCGGGAAGGGAGGCAACAAGAAGCGGCATGTATGCTTGATCCGGAAGGACACAGCAGGGACGGTGATTGCATCTCCTCTGTTTCCCTGTGATGTTCGATGCAAGCGGGTCGAGAGGGAGGATATGCGAGTGGTGAGATGAGAAATAGAGGGATAAGGGTGAGTTGGGAGCAAAGAGAGATGAATGATATAGGGAGAGGGATGGTTGATGTCACTCGTTGATGGTGAGGTGTGAAGCTGCAATAACAGAGAAAGGCAGGCTTGAAAGCTTGCGTGAGAGGTAGGAGATAGGGGAGCAACGGTATCCAACAGCATCACTCGTCATTGGTACAGAATCGGGGAGAGAGACACGCAAGGTAGAAGAAAGAAGGATTTTTCTTCTTGGTGCCATCAAGGTTTGAACTTTTCCTCTTAGTATCCATTAAGTTTCAAAATTACTCTTGGTGCCCTCAAGGTTCCATTTGTTTCCTCTTTATACCCATTCTTAATATATTACATTTAAAGTCATTAAAAAATAATTAAAAAATAAAAAAATTTAAAATAGGTTATGACCTCATTAAATTTAATTAATAAATTTATAGTAGAAATAGTATATTTTTAATTTTTTTAAATAAATATATTTTTATTTTTGAATTAAAATATTTTTTTACTTTTTAGTTTCGATTTAAAAAAAGTATAATTTATTTTAATAATATTTACTTACAAAAATAAATAAAAAATATTTTTTTATATTTTTTTAAGAGTCTAGAAAATTAAATATATAGTATATTTTTTGAAGTTAATTTTATATATTTTATTTTAATTTGAAAATAACAATATTATTTTTTATGTGTTAATTTATTATTTTTTATATTATACTTTTCAATAATCTTAAAATTATAAAAAAACATATATTTTATAAAATTTTCGAATTAATTTAAATTATACAAAATTTAAATTAAAAAAATTTATTATATTTTAATTCTCTCAACTCTTAATAAAATTTCAAAAAACAATGTTTATATATATATATATTTAAATCGAAATTAAAATTAAAAAATATTTATTCAAAAATAAAAAATATATTCATTTCAAAAAATAAAAAAAAAATATATATATAAACTATTTTTATTATAAATTTATTAATCAAATTTAATGAGGTCTTAATCTATTTTAAATTTATTTTTCTAATTTTTTAATTATTTTTAATGAATTTTAATGTAATATATTAATAATGGGTATAAAGAGGAAACAAATGAAACCTTGAGGGCACCAAGAGGAATTTTGAAACTTAGTGGATACCAAGAGAAAAAGTCCAAACCTTGATGGCACCAAGAGGAAAAATTCAAGAAAGAAAAAGGAAGAAGAAAAGAAAATAAAGAAAAAGAAATAAACTCGATCGAAACCTGATCGGAACGGAAGTTTCGGGTCGGAAAACTTTTCGAACTTTTCCGTAAAATAATACACGGAAAAAATAATAATAATATGAAAACGTAAAATATATAAATTCATAAACATATACTTAGCGATACTAAAACCATTATCGTAAATTAATTTGACGATATTTATAATAATTTAAACCCAGGTAATAAAACACATCGATGTGTATATATATATATATATATACTTGTAGAATTTAATTTTCGACGTCAACATACTCGCAAAACTATTTAAACTATTAAAAAAAGCGATAGAACCGGGAAAAATAAATACGCAAAAACGCCAAAATTTTGGGCGTTACACTAAGCCGATACATAAGGAGTGTAATATATATGAACGAGACATGAGTAAAAGCATATATAATATCACATGATCTTTGAAAATACTCAAAGGGTTAAATAACCACATGCTTCAAAATCATCAATACTCAAAGAATTCAAATCATCATGTCTCAAAAACTCAATATTCTCTCAAAAGGTTTCAAACCAATATCATCTCAAAAGAGTTTTAAAAGCAACATCATCTATACTCATAAGAATCTCAAAGGAGTTCAAAATCAACATCATCTCAATAAACTCATAATTATATCAAATAAACTCGTAATCATCTCAAACCGGTGTATAATATAGCTAATGGTCAACTGACCGAAATGGGGTAATAAGGTAAATCCTTGTCCATTTCTCAAATCCATCAAAATAAATCTTCTAAATTACAATACACAAATATGCTCGAGCATTTGTACTTCAAAAACCATATTCAAATTACGAGTGCTGTATTTTCTTTTAAAACATGTTCAACCCACGTTGAACGCGAAGGTATCTCCTAACACCAACCATAAGATGAGCACGACAATCACGGATCAGGTGCAATCCTTGCCCCCACAATGACCGGGCACAACCTTAGCCCACACAAACCAAGAGTCCCACCACTATTGAGCATGATCCACCTAAACCGGGAGTGTCATGTCATGAAACAAATAGGTTGGTAAATTTGCCGTTATAGTCATATACCAAATCATCACTCATAATAAGGCAGATTTTCCGTTGTGGTTAGGGGTGCGCATAGATTCAAAACTGAACCGAACCGAACCGCTATAAACCGAACCTAAAATCGATTTTCTTGAAACCTTGGAGCAAAAACCGAACCTATAAAAGTAGGTTCGGTTTCGGTTTTGACCTAAAACCGAAAACTTGAAATAATAAATTCTAAAACCGACCTATTAAGTCGGTTTCGGTTCGGTTTAGGTTTTGGACTTAAACGGACCTAAAAAAATAAAGTTACAAATCTCGATAAAATAAAAAATTATGAAATATTCAAATCTCGATAAAACAACAAATATGAAAAACTATAAAATTGAAATTCATTTCACTCTTCAAATCTAGTTTTTTATTTTCTTAAATTAAAAATCGGTTTTCAGTTAAACCGTCGGTTTTACGGTTTTTAACCGAACCGAAACCGATATTTTAAAAAACAAGGATTTAAGACCGAACCTAAATTGTCGGCTCAGGTTCGGTGTGGACTAAAATTACTCGGTTCGGTTAAGGTAAATCAAACCTAACTTGTTCAACCCTAGTTGTGGTCAAAGATCAAGTCATCGCTCGTATCAATATGGAAAAATGCCGCTTAGGCCAAAGACCAAGCCATCTCAAATCCTCAATACCAATAATCCGGTTCTTTTCAAAATATCTCAAGTACAATCTCTTTAAAATACCACAATGCAAGATAAACATGTCACCGTCAATATTGGCAATTCAACTCAAGTCAAGACATTCTCAAACGCTTTCAAAATCCATATATCAACTCATTTCTTATGCTCAATCAAAGGCAACATCAAACATGTTCGTAAACTTTCAATACCTCTATTTTGTAAACACCACAATGCATATATCATAAGTACCAAAACCATCATCTTTCAAAACTCCAAATCATGCATGTAGCATAATAATGACTTAAACTTAATCATACTCATATAAAAGATCACATGTACTTGCCTCAATAAATCTTACTCAAGAGACTTAAAGTCAAAACAACCACATCAAACTCACAAATGAGATAAACAAGCAAAAGATCACACACAATATATATATTCCATCACAAAACACCATCTAATAGGTGTAGAAGTGACTTACGTACTCCCAACTCGAGTTTGGGTTGTACTTTACTTAGGGTTTTCCAAAAACCCGTTATTCAATGAATAAGTACCTAGAATGTTCAACTAGGCATAACAATCCAATATCCAACTCACAACTCATAACATGCAATAACGAACCAAAGGTTTTAAGAATACTCATGGAGCGTCGAGGAAACGAAAGTTGATCGACGGTTATCGAACTTCAACTTGAGTTAAACCTTCTCCGAACGCGTTTCCAAACCTAACACATAACAACCAAACAAGCTTGGGCTCTTTTTGTAAATATAAAACTTGGCTAAAATTTATAAATACTTTTCCCAGGGGCTTTTTTGCCAAAAAAAACCCTAGTCCACTTACGAAGTCAAAAGTTTGGGCTAAAATCTACAATTAATTCAATAAGGGCAGAAATATTAAAATACGAAATGTGGGTAATAAACGTAAATAGGAAGTTTGGGAGCTTGTGTGTAATTATACCCTAATCCCGGGAGGCCCAATCGTAAATACATAAAGGTTTAGTTGCTTCCTTTTCCGGCGGCTGGAATCTTCCGACTGAACTGGCGGTGCTCCTCGATGGAAAAGGAGGGTGGAACAGGGGTGGCGGCTTCCCAACAGTGTCCCTTGGCGGTGACTCCGACGATGGTGCAAAGACGAGGTCACTAGTTTTGTTTTCTTTAACCCGGTAGAGAGAAGAATGGAAGGAGAGATCGAGAAAGTGTGTATGTTGTTGCTTCAACTAGGAGAATGAGAGGTTGCTCGAGGTTGCAAAATGATCTGAAGGTGGATGGTGTAGTTGTGACGGTGGCGACAAAGAAAACAAGGGAGAAGAGATAATGACATGCTTGCTTGGATTCCAGCGGAGGGAAAATGAGAATTGTCATAGAAGGGAGGAGAGGAGAATAGTTGACGTGGGAGATGAAGGAGACAAAGAGGCTGAGAGGGTTCAAGGAGGAAGAGATGGAGAAGCTGTTGCTCAATCTAAGAAGAGGTTGCATTGGGTTCAATGGTGAAGAAAAGAGTATAAGGAGAGGGAGTAAGGGAAAACCAAGGCTGCAGATGAGTGTTTCTTCGAGCGTGAAGGAAGAAGAGAATGGTGAAGATGAAGAAAAGGAGAGGAGAAGTTGGCTTCCAGGGTAGAAGAGAGTAGTTTGTTATGGGAGAAGAAGGGAACTCGAAGATTGTTGCTTGTTTGGAGTAGCTCAAGCTAGAGGGTTGTAGGGAGCCAGGGTGGTTAGGGGTCGAGCTAGTGTGGTTGTAGAGACAAGGGGCTAGGTGGAGATGACCAAGGGGTCAAATAGGGAGACAAGGGGCTGTAGCCTAGGAGGCGTCTAGGAGAAAAGGGTCGTTAGTGCCACACGGGGCAAGAGGCACTAAGGGTGTTGGGGAGGAGTGACGATGGTGTCAAGTGGTGTCAAGGATGCAAGAAGGGAAGGTGTTGGTGCCAAGCGGCACCGATTTATGTGGAGGAGGCACTGATGTTAGGCGGCACCAAATGACATGGTGGATGAGTAGTTATTTCAGGCAGCTCCAGGTGACATGGTGGAGGAGCAATGGTGCTAGACGACACTAGATGACATGGTGGAGGAAGAAGGAAAGGAAAGAAAGAAAAGATAAAACACATCATATATTAGGGGCGTTTCATCATTCCTCTTAAAAGAGTTTCGTCCCCGAAACTAGGACTCGAAAATCGAGGAGTAACACTCCCTCATCAACGCTTCAGTCTTCCAAGTACATGCATCGGTATCATGCCGGAACCTTAGAACTTTCACCAAAGGTATCTCTTTGTTCCTCAACTTCTTAATCTCATACCCGAGAATTTGCATTGGGTGCTCCTCATAAGTACTATCTTATTTTAACTCGATATTGTAGCACCCAGTTTTTGGCTGTCACCGCCCCCGCGGTGACAGTAGCCGCCCTTGCGGCAGGGCGATCTGCCCCTGCGGATTCGCCACAGATCGCGTTGATCTATTTCTGTTTCGTTTTTATTTCTTTCATAGATAGAATATCCGATCTTCTATCTTATGGGCCGACTTCCTTATCTTCTTCCTAACCCTAGAACGTCCTTCCTTCTATCTTTTCACCCCTTTTCTATAAATTCCCTTCTTTCCCTTCTTTTTGCCGTTTCTTGCATACATTCTTCAACCCTAGTGTTGCAGCCATTTCCCTTGCTTCCCCTGTGATCTTGCTGAACGTGTAATTTCTTCTTCTCTGATTTCATCACATTCATGAGTTTTTGCATGTCTTTCCCTTCTGTTTTGTTTTCTCCTTCATTCTTCCCTTTGCTTCTTCTCCGATATCAAGGTTGAGCCTTGATTCTTGTTGGCCTTCTCGTTGTTGATTCGTTGATGTTCACAGGCTTCCCTTTGTTGTCGAAAGAGAAGTCGGTATTTTTGTCACCTTTCACATAAACCACCTGTAACGGCCGTTTATTGAGTGCGTTTTCGATATTTATGTTTTTTGTATTTTTGTTAATATTTTAATGACTTCAATATATTTTTCGAGTATTTTTACGCCGTAATCTGAATTTTACGAGTTTTGATATATATATATATATATATATATATATATATATATATATGTATGTATATATATTATCCGTATTTATACCATTATATTATTATCAAGAAAATTTTATGGGAGCAATTTATATATCATAAACTGTAATTATACGAGTATATATTTTGTTTATATATTCAGTATTTTATTTTGTGGAAAAGTTCGGAAAAGTTTTCCGATTCCAAAGTCCCGTTCGGTTCGTTTCGATCGAGTTTATTCTATGTTATTATTATTTATTTTTATTTTTCTTCCTATTTTTTTTTATTTATTTTATTTATTTCTTTCCTTGCCTTGTCTCACTCAAAGATTTGTCCCGACCTTCTGTGATGATTTGCCGCCCCCTACCTGTGCTGTCATTTGCACCCTATCCCGACCATCCCTTCCTTCACTCAAACAACCATAGCAACAAGCATACCCAACCTCACCTTCACCTCTCCTCAGGTCACCAGCTCTCAGCTCTCTTCTCTCTCACTCGACATTCAGCCCCGGCCCACTCCCATTGTCAAACACCAAGAGCCACTCCTGTTCGGCTCTCCCTGAAGCAGGCGAAGCAACTCTGCCGCCACCAGAGAAGCCATCCTCCCTCTGGTTCTTCTTTGCAACCACCAGGAATCAAAGCCCACGACAGCAGCAACACGCCGAAGGAGGGTATAGCCTTCGATCTGCCTCTTCTCTGTTGGTTGGAGGCAAGAAACCAATCCTCTCGAACCGCCCTCGCTGCACCACCGGAGAAACCTTTGCACTTCGCCTTTGGAGGGAGCCGCCTCGTCGACGCCGGGGAGCAACTGCTCTGCCCCGACCTTGCTTCATCAGTCGACACCGGGGCCGCCAACAAACAGATTTATGGCCGCCTTCTTCTCTCCCTTTCTTCTCTGTTCTCACTGCCACGAAGGAGCAGCCAGCGCCGCCAAGGAGCCGCCTTCCTGCCGGCCGGAGCCCCAGCCCCTTGCCTCGCTGCCGGATCCAAGCAGCCCTGCGCCGCCGGCCCTACATTCCTCCTCAAAATAAGTCGGCCGCCGCACTGTTCCTTCCCCCCTCTATTGATGTCGATTAAGGAGAAACCCTTTTAGGGCATTTCTAAAGTTGGTCCCTAATTTATGATTAATTACGAAATATACTCAGCTTCTTATATTTACATATTTTACCCACATTTTGGAATCTTGCAGTTATATCATTTGTTGGAAAATTGCAGATTATGATCCTTCATTACATTTTCAGAATATGACCCAAGTTTATGAATTTGTTCATCTTGCCATAAAAATGTAATTGTTGATTTTTAAACTCGGGTTTCAATTAGGGGGATATTCTTATATCTATATATACTACATATTATGCCTTTGTTGGATTAATCTCGATTTATGGCATGATTTTATTGTGGGTATTAACCTTGGCTTGAAAACGAGTTTTACCTTGAGTTTATGATGTTATACAATTTGCCCGGAATATTATATTTACGGTTTTAACTTGGGTTTTAGAAGTGGGCTTTCCTTAGATTATATGTTCATTATTCCGTTCAAATTTAGCTTATAAGCTAAATTTGTTTAGTTTGGTGCTAGGTTCGGAAGCGCCCCGATAAAGGCCTAACGAGTCCAAGTCGACATCCGTTGAACGCTTCCGTCTTTTGACGTCGTGTGAGTATTCTTCCCCTCGATCTAGTTATGTTAAGTTTTAGTATCATGTTAGGACGGATCTAGCATAACTTAGAGTTAATGCCAAGTAGTGGCTTTGAACCTTAGGTGAGTTTCGAGGATTTGATCTTGTTTGATGGATTGATGTTGATTCTAAGCTTGAGGTGCTGGTTATCTTGTGAGGTTGATATAAGGCTTTAAGTTATATGGTCTATGTTGTGAGTGTTTTGAGGCTCGAGGTGGGATTGTATGATCTTGTGAGATTTTGGAGCTTAGGATTGACTTATCCTAGCATGGTGTTGTTACCTATGAGTTTGTTTGGACTAGGCATGTTTATCCTAGTATGTGTTATGGGTTATGATCTTGCGAGATCATAGGGTCTAGAAGTCTAAGGACTTCTAGCTGGTGTTGAGTGTGATGTGAGCATAAGGGATTCTAGGATGCGGTCCTAGAATTGAGAGTCAAATGGTCTTACGTAGATCATTTGTATAGAAGTCTAAGACTTCTATTGTGAGTGAGTTGTTATTGATATAGTTATCTTCTTGTGAGCAGGTTACGGGCTTCCTCCCTAAAGAAGCGAGAGTGTTGTGAGTTGAGTCTGATGACGAGGTAAGTCTACGGACTTACTTAGCTCGTATTCCTTGTATTAGCGTTGATGTGTGTTTGGTGGTGTGTGTTTATTGTTTATATTATAACAACTAAACCGGAAATAGGATTACCGACCTTTATATATTATTTTGGCCCAAGTGTATGATAACGGGCGGTGACATCATCTGCCTAGCTCTTGCGAGAGTCTAGGAGGTTCTTGGCGACTAGCCCGTGCTGGTTAGACGGTCGGAGGCATCCGCACCGTTCCATGCCGGTAAGTAGGGACCGAGGCGGGACCACGGTGGTCTCGTGTCACAAAACTAAGTTGAGTTAGAACGGGATATAACTTGATAATAAAAAGATAATAAACCGAAATTGTGTGCTTTGAGAATGTTGTGTGTTTATGATGATTTACTTGTGTTTGTGCCTTTCCCATTGATTCTAATGCTTCGAATATGAGCTAACGGTTTTATATCGACTGTTGTAGATTGCATTGCAGGTTAGGATTGCGGCCGAGAGATCCGGAAGAGTGGGCAGCCGGGGTTCCGTACATTTTAGGATTGGGTTTTGGGTGGAGTCGAGTTTGAGTATTGTAATTATTGTATGTTTTATGGCATTAGCCTTTGGGGTTGTATTTTCGGCTGAAGTCCTTTGTTGTATTCTTTCGGGTTTTTCTTTTCATTCCATAAAAATGTATTTCGTTTTTTGCCTTTATTTGTGCCTTGTTGCAAGATCCGGTGAAATTGTTGTCAAGCTAAGGGTCGGGACCCATTGTGAGGTCCCAACCCGTAGCATCCCGAGTCCCGATGATTTGGGGTGTTACACCACCCCTGCGCCCTATAGTGCCGCCCCCGCGGGTTGCCACCCTTGCGCCTTATCCAGCCGCCCCTGCGGTTCCTTTTGCAATAGCGCCCGTCTTTGATTAGCTGCTTCCTTCCTTGCTTTACTCGTTCCTTTCCTTGATTCTTATGGATGTTGTTGCTCCCTGAGTGTGCTGTTAGACTAAGATTGAGCCCTTAGCTTGTGTAGATATCTTAGAGATCATTGAGACTAGAAGTTATAGACTTCTAGCAACCGTTTCGTTCCTGATTCGTGATGCCTTGTGTGAATAGGCTTTCCTTGCTCCTTTCTTGAGGGAAACTGAGTTGTTCTCTGACCGTTTGAGTTACCTTCGAGTGAGATAAGACCCCTAGACTTACTTAGCTTCATTCCGCATATTGGTTTGAGTGTATTGGCTTGTTGTGTTGTTGTTATTGTTATAACGGATAACCGGAATAGGATTCACCTTTTATACCGCAATTGGCCCAAGTGTATGATAACCGGGCGGTGACCACTTGTCTCGTTCTACAAGAGACTAGAATATGCTCTTGCAACCTAGGCCCGCAGGTAACGGATAATACTGATCTATTCCTGTTGGTAGACGGAAGCGGATGCGAGTTTCGGGAGGTTCTCGTGTGACAAAAGAGGTTGAATTAGTAATGGATAACTTAATGAAAGATAATAACCGGTTGAGTGTGAGCATGCTATATGTTAACTTTACCTTATGTGTGTTTGTGTCTTTACGTTCTTTGTAATATCTAGAATGTTAGCTAACAGTTTTTACCGATGTTATAGATGCCTTGTAGATATAGGTGTTGCTGAGTGATCCGGACGGTGTGGTCCGCCGGGGTTCCCATACATTATAGGACGGGATCGGATTTATATTTCAGCTATTGTTTCCATTTTGTTTTGAACTCAGTTGCGAGTCTTTTACGCTTTCTTTTGTTTAAACCTTAGGTTTTATATTGAGTTTTTTTGTTTTCATTTGTCTGTGTCTTATTGTAAGATCCGTTGTGTCGTTGCTACTCTGAGGGTTGAGACCCGTTGTGAGGTCCTAGCCCGTAATGCTTCGAGTTCCCAAAAGTTGGGGTGTTACAGATATCATCATGTCTGAGCACATGCTTGGGATCCGGAACATACTTCCATAATAGGGATACATGGAAGACGTTATGCACTTAAATCATGGATGGAGATAGTGCCACTCGATATGTTGGGTCAAATCCTCTTTGTAATCTCAAAAGTTCCCCCATAACGAGGGTTCAACTTTCTTGTATGTTAAATTTAAATACGCCTTTAGTTGGTGAAACACGCACAAACATGTGTACCAGACATTAAACTGAACGGGTCGATGATGTGCGTCGGCGTAAGACATTTGGCGACTCTACGCAGTCAACACGCGTTTTATAACCAGGGAAATCTCATCCTGAGTATGTTGTAGGATTTATGGTCCTACAAAGCACTTCTGACTGGTCATCCCAACACAAGGGTGATCTACACTTCCCTCCATACAAAGCCTCATACGGTGCCATGTGAATTAAAGCATGCCAATTATTGTTGTAGGTGAATTCCACCAAAGGCAAACGTGTCTCCTGCGTTCCTGGCCATTCCAAGGTACATGCTCATAACATGTCCTCTAAAGTATGAATGGTCCTCTCGGATTGTCCACCTATTTGAAGATGGAAAGTGGTACCGAATCTCAATTTGTCCCCACAGCGGCATGCAAAGACTTCAAAAAACATGACATAAAGCGTTCATCACGGTTTGACACTATTGTCTTTGGCGTACCACGTATTCTCACTATCTCCTCAATAAACACATCGTCTAGCTTCTTTACTCCCAAGTGACTTTGATGCTATGAAATGAGCCAACTTTGTGAACCAGTCAACAAATACCCATATAACATCTATTCTCCTTTGAGTACGGGGCAATCCGGTCACAAAGTCCATGAAGATATCTTCTCACTTCCACTCTGGAATAGGAAGGGGCTGCAACAATCCTGCAGGTCTCTAGTTCTCAATCTTAACTTGTTGGTACGTCAAACATTTAGCCACATACTCGGCTACTTCTCACTTCATATTCACCCACCAATAGTTTCTCTTGAGATTCTTGTACATCTTGGTGGTTCCCGAGTGAACAAAATAACCCAAAGAATGAGCCTCTGTCAAAATAGACTCCCGAAGTGTATCATCGACGAGGACACAAAGACGGTTCTTGCATCTCAAAACCCATTGTCATCAATCTTGAAATATGGAGTATTTCCTTTCTTAACATCATCTCGGATCTTCCTCAATGCAACATCTTCATCTTGCTTCTCCTTGATCGTCTCCAACAAAGATGATCTAACTTCCAACATACATAACTAGTTTTGGTTCTTGCCAAACCAAACCTTAATGTCAACCCTCAACAACTCTTGTTACAAATCAGGTTGTACAGTCAAGCACACTATTACCTTTTTGGGATGATAAAAAATATCAATGTCATTATCCTTCAGCAATTCCAACCATCTTTTCTACCTCATGTTCAACTTCTTTTGAGTGAAGATGTACTTCAAGGTCTTGTGATCTTTGAAGATTTGGCAACTTACCCCAAAAATGTAGTGTCGCCAAATCTTGAGGGCAAAGATCATTGCGGCTAACTCCAACTTATGAGTGAGGTAATTCACCTCATAGGCTTCAACTGGTTAGATGCATATGCTATCACCTTGCCATTTTGCATCAAAATACACCAAGTCCTTGTAACACCCCGAATCCGCAGGACTCGGGATGTCACATTGGGCTAGGATCTCACAATGGATCCTGACCCTAGCCTGACAACAAGTTCACTGGACCTTACAACATGGCACTGACAGATATAAAACAAATACATAAAACAGTATAAACTGTACAACCCAAAGTAAACAACAACACAGCCGAGTATATAAAACGACAACCTCACACAGAGGTACAAAAGAACATCCTCACGAAGGAGGGGAACACAACAAACCCAAACCAACCACCTAATGTACGAGAGTCCTCGGCCTGTCACCCTGCCAGATCACCCAGTAGCGCCTAACCTGTAAACATCTACAACACGGTATGAAACCGTTAGCTAACCATACATATATGAGGTAATGCATAAGCACAAACACAATCATGAAAGATAAACACCTCAGCATGCTATCACACATTTACCCATTTATTATCTTTATATAATAACCATTCACTCAAAAACCGTATATATATAGATAGATGAAAGTATGTGACACGAGGACCGATACATCCCCGCCTCTGAGTACAATGTCCAGCTGTACGAGTATCGGTCACACAATCCGTGTACCCTATGGGAGTGGATTGCGCCCTTCCTGTAAACTAGTCTGGCCCGACATCAGAGAACCTCCCAGACTCCACGGCGGGATGAAAGGGAAAGGTTATCACAGCCACGCAGTGGGGCAGTCAATAGAACATAGGTCGATAAAAATGAAAACTCATGCTATCATAGCAAAGATATAAAGCACACACCACTCATGCAAACACCCAATATAGGGATGGTAGCTAAGTAAGTCCTACGGACTTACCTCAAACTCGTACAAACTCAACCACGATCACCTCTACACTGGAGGGACAACAAGGCCTATAAAAAGGCATAAAGAGATATATCAACCTCTATTCATCAAAGGGGTCACACCTAGACCCAAAGGGATCAATAAGGATCATACTCAATCTATAAGCCTTACAACCAACTAAACCTCAATATCTCAACATAACTCACAATTCCTCAAATCTCAAGGTAGTATCTAATCGACATTCCTCAATCTCAATGCTAATCCTAATTTAATTAATTAATCTTTAATTAATTAATTAGATTTTGCCAGAATAACGTTTTGCCCGCAGGCAATTTCTAAACCTCCTGTCATCAGATTTCATCAAACAAACTATCCATAAACACCAGAATAATATAACGACCATAATGGAATTTCTAATTATCCATTTTGACAAGCCTAAAGTCAATTTAGGCCAAATCGCAGTATAGAAAACGAATAAATTCATAACTTATTCGTTACTAACCCGATTGACGATTTGAAAGAAGATTCGGAAACACAACGACGCAGGCTACGCATGGACAGCATCAAATTCATCGGAATCTGAGCGACGGAACCGTCCTGGTGACATATATGCTCGACCAGCCCTCCATATACTCGGAAATGCAGAAACTCGGTACCGTTATGAAGAGAATGAAGAGAGGAATCCAGAAACTCAAACGGAATTGAAATCGGATTAGAAACGGAGAGTAGATCTGAGTTTGAAGGTTGAGAGAAATCAGAGCTTTTACGAGAAAACGTGAAAGGAAATGAATTTATAAAGGATTTTCCGCTATTTATAGTGAAGACGATAATTATCCTTTAGTAAAGTCGATAATTATCCATTAACCGATCAAAAGGCGGGTCGAACCTCTTTCTCCAAACTTCTCGAGATTGGAACATTAAATCTGGAGTATTGTAGGGATAATTATTCCACAAGTGCCTCGGAAAACGTGTATTCCTAAGCCGTCTTTCTTAGCCGTTAAGAAACGAAATAGCGACTCTTTTGGCCGTTTTGCCTCTCCATGTTATTTCATATCTAGGACATATCCGATGTCCTGATCATTTCTCTCAACTGCATTTTTATTAATTGGAGCTCCCAAATGCTCCAAATAACACCGGAGGGTAAAAATAATTACCCGGGGGAAAAAGTAAAAATTTTCCCAAACGTCCAAAATTACGCCAGGAACATAACGGTGAGACTCTTACTCATCACTTGCAAAGTCTTCGCGAGTTATATGTTAATTACTATCAACAATTAAGTTAATCAACATTGATTAGAATTCGGAAATCCTAGCTATTACATCACACACCCCTTAAAAAAAAGTTTCGTCCCGAAACTTGAACAATTCCCAAATCCTCTCGGACCCATACGCCGAGGTATAACTCTCACTCTTTCTATCGGAGGTATCACATCTCCGTTCAAAAGATCACTACCTATAACAATCTATAACCTCAAGTATAAACATGGAGGAATCATCACTCCAGGAAACAGGGCCATAACGCTACCCAAAGGCGTAGAGGAATCACGTCTCTCGCCATACCACATCACAAGGCATAGAGGAAGCACATCTCTAGCCAAAACATATCACATGCATAGAGGAAATACGTCTATGGCCAACCCATAAACATATATATCGCATGGAGGAATCACATCTCCACAAAACTATGTCCATCAAGGTAGCATGGAGGAAAGAACCATCTCCAGCTGAATCCTAATCCCACTCAAATAGCGTTGAGGAAAGAACCATCTCCAGCTATAAATATGATCATACTCGGGTAGCGTGGAGGAAGTAATCATCTCCAGCTATAGCATACATCACGCTAGCACATCAAGATCTACTAATATCATAAATCACATCACAACTAGTATGGAATAACATATCAAGGCATATAAGCACATAAGCACAACATTCATCAAGATAGCACTAAGATATACTCGTGCTCCCACAAATGGGTATGTCCTAACATATACTCTGGATAGTTCCTCAGGACACTATCCTCAGTCTCTCACATAGCCTCTTCAGGTCTTCATCTCGACCATCATATCCTCAATATGGGAATGTCTTTCGAATGCAAGCGTTTCATATCTCATTCCAAGAATGTAATCGAATGCTCAACAAAAGTGTGGTTGGACTCAACCATCAAATCATCGTAACTCACAAGGTGTCTCGAGTCTGGTATATACTTCCTCAGTTGAGACATATGAAACACTGGGTGGATATCCTCTAATCTCAGAGGAAAAGCTAAACATCATGCTACCTTCTCCGTACTGGTCGATCTCAAATAAACCATCATATTGGAAACTCAGTTCCCTTTCCATATTAACACGTCTAAGGTCTCACAGCTGAGATACTTACAGCCGGACATGAACTCTCGCTTGAACTTTAGAGGTTAATGCCTCTTGTCTACATATAATATCTGGCGACTCTGTACAACCAGCATTCTTCCTTCAATCAACGTTACTTGAACTATAAAATCCTGAATCTAGTCAGGTGTTATTCCACTACTATTGCTAGATCACTTCTAGCATAAGGATATACGACATCTATGTCTATATAGTGCCTCTTAGGGCCATCCCAGAAAGATGCACGTCCTTCATTATTATATAATAAACTCATTAATGGAAGGTAATATAACCATCCACATTTCCCATTCAACTTACAACTTATAATAGATCTCTAAGATCTAGATGATCCTCTCTAACTGACCATCTGTCAGGGGGTGAAGTGTAGTCATGGGGTACAGACTCGTCCCCAAAGCAGTCTGAATCTGGTGCCCAAAATCTCAAAGTAAAAACATTCATCTCGATCAGAAATGATCATTCTCGGTACACCATGGAGTCTCACTATCTGTCTAGTGTACTCCTCAACCAATTCATTCACTAGCCACGTCCTTCTGATAGAAATGAAATGTGCCAGTTTCATTAATCTGTTACCAACAATCCAGATAACATCAATCTTCTACTGGGTCACAATCCCATAACAAAGTCCATAGAGATGTCCTCCCAAATTCTACTACTGCACTGTTAGTGGGTGGAGCTTATCTCTAGATCGGAAATACTCTATCTGGACCCGCTGACAGGTCACACACTGTATCACAAATCTGGTTATATCGGCTTCATACAATATAATCATCTCATCTCGTGGTACATCTTACTCTTACCTAGATGTACTGAATAAGGCGTACAGTGGGTATACCGTAATATTCTCTGTCTCCATCTACATCAGCAGGTACACAAAAGCGGTCATGACTCTTCATCAGTCCATCTACTCCCATGGAGAACTATGGTGGCTCAGTACGAGACATCCTTTCTTTAAACCTTGTCAAGGCCGGGCAGGTCTCCTGCTTCTGTTGGACCTCATCAAACACACCAGCTATAACCTTTGAGGTATAACTGGGTATCCTCATCAAGAAATTGATTGTCCAACTCTACCCAAGCTAGATCTCTCTGAGGCTGAGGCGGAACTATCAGTCTCACAATCATCTTCTCTTGGAGTTTCTTTCCATTCAAGTTATCGGCGACAACGTTCAACTTCTCTGAATGATATGGAATCTTCAAGTCAAAGTCTTGATCACCTTAAGCTCTTAAAATTGGCGGTTATTCAACCCCTGTTGCATAAAATAAACTTCAGATTTCTAAGATCTATGAAAATCTGACATGAAGATCACACCGGTACGGTCTTCAAAACTTAAAGGCTTGAACTACCACTACTAACTCTAAATCATTAGTCGGGTAGTTATCATCATACGTTCTCAACTGTAAATACACATATCAATAACCTTACTCCTCTGTAGTAATACACATCTCAGACTTAGCTGGGATGTATCATCGTAAATCACGGGATCCCAAAAATCTTCTGTCTACAACAGAATGGAAGCAGAGGTCAAATGTCTCCTCAACTCTTCAAAACTTAGACACACTGCTTTCATCACGTAGTTATGGTGGTCTTCTCTAAAGACTCGCAAATGAATATGTAATCATATAAAATCCTTCCTCAAAGCATTGGTAGCAATCGGCTGAGCCGAGAAAACTACGTATTCCTTAATGTTCATCAGTATCTCCCATGTTACAACATACTTAATTCTCGCCAGGTTAACCATGATCCCACTGGCGGAGACAACATGGCCTAAAAAGGCTACCGCTGACACCTCAACTTACACTTAGAGAGCGTAGAATATAACCCTCTATCTCTCGAAATCTGCAGAACGGTCCTCAAACGATCGGTCTACTATTCTCTGCTATGAGAGTATACTGACATGTCATCAATGAAGTCCACCGCCAACTAATCAAGGAAGTCGATGAAGATACTGTTCATCAACTCCATAAAAACTACTAAAATATTCGTCAACCCAAATGACATCATTACAAACTCGTAGTGTCCATAACGGGTATGGGATGCTATCTCATACACATGTTGCTGTCTCATTCATGACTAGGGATATCTTGAGCACAAAGGAATCATGAAAACACAATTGCTTCTTGAAGCTAACTTATCAGGTCGTCAATACGGAACATGGAACCCACTAGGGTAAAAGAAGCCCGTTTCAGTCAACTTTTCAAGTTATCAGTACAATATCTCAACAAGCACCATATAGTGTGGCTTTCCCATTCAATCTTGTATCATACTTCAACTCGATAACAATGTCCACACTCCGCTGAGGTGGAAACTAGACGGTTCAGTAACACGTCTATAAACTCATAA
Organism: Fagopyrum esculentum; assembly: GCA_033239045.1. Lineage (NCBI taxonomy): Eukaryota > Viridiplantae > Streptophyta > Magnoliopsida > Caryophyllales > Polygonaceae > Fagopyrum > Fagopyrum esculentum. The sequence goes on along the minus strand of BSUD01000006.1, from coordinate 25,983,633 downwards.
ACAATTGGAATACCTTCCGTTGTTGGACTATCTCGCTCCTTCATGGTATAACACTAGAAGGCGTCACGTCCTTGTGCTATCAGCTCGCTGCTCGTACAATCCTGATGACAAACCCGTCTCTTCAAAGGTCTTAACCTTAGAAGACCTCTAATTACCATCTCAGTAAAGACTATAATAGCCTTACTATTAATATCTAACACCGCATGATATCTATTCATACAATCCATACACATAATGACTTCCTCATGCACCTACAGCATGACAAAGAAGTCTACAAGCCATACACAAGTCCTGGAATAAGGGAACAAACACATATCTCGAGGGTACCTCAGACCCCTAACTGGTAATCATGTAAAGGAAAGTCCACCTTCTACTATATATCAAAGATCAACCATTAACGCATGCATCGAAAGACAAGAAGTGCATAGCACTCATAACAAACAAAACTCCACTAGGTAAACCATTAACGAGAATGGTACCTGTAACAGCTAACTCCCGTAGCTCCACTACATATCATCACTTGATCTCGGATCTATGCTCCTCAAGTATCACCGAGGTCCTCACTATAGCCTCCACCTCCACTCTTTCAACACCGGAAAGATGAAGGTTTTGCTGGGAAGAAACACTACCTTGCTGACAGAAAGGGGCCATATGGCCTAGTTCACCACATATGAAACAAGCTATCGGTGCCAAAGGGCACTCAGAACGCAAATGATCTGGATAGCCACAATTGTAACATAATTGTCTCATTCTTGCAACCTGTGCAACTGAAGGGTAACTCAATCTTCGTCGTCCACCTTGAATGATTTATTCCGAGAGGGAACTTGTAAAGGCAACGCCTTGCCCTGTCGATAAAACTTCGCTCTATACCCTGCTTTACCACACGTAAAGCATATGATGGGCGCCTTTGGGGCACACAGCTCGCTAGTGTCCCAACTTCCACGCAATTAAAACACTGTAGTTCCTTGCCAGTCATCTTCATGGCCAAAGGATCACTAGATTGTCCTGATATCGGACTTGGTTCCCCATTCATCATCTTTGCTTCTCCAGTAACTGATTCAGTCCATTGCTTCTTTCCGGATCCAGAAGCTTCAGTTGATCTCACAATTGTTGGTAAATCCGGTGTCGATCTACCCGCTATCACCGCTTCATATACTTGTTACATATATTCTTGAAACTCGGATCTACTCGTGGAGACACGATCAGCCTCTTCAAACTCGTTCTCTGCCATAGGCGATACAACAGCGGAAATTGGTCCCTGACCTATCACTACTGGAGGAAGAGGGGGTGTACCCCTACCTCATCCCACTACAGATACTACTCTAGTCTGAGTCATCTGTAGGATATACGCACCTAATCTTATAAGGCTATATATATGCCATAGGTATCGATATGTATATAATACATCCACATAATCCATAGTACACACAGATATATATACATATCTACGCTGCAGAGATCCATGACAGAGGTGATGACTTCTCGTACATTCTATCCCAAATCCACACTTAAAACCAAAACCTTTGAAAACGTCAGATCCCGTGTGGGCTCTGTTTATTTTACCTATCAAACCTTATTGCAGGTAGCAAGTGCCATTGTTGTCAACCTGGGCTCTGATACCAACTCTGTAACACCCCGAATCCGCGGGACTCGGGATGTCACATTGGGTTAGGATCTCACAATGGATCCTAACCCTAGCCTGACAACAAGTTCACTGGACCTTACAACATGGCACTGACAGATATAAAACAAATACATAAAACAGTATAAACTGTACAACCCAAAGTAAACAACAACACAGCCGAGTATATAAAACGACAACCTCACACAGAGGTACAAAAGAACATCCTCACGAAGGAGGGGAACACAACAAACCCAAACCAACCACCTAATGTACGAGAGTCCTCGGCCTGTCACCCTGCCAGATCACCCAGTAGCGCCTAACCTGTAAACATCTATAACACGGTATGAAACCGTTAGCTAACCATACATATATGAGGTAATGCATAAGCACAAACACAATCATGAAAGATAAACACCTCAGCATGCTATCACACATTTACCCATTTATTATCTTTATATAATAACCATTCACTCAAAAACCGTATATATATAGATAGATGAAAGTATGTGACACGAGGACCGATACATCCCCGCCTCTGAGTACAATGTCCAGTTGTACGAGTATCGGTCACACAATCCGTGTACCCTATGCGAGTGGATTGCGCCCTTCTTGTAAACCAGTCTGGCCCGACATCAGAGAACCTCCCAAACTCCACGGCGGGATGAAAGGGAAAGGTTATCACAGCCACGCAGTGGGGCAGTCAATAGAACATAGGTCGATAAAAATGAAAACTCATGCTATCATAACAAACATATAAAGCACACACCACTCATGCAAACACCCAATATAGGGATGGTAGCTAAGTAAGTCCTACGGACTTACCTCAAACTCGTACAAACTCAACCACGATCACCTCTACACTGGAGGGACAACAAGGCCTATAAAAAGGCATAAAGAGATATATCAACCTCTATTCATCAAAGGGGTCACACCTAGACCCAAAGGGATCAATAAGGATCATACTCAATCTATAAGCCTTACAACCAACTAAACCTCAATATCTCAACATAACTCACAATTCCTCAAATCTCAAGGTAGTATCTAATCGACATTCCTCAATCTCAATGCTAATCCTAATTTAATTAATTAATCTTTAATTAATTAATTAGATTTCGCCAGAATAACGTTTTGCCCGCAGGCAATTTCTAAACCTCCTGTCATCAGATTTCATCAAATAAACTATCCATAAACACCAGAATAATATAACGACCATAATGGAATTTCTAATTATCCATTTTGACAAGCCTAAAGTCAATTTAGGCCAAATCGCAGTATAGAAAACGAATAAATTCATAACTTATTCGTTACTAACCCGATTGACGATCTGAAAGAAGATTCGGAAACACAACGACGCAGGCTACGCATGGACAACATCAAATTCATCGGAATCTGAGCGACGGAACCGTCCTGGTGACATATATGCTCGACCAGCCCTCCATATACTCGGAAATGCAGAAACTCGGTACCGTTATGAAGAGAATGAAGAGAGGAATCCAGAAACTCAAACGGAATTGAAATCGGATTAGAAACGGAGAGTAGATCTGAGTTTGAAGGTTGAGAGAAATCAGAGCTTTTACGAGAAAACATGAAAGGAAATGAATTTATAAAGGATTTTCCGCTATTTATAGTGAAGACGATAATTATCCTTTAGTAAAGTCGATAATTATCCATTAACCGATCAAAAGGCGGGTCGAACCTCTTTCTCCAAACTTCTCGATATTGGAACATTAAATCTGGAATATTGTAGGGATAATTATTCCACAAGTGCCTCGGAAAACGTGTATTCCTAAGCCGTCTTTCTTAGCCGTTAAGAAACGAAATAGCGACTCTTTTGGCCGTTTTGCCTCTCCATGTTATTTCGTATCTAGGACATATCCGATGTCCTGATCATTTCTCTCAACTGCATTTTTATTAATTGGAGCTCCCAAATGCTCCAAATAACACCGGAGGGTAAAAATAATTACCCGGGGGAAAAGTAAAAATTTTCCCAAACGTCCAAAATTACGCCAGGAACATAACGGTGAGACTCTTACTCATCACTTGCGAAGTCTTCACGAGTTATATGTTAATTACTATCAACAATTAAGTTAATCAACATTGATTAGAATTCGGAAATCCTAGCTATTACAGTCCTTGACCCAAAGCATCATTATAAACGGTAAAACCATCAACACCCTGAGGTAAGGTCAAGACTGGTTCGGTAGTGAGCATTCTCTTAAGCTCTTCAAAACTCTTATGGCACTTCTCATCCCACTCAAACTTCTTCGTCTTCCAAAGTAGGTTGGTCAATGGCATAAGTAGCCATCACGACCTTATCTCAACTAACGACAAGCGGTCATGGCACTAATAATTTGCACTGATCTATTAGGGTGACAACCCTCAAACACATGTCTTGCTTCATCCTCAGCTACGATTATGGTCGTTTTCTTTTGAAGATCCATCACCGTGCTATGATGTACAAGTCAATCCATACCAAATATCACATCATAATGTTGTATGTATATCAAGATTAAGCTGGCTAACTAATCACGGTCTCCTATGTGGATAGGAAAATCTCGGATCTCTCGTTGAATACCGCCACTAGCGTATTGGGTTCACCGACCCTTATCTCATAAACATGCCATTTAGCCTTGGTGCACTAGAAGCTTGGGTTTACCACACTTGAAGAATCTTTGTGGATCTCTTGGACAAGCCGACTTATAATGAAAATTACTATTATAATTGTGGCAACTATATCCTCATGGTAAGGTTCCACATACACCACGGGATCTCTGAGATCCTAAAATCTGCCTCGGCTTGTTGATAGGTAGATGCCTCCTGAATTCATCATCTCTAGAACTCGAAGATCATGCTTGCGTCTTCTTTCTCTTAGGGCCTTGGTTAAGCAATCTTCTGGATTTAATTCCTTTTTCCACCTTGAGTACATGGTTGTAATAATATTTTAAGGTCTCACACTTATGTGCAACCATAAGGGTCCTAACTGCAGGACTCAATCATGCCTCAAAATAAATCGATCTTATCTTCTTCGATTTTTGCGATATCCATATCATATGGGAGGAGTTTGTTGATCTTTGCATTAGCTTGTACCAAATGCATTCCTTCTTGAGGTATGTGTAAAAGTGTATACTTCATTTCCTAATACAACGTTGATCCGACAACATTGTTTTATCATCAATCTTTCGTATACTTCTTGCATGGCTCGTGCCAACTTCATAACCTCGAAAACTCCAGTCTTCTCTGAATCTTGTCATCCATGGATATACCGTAGATAATGTAATGCTAAATAGTTCAATATATACATATCAGGTACATGAGAGAGCATTGAGACTGGTGACCGTAACTCAAAACCAACTCAACCCAAAAACTCGACTCAAGACAAAACCCAAAACATACCTTTGATATCAACTTCTATAGCGTCCCCAAAATGGGACATAGCGTTACAGCGCCAAGAGACCTAGATGAGGCCTCACAAAGGCAATATGAAGGATACGATGTATAAATAAAACACAAGGGCATAACTTGTCAACAATAGAAAATCAAATCCAAAAGACGTTGCATAACGTCTACCACAAAAAGGTCCAAAACCACAATAACGAAACAAACATAATGGCCAAACTCGAGGTCAATAACAATCTAATATTATAATAATATACCAACTCAAAAGATATAAACCAAGTTTAGGAACAAGTCCTAATGAAACATGACCATCCAAGCTCAACCGACATGACTCTCACTAGGGTACCTGACCTTCATGCTCCTGAATTGATCATGTACTTGATTATGTTAAAAATATAACCAACCCCACCATGGTGGGGTTAGTATTCCACACAGACTAGGTCAATACATAAGCAGGGAATATATATATATATATATATATATATATATATATATATATATATATATAGATAGATAGATCATGACTCATATGTAAACAGTTCTTACCATGTGAACATGTAAACACCGAATATATGTGACTATATCGTCGAATATATGTGACTACACCGCCGCATATATGAATCAGGTGCGGCGAATATTTATTCCACTAATAACACGATTTTTTTTCTTTCTTTAATATCGTCTAATCTTAGCCATCTATTTAACGATCTAACGAATACAATTTGTTCTCATTTTACATGGTAAGAGCTGTTTATATGGGAGTCAACCTCTCTCTCTCTCTCTCTCTCTCTCTCTATATATATATATATATATATATATATATATATATATATATATATATATAGGGTCCTTTTCCGGTACGGTTTATTAATGGGGTACGGTTGTGAGGCGGAATCTGGGCCGTTGATTATAATAACAATCAATGGCGGGATGGAAAAATAAGATTACAAGCTGGCGGTGGCAAAATTGTAAATATCACAATTTTGAGAAAACACGATAGAACGACAGAATTTCAAGCTCCCTCTTGCTTCCATGGCTATAGACGATTTTTTTGCTGAATCTCAAGCTTGAGAGAGAGAAATCAGACACGAAGCTCGATCGAAATCCACTATTCTCCATCTTCTATGAGAAGCTTGAACGGGATCCAACAAGAACACTAATCAGGGTTTTGGTTTTCAATTTCCCCCTTGCAAATCATGGATTTCGGTGAGTTAAAACATCAAATTACTGTTTTGTTTTTTGTAGTTGTTGATTTGTAATTCTTATTGAGTTTGTGAAGCTTTAAATTCCTTAGACTGATGCTATTTCAAACTTGGGATTTTAAGGTCCAACAATGGAGTTTTAAGGTCCAACAATGGTGTTTCAAAGACCAACAATGTAGTTTTCACTGATTTAATGGGTTGATTTGGGGTTGTTGTTGAGAATGTGCTGAACTAATATGATGTGCTATATGAACTAGTACTAATTGTGTCGTGCACTATTATTTGTAATACAATGAACTACTTCTTATTGTAATGTGAACTACTCTTTGGAACTTCTTTTTAAAATCATAAACTACTCTTTTAAGGGCCCGTTTGTTTCCAACTCCGGAAATGGAAACGGAATGGATACGAATTTAGTCCATATCTATATCCTTATTCATAAAATTGTATGGACTCATTCCTTGTGGTTTAAGGCAAAATGCACTTGATTCTCCACATTTTGTTACCCTATAGGGTATCAAAAGTAATTAAACTCTACTTCAATTACTTCAAACCACAAGGAATGATTCCAAAAACTTTCATGAATATGGATATACGTATGGACTAGATTCGTTTCCATTCCGTTTCCGATTCCGGAGTTAAAACCAAACGGGCCCTCAATGTCATGAACTACTTGTTTACAAATTATGAACTACTCTTATTTATATAATGAACTACTCTTATGTATATTGTGAACTACTCTCATAAAATTAATTAGTTGTTCTTATATGTACTTTCAGGTTTGCAGCCCTTAACAACGGAAATTGTTTAGTGAGTCGACATTAGGAAAAAATGAGGATGTTGGTTCTTGGTTGCACATTACAAATGACGGATCAAGAGAATGGAAGCCAATATGTGATGATGAGATAAAACCTTGTATTGGAAAGATATTCAAAACACTTGATGAAGCTCAACTGATTTATGAGAATTATGCAAAAGTTTGTGGTTTTCATATCCGATGTGGATCAAAGCACACGGACCGTGCACGTCAAGAAGTCGTTACTAGTAGGACATTGGTATGTACTAGAGAAGGGAAAAAATTCATCCAATATGACCGGTCAAAGAAGAACAATTTCTAATCGAGTAGAATGCAAATCTATGTTGAGATTGATAAACTCTTTAACAAAAAGGAGGTGTGCGAGAATTTTTACTTCAGTTATGATGTGGATGAGAATGATCAACTTAGTCATGTGTTTTGGGCGGACCCTCTTGCTCGTCGAAACTATGCTTTATTTGGAGACGTTGTTTCCTTCGATTCTACATACCAAACTAATAGGTAATTATTTGAATTTGAACTACCTATGTTATACTTGCACTCATTATCATCCATTAACTGCTCCTTTATATATATATCATGAACTACCCCTTTATACGACATGCACTACACTTATATATACCATGCACTATGACTTTATATATCATGAACGATTCTCTCATATTTTAAAGGAGGTAATTATTTGAATTTGAACAACTCATGTCATACTAACACCCACTATCATCCATTAACCTCTCCCTTATATATCATGAACTACCCCTTTATATGACATGAACTACACTCACATATACCATGCACCATGCTTTTATATACCATGAACGATTCTCACACATGTTATAAATTATCTCCTCTTGGTATAAATTTAGGTATGGCATGGTTTTTGCACCGTTCACGGGTCTTGACAACCATAAAAGATGTGTGACATTTTGCACCGTTCAAGGACCGTGCACGTCATGAGCGTACAAAGAGTGCGATCGAAAAGAAAAAGGATTTGAAGTCAAAGGACTTGTGGGAAATGTCATCAACCGGGCCATAATTCAAGGACGTGCACGACTTAATAATTACGATGAATTACATTTAGTTGCACTATTATTCCTTATATTTTGCACTGTAATGCCTTACATTTTGCACTATATTGTTTGATATCATGAACTATCAATTAGCCACTTGTGAACTTTTACATATGAACTATCAATTCCTAGTTTTTTAAGCATAATATTGTGAACTATTCCTAGTTTGAACTACATTTACTTGCATTATTTCATTTGATTTCATGAACTATCACTTACTATTTTTTGAAATGTCATGGTATGAACTATCAATTCCTAGTTTATGAAGCTATAAATTATGAACTATTGCATACTATTATATGAACTATCACATTCTGAATTTTGAACTACCACACATGAGAGATTTTGCCCGAAAATAGTAATACTTCCAAAATGGTTGATAATATTCATGATTGATCCAACATGCACGTGCCAAATTCTTCTACAGTAATTTGAACAAAACATCAAAAGGTTACAAAATTCAACTCTTAATATGTCATAATACTTCTAGCGTAAACGTAATTCATTCAAGTTCGATTGAATGATGGTTTCCAAATAGACCTCCCTAAATTTTATGATGTACTTCCCACTATTCTTTTTAAATCCCGGACTCCAATTAGTTATGCCATTACCCATGTACGTCTCGAGATGTCTCATCATGTAGATTCCACTATCATAACGGTTTTCCGGGTTCTGCCATGGGACAACAAGCTTCACAGCCTTCACTACATCGACATCTATGATTTCTTTGGCATTCATATCCAACCCTTTGCTTGAAAGGAATTGTATTAACATCTTCTTCTGAAATATAACCAAAACAATTAGTTATACTTACAAACTATGCACTATCATATTATGATCTACGAAATACCATAATATGGTTTATGAACTTTCATATATTGAGCTATGAACTGTCATGGAATGAGTTATGAACTATCATATTATGACAAATGAACTATTAGTCGTTAATTTTTGAACTACTGAATAATGCTTACAGCAAAGTAGTGATTACATACCACTTCTAGAACTAGGAATAAGACCTACAAATATTCGACAATATGATGGATAAGGAAGACTAGTACACTGTCTATCATAAAAAAGTAATAAATGTAGTATACTTACCATATCTACGGTACTCAAGTCAATTGATCTCTTAAAAGTAAGCACCTCCATCATTTTTTTTCCAAAGGTCTCATACATGACCTCATAGGAACTTTGTTTTGCACTAACAATATCAACTTCCTACAAATAAACATCACACGTGTGACAAGCTTTATTTCCAACACTCAATTAGCTTGAATATTCACGTAAAAATGCACCAATAACTTACCCAAACAAACGTGAGTCCAAACAAACAGTGTGGTGATTCTCAACTTCTAAAAATTTCATTCTCATTCAATATTCTCATCCAAATATCAACCACATATTTACTTATATAGGAATCGCCTTCAAAGGTCTCCATCTGAGACTTTTCAATCACCAAGTCTTTGTGTTTAAACACTATTGTGTTGTAAATAAGAAGTTTATGCATATAGTTCATTTCTTTACATTACATAGTTCAAAGTTTATGCATATACTGTTCCAGGTCCACTTGCTTACGAGGTTAGTCTTCCGCTTATGAGGTTAGGGTTTTAAGAATATAGTCTTCAAAAACGAAATTTACAACTACGGTTAGGGTTTTTTTTATTGTGATTTCGAAATTAGGAGATGGATGGAGAGATTACCTTGTTTATCAAGTTTATCAACTCGATTTTGAAGTTGCTTCTCACCTTTCATGGAGGGAAGGAGGCACGGTAGACTTCGACGGTGAGAGAGCGGGCGGTCGAGAGAGGAGGCGGAGGCGGTGGGTGCGGTGGCCTCAATGGTGAATAGGGGGAGGGGGTGGTGTGGAGAGGGAAGCCTGGGAGTTTGATTTTGCAGTAGAAGAGAAGGAAGCGTCAAAGCGGACGAACGACCTCGCAAGAAGACGGAGGAGAAGGGTTACTTTTTTTTTCCCGTATTAATAATTTCAAACAGATCAACGGTCCAGATTTCCCCTTTTATCCGTACCAGATAAAAGGGGCCGTACCTGAACGAAAACCTATATATATATATATATATATATATATATATATATATATATATATATATATATATATATATATATATATATATATATATATATATATATATATATATATATATATATATATATATATATATATATATATATATATATATATAT
>BSUD01000006.1:25962182-25973074 GCA_033239045.1 Fagopyrum esculentum | reverse complement strand
AAAAAAAAAACTCGTTCAAAAATTTATAAAGGAGTGAAAGTAATAGTTCAAAACTTATTACGGGATAGTTCATGAATTATAATAGAATAGTTCATGGATTATATTAAAAAGTAATAGTTCATGGATTATATGGGAATAGTTCAAAGTTTATAGGAGAATAGTGCATAAATTATAACATGGTAGTTCAAATAAATTTTCATTAGTTTCCGGAAAAAAAAAAAAATTGTTTTTTTCGGGACACGTGTCGCACGTACGGTCGGCCGTACGACCGTACCGCAATATAATAACCGTACCTGAACATTTACATATATATATATATGAACGAGGCATGAATATAAGCATATATAGTATTATATAGTCTTTGGAAATACTTAAAGGATTAAATTTGCAACATGCTTCCAAAATCATTATAAGTCTCAAAGATTTAAAATCATCATGTCTCAATACTTAAAACATCTCGAAAGGTATCAAACTGATATCATCTCAATATACTCATAACATCTGAAAAGAGTTCAAACAAATATCGTCTCAATAACTCGTATTCATTTCAAGTAACCCATACTAGTCAAATAAACTCGTAAGCATCTCAAAAAAGTTTAAAATTCAATATCATCTCAATAAACTCATCAAAATTAAACGGTGTGTATATATATATATATATATGTGTGTGTGTGTGTGTGTGTATCGTATCCAATGGTCAATTAACCGAAATGGGATAACAAGGTAGATCCTTGCCTTTTTCACAAATTCATCATAAGAATCATTCAAATCACAATACAAAACATGCTCGAGCATTTTTACTTTTTAAATCGTATTCAAATCATGAGTTTGTATTTTATTTTAAAGCATGTTCAATCCACGTTGAACGTGAATGTATCTCCTAACCCCCACCATGAGATGATCACGGCAATTATAGATCAAGTGTAGTCTGTTTGGTCATAAAATTTCATGATCTTATATTCATGGGTAAATAAATTAAGGGGAGATGTCAAGACAATAGAAAAAGGAAATTAAAACAAAGGGTTTTGGCAGAAAAAAAAAGTTAAAAAAAGGAAAGTTAACCATTACGAAGTTAGTAATTTGTTTTTGGGTGGTTATTTTTGTCTACACAGATAACTACTTACTTTCTATTTTCTATAAATTAGAGAAACACAAACGGAAAAGGGGTTGAAGCAATATCAAAACAAAAAAGAATACGCAGAAGAAAGAGTAGGATCAAAAAGAAGAAAACACAAAGAGACTACAAAATCAAAAGAAGGAAAAGTACACCGAGATAATCAATAATATAGTGAATCATTTCTATTCTATTGTTTTTATTGTAAGTATAGGTTGTTCTTTCATCTGTGATTTTCATTTGTGAAAAAAGAGGGATCTAATCTCTAATCATTAACCTGACAAAAAAAATACATGTTCATCATGGCTGTAAAATATTTTATCTACAACCCCCCTCTTAATGATCTTGCAAGTGTTGACTACTTTATTTATAATACCTCTTTCTCTGCACTTTCTAACATATTCTCTTGTTAACTAATTTTCAAAGAAGATTTGGAAACAAGAGATTGATTGTTGCTGACCATTTTTACTTCCAAAATACTACACTGAGGCCATAATTCTTTGAAAGTATATGTGACTTCCTATGATGCACGGATACGGCGGAAAAAGGGGAAGCGGTAATCCTAAAAACATAGAGAACGGGGACACGACGAGGAAGACAAATAATATATCATTTTAAAGCTTTTTGTATAAGTAATTCATTTATCATAATGAATACATACATATTAAAAATTCAATGAGATATGACTATATGAATAGATGAATACATTATCGTAAGTTCACGACAGCAAACTAACCTAAACTGAAACATAATCAAATAGTTCCCAATTCAAATACATTCTTAGAAGCAAACATTTTAAGTCTTACAAAACACAAAATTAAACATACTTAGTCTTACATGTTACATCAAATAAAATTACAAACCAAGTCTTAAACCAAAACACAAACCTTAACCAACTTAACCAAGTCACAAACAAAGTCACAAAATACAAGATCATTCAATGTCTTCAAGTAGCACATCCTCCATCCCTGGCTCGTTGAGAGAGAGATTTACAAATTCAAGAACTCCAGTATCTTCTAAAGATCCAAATTCATCACCACCAACATCCCACATTTTAGATTGTCCTTCTGCATAAGCCTTGGTGTTCCTTGATAAAAGGCGGAGATTATTATGAACAAAGACCAAATCTTCTACACGCTTTGAGTTAACTTATTCCTCTTCAAAGAATGAATAAAAAGAATAAGTACTCCAATTTCTTTCACAACAAGAAGAAGTAGGTTGTCTAAGCATTCTCATAGCTAAGGTTTGAAGAAGTGGTGTTGAGGATCCATATGATCCCCACCATTTTATCGGGTCCATTGAAAACCTCCTTCTAAGAGCATTTAAATCACAAAATGGACCCAATTCAAGAGAAATTCAGCATACTCATCCACAACCTTATCATAATCATTGAGATCTGGATAGAGCCTTTGAAAACATTTCTTTCTTTCCATTGACATCTCATTATCTCTATGTGGAGTCAATCTAGTCGGTTTCTCATCAAGCAATTCTCTACTATAATACCTACAAGCAAAATGAAAACAAGTGTAAAATACTAATTACAATGTGATAGCATGATAAAATCAAGATAATATTTATACATTGAAAATAAATTATTACCTGGGGTGGAGAGAATGTGTTAGACAATGAAGGGGTGGGTTACTCTTTGCCCAACGAGCAACAAGAATGGAATGCACTACAACCCATAATGGAGAAACTTGAAACTCATCCAAGTCTTCATGCTCATAAATCACCTTCTTCACATTATCAATCATAGAATCCCACATCTCATACACCAAATGGAGGCAAGCATTGTCAGTGTCACAAGCCCTAATCACGTCATATATGGGAGTTGTAATAGCAAGAATGTAATCCACCTTTACCCACCACTCTTCATTTAATATTGTGTCTTACAAACTTTGATTTCTCTTGATTATCCTCCCGATATGATACTCATTGATCACAAACCACCATGTTTTCCAATGCACTCTTGATGCGTCTAAATCTCTTAAGCATTATAACAATTGAAGCAAACCGAGTTTCCGCAACAAAAAGCAACTTCAAAGAACTAAACCGGCTATAAATAGACAATCTCATACCATGATTCATGATGAAGTTCTTTATTTGGACAACATCATTGTGAATTTCTGTGATCCAATGACATTCAACATATGTATCCAGATTATTCTCCACATTCTTTGTGGCACATATATTCTTCAAAGCAAGATTAAGAGTATGAACAACACAAGGTGTTCAATGGATGTGAGGATAAATACCTTCAATGATTTCTCCAACTCCCTTACAATTTCTAGCATTATTAGTCACAACTTGAACCATATTTTGATGTCCAACTTCATTAATTACCTCTTACATCAGATTAGAAATGAACTATTTATCCTTAACCTCACATGCACAATTCACAACTTTGATAAACAATGGACCCATCTCAGAATAAACCATAAATTTGATCAAATGTCTCCTTTGTGGATCACTCCACCTATCAGTGACAATGGTGACCCCTTTTGCTGGCCAACTGTCTCTAATTGGTTGTAACTGTTGATCAACATGCTGTTTTTTTTCTGCTTCCAACAATTTAGCTCTTAACTTGTTATACTCCGGAGGCACATAAGTCTCTGAATTGGTGCCCTTTGATGCATAAGTAAAAGCTTCAATAAAGCTAGGATTCTTTGCTAGAGAAAAGGGCAAGCCAGTTGTGTAAAACATTCTAGCAATGTGACAATCCAAAATATTTCTATTAGCAACATCATAACTTTTCCCAATCGGCGTATCATCAAATTTTCTTTTTTTCGATGAATCACTATTATCAATTCCACTATCAGTAGCGTCACAAGGAAGAGATACAGTCCTTGCTGAAGGACTTTTTACAATTTAATCTTCATCTAATTTCTTCATTTCACTAATATCACTCAATGAAACTTTCTTACAAACAACAATTCCCTTATTTGAAATTTTCAGAAGATGAGTTTTGACTCTTGTTTAAGTACCTTGTTTAACTTGGTTGCAATACTTGCACTTCCATACCCAATTGCCTCCTCCTACTAAAGGCTTCAAAATTTTGTCAACAGAAGCCCAAAGAGGACGTTCTTCATCATTTGCTGTTAAGCAGTAAGCAGAAGCACAAATATTCAAATAGTACTACAGGCAGTGCAGAGTGCAGAATTATAGTAAGCAACTCAAAACTCAAAACTCAAAACAATCAAGTTAATCAACTAATCAAGAACTAATTGAATAAGTGGTGTTGTAGAATTACAATAATTAAACTAAGAATCAACAAGACAACAAGTATCTGACTATTTGTAAATTGAAGAGGAATAAGACTAGAAGAGTAAAGTGTAAACAGCTTACCTAACGAGACGAAGAGGAAACCGGAAGCTGCGACGAGACGAAGGCACTACGAATTGGGACTGGGAGATTCAAGGACGAAGCTACTAACTGGGACGAGACGAAGAGGAAACCGGCCGGAAGCTACGACGGTGCGACCTGAAGATGAAGAGTAGAGGGCCGACGGCCTGAAGAGAGGAACGCCGACGGCCGGTCCTGAGGAGCGGAGCTCCGACTGCGACGGGCGACGGCGAGTCGGCGACGGCTGCTAGGGTTACGTTCCCTATTTCCCCCAACTCCCCAACTTGCGATTGACGATTGAGAAAGTGAGTCTGAAAGTGAGAACTGAGAAGCGTGTTTCAATTTCTTTTTTTTCCTGTTAAAAAGTGTTGACCGTGCCTTGACTGGACACGGTTCGTGTCTGGTCCGTGCCTGGCCCTTGTCCGGTCCATTTCCCTTCACCGAACCATGTCTTGACCGTTTCTGCTCAAGTTTGACCGTTTCCCCGGTGTTTCCAGGAGTTTTCGTGTGTCTGGACGTGTCCGACACGCGACACTCCGCCTCTTAGCCGTTCTCGTGCATCATAGGTGACTTCTATCTACTACACATACACCGCAATAAACCCGTTGTCGGAGGGAATTGTAACACCCCAAATTTTACAAACCCGGGGAGTTACTGGTTAGGACCTCACAGTGGGTCCCGACCTTAGTTTGACAACAACTTAACAAGATCTTACAACAAGGCACAGATAAGAGAAAACCGAAAATCATAAATTAAGTCTTAACAACGTATGAATGTGACCAGAATAACCAACAGCCGGAAAACATAAGATAACAACTACGGATAGAAAGAAAAGAAATAAGGTCCAACTGGAAATCCCACAAATAAAGAAACTGCATCACGTCCTAAAAGTACAACGCCCCGGCTGACCACTACCATCCAGATCACTCGGCATCTGCTCTAACCTGTGGTACGTCTACACAACATAACAACTGTTAGCTAACTATCCAAATATAAGTAGAATAATAACAGCACAAACACACGCAGAATAACATAAACAAACATCATGCTGGCACATAACCGTTTATTATCTATTAATTAGGTGATTCATCTTATTCAATTTTACAGTTGTGGCACGAGAACTCTTAACAGTTCTCGCCTCCGTTCCTTATCCAACTGGGTTTAGGTCTAGCTGACCTCCGCCGGTAGCATCACTACAAACCGAGTATGGACTAGTCTCTAAAGAAACCCCCAGCGCCCTCAAGCTAACTGAGTAGAATGCCACCGCCCGTTACTCTTTAGGCCAAGTATAGGTCGGTAAATATCTATCACAACCTATAACTCTAAACATCTCAATCACACACCACTATCATCATTCATGCTCATATTCAGAAGTCAGCTAAAGTAAGCCCAAAGGACTTACCTGTTATAAATCTCGATTCTTTGTAAACCAAACTCGCTCTGTAAACTGTAGCAACTCAGTTGCCTGCCAAAGGAGATAAGTGCATTAGCACACTCCAATGTAATTAGAAGTCTAAGACTTCTAAGATAGAAGATCGTAATAGGACAGAACTGATTACAGTACTAATTTATGGTAAAATGACTATTTTACCCTTAGTCCCGAAACTTGCAAATTTCCCGGAATTCATGTCTAAACTCTTATTTGAGACTATAAAGTCATATTCTAACTCCTAAAGTTTAGTTTGGTTACAAACTGGCACTCTTCCTATTTTCCTATTTTCCGAAAGATCGTAAAGGTCCAACTTCGGTTTCAAATATAAAATTCGTAGAAGCTTATAAAAATTCCGAAATAATTCTCTAGATCATCTATGGTATTCCATCTACCCTTAGGAGCAAGAATTTCTCAAAACTGTTCATCCGTCATTTTTATAAAAATTCTCAAAGTTGGCTACAACACTTACATTTTCTATACTTAACCAAAATTCCAATGTTTACAAAAACTGCTTAACTACCCCACTTTGGAAGCTTATAACTTCTAATCCGACCGTTCATTTCTTCTCAAATTTTAATATAGTAAACTACATACATTGACCTATTACCTATTAAAATTTCAACGGTGGATCTTCAACCTAACTCTTAAACATTGATCTACAACAGTGACCATTACACACTTACAAAGCTGAGTTCTAAAAAGGAGTTTCTTACTTGCATTTCTATGATAATCTGATTTACTCACAAAGTCATCCAATGATCATAAATTGGGTAATCTAGGAGGCTTTAACAGAACTCACTTACTACCCCTCATATCTCTAGTTTGATCTCCCTCCACAAATAAAACGTAAAGCATTTACAATCTGTATAAACATAACGTCTTAAAAAGGCATAGACTGGACTGCAGAAGAAAGAAGGGCTCACCTCCTTCGGCAGTCACTGGCTAAAGGAGCTTTTGATCGATTGCAGAAGGTGATGACTCGAAGGGGACTGCACAAAGAAGGAACCTTTCCCAGTTATCAAACACTGGTTAAAATGCAAGGTTCCTTCGGGTCGCCATCGAGCAGGAGAATGGAGAAAACTTACCAGCACGGCTGCTATTCTAGGCTGTCGACACAGATGAGTGTAGGGGTTCGTCTGTTACGCCTAGAGGTCCGTCCGGTCGATGTTTTCTGTGCAACTAGAAGGCGGTTAAGATGAGTAAGGTTGAAGGGAGGAGTACGGGGAGACCAATCAGTCGCTACTCACCTGTGCAGATCCCAGTGGCGTGCAGCGCTCAAGCCCCCGAAGACGACTTTGGTGATGTGTAGCGGCGTCAAGAGGTTGCAGGGTGAGGGACAAGGGTGTTCAACAGCGTATGAAGCACACTCTCGTACAGAAGGGAGGAGTTTTCGAAGCTGAATCTGGACGGAGATCAGGAAGAGAGGTAGCGTGTATAAACGGCTGCAGAAGAAGGCAAGAAGATTAAACGTATAAGGTAACTTCTAATATTCTGTAACTGTTGCTGACTAGGACGACTTGCATCTATTCTGGCCTGTTCCTGGGCTGTGAGGGTTGGCAACAAGGTCCGTCTTCCACCTGGGCTGAGAGTACATGGATCAGGCGTGGGCTGGAGCTGTTTGGGCCGGCTGGAATGTTGTGCACGCTAAGCTGAGAAGCTGGCACTGCTGGCAAGCTGGGCTGAAGCGGACGCTGCTGGCACGACTGGGCTGAAGCTGGCGCTGATGGTCACGACTGGGCCGGCTGGCTAAAGCTGGCGTTGGGCACGTTGGGCTGAAGCGGACGCTGCTGGATAAGCTGGGCTGGGCACTGGCGCAAGGGAGCAGTAGTCCGGTGCTAACTGCAGTCCGGAAACGAGATCACCGACTAACGAGTGCACGGAAATGGACGGAACTACAATGGCCAAGGAGGAAGGCTTGTTGATCGGCTTGTCACAGCTTGTCATGGTCATGTTATAGTTTAGGATTTGTTATAAGGATCCTATCATTTTATGTGAAGGAAGCTACATAAAATGATAGATTTTGAAACAATGTGTCTAACTAAGTAGACGGATATGGATCAACTGATCGAAATCCGGTTTGTTACGGAAATAAACAGAATAAAAATTCCGGATATTACAGGAATCGATGGATTTCACCGCTACAAATCCGTAGTCGGATGGAATCGATGGCTTCCGCCACTACAAATCCGTAGTCGGATGGAATCGATGGATTTCACCACTACAAACCCATAGTCAGATAGGATAAGGGAATTTCATCACTAAATGTCCATTAAAACCACAGAGTTTTGATTGAAATGAAAGACAAAACACCACAACAGACACATGGACTATCCAGGATTTGCCTCAATCATTCACAAGTATATGATTGGCTTCAAAGTTCTCAAAATGGAAACTGGTTTACAGAGGGGAGGAAGAACTTTACCCGACTCATTTTCTAGGTTCAAACCCATCGGTAGAGTAAAACGGTAAGTGGGTAGAGAAGGTTTCCTTTAGTTCGAACAACGAAAGGTATTTTCGGGATATGTTTCTGCAAGTAAAAAACCGCCATGAGTAAGTCTGTCAAATGTGGGTTAGGAAGGAATATAGGATACATGATTCTAGATGAGAAAACTCATTTGATTTCAAAATTCAAGCATTTTCAGGGAATTTCTTAATTAAATTGTAAACTTTATGATCCATGTTTGTATAGGTTAGATTACGTGTGTGCACGCAATGGTATTGACTCGTAATGCTCCTAGAACTAGCTTAGTTAGGATAAGGACATCGACGTGTGTTATAGCTGACTCGTAATGTACTCGTTGCCGGTTCATTGGACCTTGGCGGCTTGTACGTATTAGGAAGCTGAGGCATGTGTTGTATACTTATCTTCTGCATGTTGCTGTGGTTTCGTGGCATGAAATGGTGTCTGATGGGCAACAGGTTGTTGTGTTTTATTGGACCGGGTTCGCGGCGTAAGGATATATTCTGAGATGTGTTTTTTGGATCGGTTCAGAACAGCTTAAATGAAACGCTGCGTTTGAGCTATCAGGTGGAGGTATAAAAGCGAAGCTTGGTCTCCTCTAAACCCTAAGCGAGTTGCAGCTCTTTGCCGCTGTGAGAGAAAGAGAGCTTCTCAGAGTAATAGAGAGAGAGGGCGATCGAAGAAGAAGAAAGGAGGTGGTTCGCTAGGGTTTGAGACGCTCATCCTCACCTGCTCCTCTCCTGAAGAAGATCTTCACATAGAAGATTGCAAAGCTTTGACAGAAAGCTTTGCGTAGCCACACAGGGGCTATTTCTGAACCTTTGTTCTTCGTATCTCTTGATTCTGACTTGTTTCTAGGTTTAGGGTTATTGCTTGTTGATCTTGCGTGCACCTTTGTAATCAAACCTATATTGTAATCGATCTTGAATGCCTAGTGAAATACGGGATCGGACCTCCCCTCTTGAGGTTCCGCAGACGTAGGGTTTTAACACCCGAACTGCGTAATCATATCGTGTGTTGATCTTCCCTATTGGTATTAAAATCATATGAAAGCATAATAAAATTCTACAGAGTGGTATCAGAGCGTTCTGTTGTATCTTTTTCTTTTGAAAAACGATTCTTTTTGTTTGTTATGCGCATATGATCCTGTCTTCCGCTGTATTGCTTTTCCTTGTGGTAAAAGATCTGTGTCTACACGGTTTTTTGGTTTTTTGTTTCCCCTTACTAGTGTATTCTGTTATCCCCTTATTTGTGTGAGATCTGTTTACTTTGTATTTTTCCCTTGCTTTTCTGCATTAGCACTGACTTGTTTGTTTGTGGCTCTTGCAGGGGTAAAACATGACAGACTCCACAGTGAGGATGAAGCCATTCGATGGGAGTGGTGACTTCACCATGTGGCAGGTGAAGATGAGGGCTATTCTCACCAAGGAGAAATGCCTCAAAGCCATCACTGGAGACTACCTGGCTATGACGTCCGACGAAAAGAAGAAGGAAATGAGTGAGCAGGCACATGCTGAGATCATGATTAGGTTAACTGACAACGTGGCTCGTCAGGTTGTAAGTTACACTTCTGCTAAAACCCTTTGGGATGCTTTAGAAAAGTTGTACTTAAAGAAATCATTACCTTCTAGAATCTCCTTACTGCATAGACTGTTTACCTTTAAAATGGACACCAACCTGACTCTTAATGATAACTTAGATAAGTTCTTAAGAATGAATCAGGATTTAGCTAGATGTGATGATGAAATAAAAGAAACTCACCTTGCTGTCTTGTTATTAGGGTCCTTGCCTTCTCAGTTTGATACCTTAAGAGATGTTATTCAGTATAGCTCTGAAAATATCACTCAGGAAAAGATAATAGAGGCTATAACAGAAAAGAATGACACACTAAAAATCTTTAAGAGTAAAACTGAAAAGAAATCAGATGTGAAACCTGAAGTCCTTATGGCTAAAGGAAACTCTAAAAACTTTAAGAACAAGAAGAAAGAAAAGTATGAAAAGGATAAATCTGGACCTTCTGACTTTGATAAAAATAACAAGAAATGTTATTATTGTGAGAAACCTGGTCATTATGCAAATGAATGTAGAAAGAAAAAGAGAGATGATGCTAAGAATAGTAAAAATTCTGATGGAAAGGTGTCTTTGTTTGAAAAAATTCAAGTTGAATATCCTTGTGAACTGCTTATGTGTTCTGAGCATGATTCTGTAAATCCTAATGTCTGGATCCTGGATTCTGGTTGTACTATGCATGCTTCCTTTAATAAATCACTGTTTAGCTCCTTGCATGAATTTGATGGTGGAGAAGTTATGTTAGGAGATAACACTGCCCTGAGTATTAGAGGGGTAGGAAATGTACCTATATGCATGTTTGATGGTAAAATTAGGGTTTTACAGAATGTTAGATGGGTTCCACAACTTAGGAGAAATCTAATGAGTGAATCAGCTTTAGATGACTTAAACTGTCAAATTAATACTAGTAATGGGATAAGGGAAGTCATAAGAAATGGGATAACTCTTATAAAAAGTATCAAAAAGGGTGGATT
>BSUD01000006.1:25942881-25962172 GCA_033239045.1 Fagopyrum esculentum | reverse complement strand
TTGCAGCTCTTTGCCGCTGTGAGAGAAAGAGAGCTTCTCAGAGTAATAGAGAGAGAGGGCGATCGAAGAAGAAGAAAGGAGGTGGTTCGCTAGGGTTTGAGACGCTCATCCTCACCTGCTCCTCTCCTGAAGAAGATCTTCACATAGAAGATTGCAAAGCTTTGACAGAAAGCTTTGCGTAGCCACACAGGGGCTATTTCTGAACCTTTGTTCTTCGTATCTCTTGATTCTGACTTGTTTCTAGGTTTAGGGTTATTGCTTGTTGATCTTGCGTGCACCTTTGTAATCAAACCTATATTGTAATCGATCTTGAATGCCTAGTGAAATACGGGATCGGACCTCCCCTCTCGAGGTTCCGCAGACGTAGGGTTTTAACACCCGAACTGCGTAATCATATCGTGTGTTGATCTTTCCTATTGGTATTAAAATCATATGAAAGCATAATAAGAAATTCTACAGATTGGTATCAGAGCTTCTGTCATATTCTTTTCTGTGAAAAACAGATTCATACTTGATTGTTATGTGCATATGATTCTGTCTTCCGCTGTATTGTTTTTCTTGTGGTAAAAGATCTGTTTCTACACGTTTTTGGTTTTTTTTGTTTCCCCCTTACTAGTGTATTCTGTTATTCCCTTGTTTGTGTGAGATCTGTTTACTTTGTAGCTTTCCTTGCTTTTCTGCATAAGCACTGACTTGTTTGTTTGTGGCTCTTGCAGGGGTAAAACATGACAGACTCCACAGTGAGGATGAAGCCATTCGATGGGAGTGGTGACTTCACCATGTGGCAGGTGAAGATGAGGGCTATTCTCACCAAGGAGAAATGCCTCAAAGCCATCACTGGAGACTACCTGGCTATGACGTCCGACGAAAAGAAGAAGGAAATGAGTGAGCAGGCACATGCTGAGATCATGATTAGGTTAACTGACGATGTGGCTCGTCAGGTTGTAAGTTACACTTCTGCTAAAACCCTTTGGGATGCTTTAGAAAAGTTGTACTTAAAGAAATCGTTACCTTCTAGAATCTCCTTACTGCATAGACTGTTTACCTTTAAAATGGACACTAACCTGACTCTTAATGATAACTTAGATAAGTTCTTAAGAATGAATCAGGATTTAGCTAGATGTGATGATGAAATAAAAGAAACTCACCTTGCTGTCTTGTTATTAGGGTCCTTGCCTTCTCAGTTTGATACCTTAAGAGATGTTATTCAGTATAGCTCTGAAAATATCACTCAGGAAAAGATAATAGAGGCTATAACAGAAAAGAATGACACACTAAAAATCTTTAAGAGTAAAACTGAAAAGAAATCAGATGTGAAACCTGAAGTCCTTATGGCTAAAGGAAACTCTAAAAACTTTAAGAACAAGAAGAAAGAAAAGTATGAAAAGGATAAATCTGGACCTTCTGACTTTGATAAAAATAACAAGAAATGTTATTATTGTGAGAAACCTGGTCATTATGCAAATAAATGTAGAAAGAAAAAGAGAGATGATGCTAAGAATAGTAAAAATTCTGATGGAAAGGTGTCTTTGTTTGAAAAAATTCAAGTTGAATATCCTTGTGAACTACTTATGTGTTCTGAGCATGATTCTGTAAATCCTAATGTCTGGATCTTGGATTCTGGTTGTACTATGCATGCTTCCTTTAATAAATCACTGTTTAGCTCCTTGCATGAATTTGATGGTGGAGAAGTTATGTTAGGAGATAACACTGCCCTGAGTATTAGAGGGGTAGGAAATGTACCTATATGCATGTTTGATGGTAAAATTAGGGTTTTACAGAATGTTAGATGGGTTCCACAACTTAGGAGAAATCTAATGAGTGAATCAGCTTTAGATGACTTAAACTGTCAAATTAATACTAGTAATGGGATAAGGGAAGTCATAAGAAATGGGATAACTCTTATAAAAAGTATCAAAAAGGGTGGATTGTACCATGTTATAACTTCACCTAATTTGATTCTTACCACTGCTAATAATAAAATGACCTTAAATCATACTAAATTCTGGCACAATAGACTTGGACATATAGGTAATACTGGTCTTAAAAACCTGTACAAACAAGGCATGTTAGATAGAGAACCTGTAGATATTACTCTTTGTGAAAATTGTATTTTAGGTAAAAAGAATAAACACAGCTATAATAATTCATCTTATAAAGCTCAAAAACCCTTAGAATATGTACATTCTGACCTATGGGGACCAGCACAGGTTGACACCATAGGAGGAAAGAGATATTTTATCTCTTTTATAGATCATTATTCTAGGAAAGTTTGGACTTATCTTCTTAAAAACAAAAATGAAGCTTTTGAGTTTTTTAAAGAATGGAAACAAGCTGTAGAAAATCAAACTAGTCATACCTTAAAATGCCTTAGGACAGATAATGGCCTTGAATTTTGCAACACTGAATTTAATGACTATTGCAAAGAAAAAGGAATTAAAAGACACTTAACAGTACCTGGTACCCCACAACAAAATGGGACAGCTGAGAGAATGAACAGAACACTCCTTGAAAAAACTAGGTGTATGCTCATTAGTTCAGGGATGAAACACTCAATGTGGGGGGAAGCCCTAGTAACTGCTACATACCTCATAAATAGATCCCCTTCCTCAGTAATTGACTTTAAAACCCCTCAGGAAATGTGGACTGGAAAGAAACCAAATCTAAGTCACCTAAAGCCTTTTGGTTGTACTGCCTATTCCCAAATTTCCCAAGGAAAACTAAATCCTAGAGCCCTAAAAGCTGTAATGTTAGGATATCCAGAAGGTGTTAAGGGATATAAACTCCTAATAATTCAACCCCATGGTTATAAAGTCATCACTTCTAGAAGTGTAATTTTTAATGAAGAAGAATTTCATTTTAAAAATAAAACTGAGAATGCTGAAACCCATAGGTCAGAAGAGAATGACGGTATAGAAATTGCTAGCTCATCCAGAACTTTCTATAATCATAATGAGGAACCTCACATAAATCATAATGATGAAGAAGAATTTGATATAGGTCATTATCAAACTGAAAGCTCCAGCAACCCTAACACCCCTCAATTAGACATTAATGAGGATGAAAATAACAATGATGATAACACTCAACAATTAGGGGGGGAAAATAATGAAGAAAGTGTTGAAAATCCCAATAAAAACCTCATAAATCCTGAATATGATTATGGCTGTGACCATGAGAATTCCGACGACTCAGGTAGCAGTGCTGACACTGCTGATAATGAGGGGGAAAGTTCAAACCAACTCAAGTCGAGTGACAACCATGAAGACCTGCGTCGTTGGGATTCTCATGGTCACTACCAGTTAACCAGGGACAGGTCACCTAGGTTAAAAATCCCTAATAAAAAATATGCTAATAATGTTGAGTATATCATGCTAACTAATGAATTGAACATAGTTGATTATGCCTTTATAACAGCTGATGTAATAGATAATTACTACACCCCTGACACATATGAACAAGCCATAAAATGTCCTAATGCTAAAAACTGGAACCAAGCTATGAATGATGAGATTGAATCCATGAATTCTAATAACACTTGGGACCTAGTACCTAGGCCAGAAAATGTAAAACTAGTTCAATGTAGGTGGCTGTATAAACTAAAAGAAGGCATAAAACCTAGTGATCCCCCTAGGTACAAAGCCAGGCTGGTTGCCAAAGGCTTCACTCAAAGAGAGGGTATAGATTACACAGACATCTTTGCCCCTGTAGTTAAGTATAAAACGTTAAGATTACTACTTGCTATGGCCACTGTGTATGACTGGGACATTGAACAAATGGATGTTAAAACTGCTTTCTTGCATGGTGATTTGAAAGAAACTATTTACATGAGCCAACCTAAAGGTTTTGTAAATAAAAATAAATCTGAGCATGTGTGTTTGCTTAAGAAATCTTTGTATGGTTTAAAACAATCACCTAGACAATGGAACATTAAGTTTGACATTTGTATGAAGAATTTAGGTTTTATGAGAAGTAAATATGATTACTGCTTGTACTTTAAAAACCTTTCTACCCCTAATGTTCTTTACATTCTGTTATATGTTGATGATATCTTGATTATGTGCAAATCTAAAGTCATCATTAATAATGTGAAAAGAGAACTTAAAATGCATTTCGACATGAAAGATTTAGGTACTGCACAGAAAATTCTTGGTATACAGATCATAAGAAATAGGGTTAAAAAGAAAATGTGGCTTTCTCAATCTGACTATATACAGAAAGTTATAGATAGGTTCAACATGATGAATTCTAAACCTACACCTATGCCCTTAGGAGGGCACTTAGAACTGACCAAGAAACACTGCCCTGATTCCCCCAGTGAACTGAAAAAGATGTCTAATATTCCTTATGATGTGGCTGTAGGCTCTGTGATGTATGCTATGTTGTGCACTAGACCTGATCTTTCTTTTGCTATAAGTGTTCTGAGTAGGTTCATGTCTAACCCTGGATTAGAACACTGGACTGCCATGAAATATTGCTTAAGATATTTAGTTGGAACTAAGAAACTGAGTCTGTGCTTTGCTGAACACTCTGTGAATCATGATGTTGTAGGATATGTAGATTCAGATTATGCTAGTAACAAAGACACTAGAAAATCTACCACTGCTTACTACTACACTTGGACAAATAACTGTGTTTCATGGAAGTCACAACAACAATCTATTGTAGCATTATCATCTACTGAAGCTGAGTATATAGCTGCTGTTGAAGCATCAAAGGAGGCCATTTGGTTAAAAGGATTAATTTCAGAAATACAACATAAAACCTGTACCCCTGTTTTGAATATTGATAGCCAAAGTGCTTTATATCTCTGTAAAGATCCTGTATATCATGAAAGATCTAAGCACATTGATGTTAGATATCATTTTGTTAGGGATGAGATAGAAAAGAAACATTTTGAAGTTAAAAAAATTAGAGGAGATGTAAACCCTGCTGATTTTGGTACTAAAATTGTCCCTGCTGACAAATTTATCTTTTGCAGGAATTCCCTTCACTTGTGGGATGTTCCCTAAAGATAATTAGCAATGAACTGATGACGGACAGGAGTGCCTCCCCAATTCACTAATGGTGATCAAGACGATATGTTAACATGAATCAAGAGGGCATTTGTAAACTTTATGATCCATGTTTGTATAGGTTAGATTACGTGTGTGCACGCAATGGTATTGACTCGTAATGCTCCTAGAACTAGCTTAGTCAGGATAAGGACATCGACGTGTGTTATAGCTGACTCGTAATGTACTCGTTGCCGGTTCATTGGACCTTGGCGGCTTGTACGTATTAGGAAGCTGAGGCATGTGTTGTATACTTATCTTCTGCATGTTGCTGTGGTTTCGTGGCATGAAATGGTGTCTGATGGGCAACAGGTTGTTGTGTTTTATTGGACCGGGTTCGCGGCGTAAGGATATATTCTGAGATGTGTTTTTTGGATCGGTTCAGAACAGCTTAAATGAAACGCTGCGTTTGAGCTATCAGGTGGAGGTATAAAAGCGAAGCTTGGTCTCCTCTAAACCCTAAGCGAGTTGCAGCTCTTTGCCGCTGTGAGAGAAAGAGAGCTTCTCAGAGTAATAGAGAGAGAGGGCGATCGAAGAAGAAGAAAGGAGGTGGTTCGCTAGGGTTTGAGACGCTCATCCTCACCTGCTCCTCTCCTGAAGAAGATCTTCACATAGAAGATTGCAAAGCTTTGACAGAAAGCTTTGCGTAGCCACACAGGGGCTATTTCTGAACCTTTGTTCTTCGTATCTCTTGATTCTGACTTGTTTCTAGGTTTAGGGTTATTGCTTGTTGATCTTGCGTGCACCTTTGTAATCAAACCTATATTGTAATCGATCTTGAATGCCTAGTGAAATACGGGATCGGACCTCCCCTCTTGAGGTTCCGCAGACGTAGGGTTTTAACACCCGAACTGCGTAATCATATCGTGTGTTGATCTTCCCTATTGGTATTAAAATCATATGAAAGCATAATAAAATTCTACAGAGTGGTATCAGAGCGTTCTGTTGTATCTTTTTCTTTTGAAAAACGATTCTTTTTGTTTGTTATGCGCATATGATCCTGTCTTCCGCTGTATTGCTTTTCCTTGTGGTAAAAGATCTGTGTCTACACGGTTTTTTGGTTTTTTGTTTCCCCTTACTAGTGTATTCTGTTATCCCCTTATTTGTGTGAGATCTGTTTACTTTGTATTTTTCCCTTGCTTTTCTGCATTAGCACTGACTTGTTTGTTTGTGGCTCTTGCAGGGGTAAAACATGACAGACTCCACAGTGAGGATGAAGCCATTCGATGGGAGTGGTGACTTCACCATGTGGCAGGTGAAGATGAGGGCTATTCTCACCAAGGAGAAATGCCTCAAAGCCATCACTGGAGACTACCTGGCTATGACGTCCGACGAAAAGAAGAAGGAAATGAGTGAGCAGGCACATGCTGAGATCATGATTAGGTTAACTGACAACGTGGCTCGTCAGGTTGTAAGTTACACTTCTGCTAAAACCCTTTGGGATGCTTTAGAAAAGTTGTACTTAAAGAAATCATTACCTTCTAGAATCTCCTTACTGCATAGACTGTTTACCTTTAAAATGGACACCAACCTGACTCTTAATGATAACTTAGATAAGTTCTTAAGAATGAATCAGGATTTAGCTAGATGTGATGATGAAATAAAAGAAACTCACCTTGCTGTCTTGTTATTAGGGTCCTTGCCTTCTCAGTTTGATACCTTAAGAGATGTTATTCAGTATAGCTCTGAAAATATCACTCAGGAAAAGATAATAGAGGCTATAACAGAAAAGAATGACACACTAAAAATCTTTAAGAGTAAAACTGAAAAGAAATCAGATGTGAAACCTGAAGTCCTTATGGCTAAAGGAAACTCTAAAAACTTTAAGAACAAGAAGAAAGAAAAGTATGAAAAGGATAAATCTGGACCTTCTGACTTTGATAAAAATAACAAGAAATGTTATTATTGTGAGAAACCTGGTCATTATGCAAATGAATGTAGAAAGAAAAAGAGAGATGATGCTAAGAATAGTAAAAATTCTGATGGAAAGGTGTCTTTGTTTGAAAAAATTCAAGTTGAATATCCTTGTGAACTGCTTATGTG
Source organism: Fagopyrum esculentum (assembly GCA_033239045.1). Taxonomy (NCBI): domain Eukaryota; kingdom Viridiplantae; phylum Streptophyta; class Magnoliopsida; order Caryophyllales; family Polygonaceae; genus Fagopyrum; species Fagopyrum esculentum. The sequence goes on along the minus strand of BSUD01000006.1, from coordinate 25,955,075 downwards.
TTCTGAGCATGATTCTGTAAATCCTAATGTCTGGATCCTGGATTCTGGTTGTACTATGCATGCTTCCTTTAATAAATCACTGTTTAGCTCCTTGCATGAATTTGATGGTGGAGAAGTTATGTTAGGAGATAACACTGCCCTGAGTATTAGAGGGGTAGGAAATGTACCTATATGCATGTTTGATGGTAAAATTAGGGTTTTACAGAATGTTAGATGGGTTCCACAACTTAGGAGAAATCTAATGAGTGAATCAGCTTTAGATGACTTAAACTGTCAAATTAATACTAGTAATGGGATAAGGGAAGTCATAAGAAATGGGATAACTCTTATAAAAAGTATCAAAAAGGGTGGATTGTACCATGTTATAACTTCACCTAATTTGATTCTTACCACTGCTAATAATAAAATGACCTTAAATCATACTAAATTCTGGCACAATAGACTTGGACATATAGGTAATACTGGTCTTAAAAACCTGTACAAACAAGGCATGTTAGATAGAGAACCTGTAGATATTACTCTTTGTGAAAATTGTATTTTAGGTAAAAAGAATAAACACAGCTATAATAATTCATCTTATAAAGCTCAAAAACCCTTAGAATATGTACATTCTGACCTATGGGGACCAGCACAGGTTGACACCATAGGAGGAAAGAGATATTTTATCTCTTTTATAGATCATTATTCTAGGAAAGTTTGGACTTATCTTCTTAAAAACAAAAATGAAGCTTTTGAGTTTTTTAAAGAATGGAAACAAGCTGTAGAAAATCAAACTAGTCATACCTTAAAATGCCTTAGGACAGATAATGGCCTTGAATTTTGCAACACTGAATTTAATGACTATTGCAAAGAAAAAGGAATTAAAAGACACTTAACAGTACCTGGTACCCCACAACAAAATGGGACAGCTGAGAGAATGAACAGAACACTCCTTGAAAAAACTAGGTGTATGCTCATTAGTTCAGGGATGAAACACTCAATGTGGGGGGAAGCCCTAGTAACTGCTACATACCTCATAAATAGATCCCCTTCCTCAGTAATTGACTTTAAAACCCCTCAGGAAATGTGGACTGGAAAGAAACCAAATCTAAGTCACCTAAAGCCTTTTGGTTGTACTGCCTATTCCCAAATTTCCCAAGGAAAACTAAATCCTAGAGCCCTAAAAGCTGTAATGTTAGGATATCCAGAAGGTGTTAAGGGATATAAACTCCTAATAATTCAACCCCATGGTTATAAAGTCATCACTTCTAGAAGTGTAATTTTTAATGAAGAAGAATTTCATTTTAAAAATAAAACTGAGAATGCTGAAACCCATAGGTCAGAAGAGAATGACGGTATAGAAATTGCTAGCTCATCCAGAACTTTCTATAATCATAATGAGGAACCTCACATAAATCATAATGATGAAGAAGAATTTGATATAGGTCATTATCAAACTGAAAGCTCCAGCAACCCTAACACCCCTCAATTAGACATTAATGAGGATGAAAATAACAATGATGATAACACTCAACAATTAGGGGGGGAAAATAATGAAGAAAGTGTTGAAAATCCCAATAAAAACCTCATAAATCCTGAATATGATTATGGCTGTGACCATGAGAATTCCGACGACTCAGGTAGCAGTGCTGACACTGCTGATAATGAGGGGGAAAGTTCAAACCAACTCAAGTCGAGTGACAACCATGAAGACCTGCGTCGTTGGGATTCTCATGGTCACTACCAGTTAACCAGGGACAGGTCACCTAGGTTAAAAATCCCTAATAAAAAATATGCTAATAATGTTGAGTATATCATGCTAACTAATGAATTGAACATAGTTGATTATGCCTTTATAACAGCTGATGTAATAGATAATTACTACACCCCTGACACATATGAACAAGCCATAAAATGTCCTAATGCTAAAAACTGGAACCAAGCTATGAATGATGAGATTGAATCCATGAATTCTAATAACACTTGGGACCTAGTACCTAGGCCAGAAAATGTAAAACTAGTTCAATGTAGGTGGCTGTATAAACTAAAAGAAGGCATAAAACCTAGTGATCCCCCTAGGTACAAAGCCAGGCTGGTTGCCAAAGGCTTCACTCAAAGAGAGGGTATAGATTACACAGACATCTTTGCCCCTGTAGTTAAGTATAAAACGTTAAGATTACTACTTGCTATGGCCACTGTGTATGACTGGGACATTGAACAAATGGATGTTAAAACTGCTTTCTTGCATGGTGATTTGAAAGAAACTATTTACATGAGCCAACCTAAAGGTTTTGTAAATAAAAATAAATCTGAGCATGTGTGTTTGCTTAAGAAATCTTTGTATGGTTTAAAACAATCACCTAGACAATGGAACATTAAGTTTGACATTTGTATGAAGAATTTAGGTTTTATGAGAAGTAAATATGATTACTGCTTGTACTTTAAAAACCTTTCTACCCCTAATGTTCTTTACATTCTGTTATATGTTGATGATATCTTGATTATGTGCAAATCTAAAGTCATCATTAATAATGTGAAAAGAGAACTTAAAATGCATTTCGACATGAAAGATTTAGGTACTGCACAGAAAATTCTTGGTATACAGATCATAAGAAATAGGGTTAAAAAGAAAATGTGGCTTTCTCAATCTGACTATATACAGAAAGTTATAGATAGGTTCAACATGATGAATTCTAAACCTACACCTATGCCCTTAGGAGGGCACTTAGAACTGACCAAGAAACACTGCCCTGATTCCCCCAGTGAACTGAAAAAGATGTCTAATATTCCTTATGATGTGGCTGTAGGCTCTGTGATGTATGCTATGTTGTGCACTAGACCTGATCTTTCTTTTGCTATAAGTGTTCTGAGTAGGTTCATGTCTAACCCTGGATTAGAACACTGGACTGCCATGAAATATTGCTTAAGATATTTAGTTGGAACTAAGAAACTGAGTCTGTGCTTTGCTGAACACTCTGTGAATCATGATGTTGTAGGATATGTAGATTCAGATTATGCTAGTAACAAAGACACTAGAAAATCTACCACTGCTTACTACTACACTTGGACAAATAACTGTGTTTCATGGAAGTCACAACAACAATCTATTGTAGCATTATCATCTACTGAAGCTGAGTATATAGCTGCTGTTGAAGCATCAAAGGAGGCCATTTGGTTAAAAGGATTAATTTCAGAAATACAACATAAAACCTGTACCCCTGTTTTGAATATTGATAGCCAAAGTGCTTTATATCTCTGTAAAGATCCTGTATATCATGAAAGATCTAAGCACATTGATGTTAGATATCATTTTGTTAGGGATGAGATAGAAAAGAAACATTTTGAAGTTAAAAAAATTAGAGGAGATGTAAACCCTGCTGATTTTGGTACTAAAATTGTCCCTGCTGACAAATTTATCTTTTGCAGGAATTCCCTTCACTTGTGGGATGTTCCCTAAAGATAATTAGCAATGAACTGATGACGGACAGGAGTGCCTCCCCAATTCACTAATGGTGATCAAGACGATATGTTAACATGAATCAAGAGGGCATTTGTAAACTTTATGATCCATGTTTGTATAGGTTAGATTACGTGTGTGCACGCAATGGTATTGACTCGTAATGCTCCTAGAACTAGCTTAGTCAGGATAAGGACATCGACGTGTGTTATAGCTGACTCGTAATGTACTCGTTGCCGGTTCATTGGACCTTGGCGGCTTGTACGTATTAGGAAGCTGAGGCATGTGTTGTATACTTATCTTCTGCATGTTGCTGTGGTTTCGTGGCATGAAATGGTGTCTGATGGGCAACAGGTTGTTGTGTTTTATTGGACCGGGTTCGCGGCGTAAGGATATATTCTGAGATGTGTTTTTTGGATCGGTTCAGAACAGCTTAAATGAAACGCTGCGTTTGAGCTATCAGGTGGAGGTATAAAAGCGAAGCTTGGTCTCCTCTAAACCCTAAGCGAGTTGCAGCTCTTTGCCGCTGTGAGAGAAAGAGAGCTTCTCAGAGTAATAGAGAGAGAGGGCGATCGAAGAAGAAGAAAGGAGGTGGTTCGCTAGGGTTTGAGACGCTCATCCTCACCTGCTCCTCTCCTGAAGAAGATCTTCACATAGAAGATTGCAAAGCTTTGACAGAAAGCTTTGCGTAGCCACACAGGGGCTATTTCTGAACCTTTGTTCTTCGTATCTCTTGATTCTGACTTGTTTCTAGGTTTAGGGTTATTGCTTGTTGATCTTGCGTGCACCTTTGTAATCAAACCTATATTGTAATCGATCTTGAATGCCTAGTGAAATACGGGATCGGACCTCCCCTCTTGAGGTTCCGCAGACGTAGGGTTTTAACACCCGAACTGCGTAATCATATCGTGTGTTGATCTTCCCTATTGGTATTAAAATCATATGAAAGCATAATAAAATTCTACATAAATTGATAGAAATTATGAAATTAAACCCTTTAGAATCATCAAAAAATCAATAATAAAGAAGCCCTCACAAAGAAAAATCATTATATGAAAGCCAAATAATAGATTTACATATCTCAACAAGGCCAAAATTCTTGGAATCTTGTTGCAAATTACAAGAAGACTCGGTTTTCTCATCATCAAACTTTTCTTCATAATTTGAGAGAAGAGAAGAGCCATTCCTGAAACATTATTGACGACTTGTGCGAAAATAAGAAGCTTAATGGTTCAATTTTTTCACCTTAACACTTTGAGTGCTCAATTTGTTTTTCACCATGACCATGCTTAGAGGGGAAAGTGAAAGAGTTGGCAAGGGAGCTAGTTCGTGAGAATTGAGGGCTAATTTTGGGGGAATAGAAATGAAGAGAGGTATGTCAGAAGATGCCTTGTCCTCTACATATTTTATTCAATTCAACTTAATAAAAAAAAAAAAAGAATGTTGATGTAAAACATATTTGTATTGTTTGTCACGTGAGGCAAGATGGACTATGGTTGTGGATCATAGACATCCAAGAAACACACAAATTGGCTTTTCAAAAATGTAAAATGTAAATTATTAAGATATTAAAATAAAAATTGGTCTTTCAAAAAAATAAAATAAAATAAAATAATATATATATATATATATATATATATATATATATATATATATATATATATATATATATATATATATATATATATATATATATATATATATATATATATATATATATATATATAGAGGTTGAGGGAGAAGTGAAAAAATGAAAGCAATGAAGAGGTGTAGTGTATTGAAAGCGGAAGAGAAGGACACGTCGAAGCCAAACATGAGTCATCAAGTAAGGAATTGTAGGGCAAATTGGAAATTGAATGTTGTAGGGGTAAAATTGAAAATTGACTATTTAAAGAGGAACTCTTATTATCTTATTATCGTGTAGTAAGGATAATAAAATAAAGAACCATTAATAAAAAGAACTACGTGTGATTTGATGTCCTTAATACGGACTACGTAGGAAACTTGACTAGAAATTGGTTAAGTTCAATCGCATAAGAAATAAAAATAAACTTTCTAATCATGAACATGATATTAGGAGAGTTAAGCAACCCTTCATAGAAGGTGGGTTTAATCTTATCCCTTTGATGCATGAACGGAAATATAAACCATGTAAATGATAGTTGGGTTATATTTAGGCAACTCTTCATAGAAGGTGGGTCTAGATTGCATCCTCTGATGCATGAAACCAACTGAACTACGTAAGGCTTGATTCTATTTAAAGAGATACGTAGGCAACCCTTAAAAATTCGGTTGCAACTCAATTAATAAAAACCCCTTAATATTTTGTACTAATATTATTTCGAATTAACAAGGTAAAGAACTAGGGTCAAACTAAAATATCATGAAAAATAAATGAAATAATATTTTGGGAATTTATACACATTTTTTTCTCAACACAGTCCTCGTCACCCACAACGGCCGGGCACAACCTCGGCCCGCACAAACCAAGATTCGCACTACTAGTGAGCATGACCCGCCTAAATCGAGGAGCGTAAAATCATGAAAACAAAATAATCGGAAAATTGTTACCGTTGTGGTGACAAGTCACGCATCTCTCAATACAATAGGGCAAATTGTCTAGTGTGATCATAGACCAAATCATTTCTCGTATCAAAAAGGCAAAATGAAGCTTACGCCAAAGACCAAATCATCTTAAATAAATCCTTAATATCAATCAGGTTCTTTTCCAAAATCTCAAGGCAATCTCATTAAAAAATCACAGTCCAAAATAAACATGTCACCGCCAATATTTACAAATCAACTCAAGTGAAGTATTCTAAAAGGCTTTCAAAATCAACTTATTAAACTCATTTCATATTCTCAAACCAAAGGCAATATTAATACACTTTCCATAAAACTTCCAATAACACTTATATTTAAGCATCACAATGTGTATATATCATATCATAAGTATCAAACCAATATCTTTCAAAACGTCAAAACATGCATGTAACAACATAATGACTCAAACTTAATCATGCTCATATAAAAAGCTTACAAGTACTTGCCTCGATAAAATCTTACGCAACGGCTTAAAGCCCAAACGACAACGTCAACAACTCTACAAACAACCTAAAGAAGTAAGGAACTCACAATCAACAAACTATATATATACTATATCATCAAAAACACCATTTAATTAGAATAGAAGTGACTTACGTAATCTCAACTCGAGTTTGTGTTGTACTTCGCTTAGGGTTTGCCCAAAACCCGTCTATCCAATGAATAAGTACATAGATTGTTCAACTAGGCATATCAAACTAATATCCAATTCATAATCCATAATAACTTCCCGATCAAGAGTTTAAGCATACTCACGTAGTGTCGACGTAACGAAAGTCGATCGACGATTGTCGAACTTTCACTTGAGCTAAACCTTCTCCGAAGGTGTTTCCTAACCTAAAACACGACAACAAAAATTTAACTCTATAGGATCATAAACGTAATATATATATATATATATATATATATATATATATATATATATATATATATATATATATATATATATATATATATATATATATATATATATATATATATATATATATATATATATATATATATATATATATGAATATAATTAAAACCCGTAATTAAAACTTTGATTAAAATCCGTAAATATATTTTTATGGGGCAAAAATTACAAATCCAAAAGTTTAGGCCCTTTTTGAAAATATAAATTTTGGTTAAAATCTATAAATACTTTTCTCGGGGGTATTTTTGCAAAACAGAAAACCTGGGCCATTTATGTAATTAAAAATTTGGGCCAAATATGCAAATAATTTATCAAGGGAAAAATATATAAATACGAAACATGGGTAATAAATGTAAATAGGAAGTTTGGGAGCTTGTAATTATACCCTACTACAAGGAGGCCCGGTCGTAAATACATAAAGGTTTGGTTGCTTCCTTTCCCGACGGCTGGAGTCGTCCGACGGCATTCGCGGTGCACCTCGACGGCAGAGGAGGGCGCACAGGGGCGGCGGTTGGCGGTATCCTTTGTTAAGGACTCCGGCAATGGTGTAGAAACGGGGCTACTAGTTTCGTTTTTTAATTTGGTAGAGAGAAGAAGGGAAGGAGAGATTGAGAATGTGTATATGTTGTTACTTCGGCCGAGAGAATGAGAGGTTGCTCGAGGTTGTAGTTGTTGAGGGTGGTGAGAAAGAAAATCAAGGGAGAAGAGAGATGACAAACTTGATTGACTTTTTCCCCTGGCAAAGAAGAGTTGTAACATAAGGGAGGAGAAGAGAACGGTTGTTGTGGGAGAAGAAGGAGATATGGAGGTAGAGAGGTTCGATGAGGAAGAGATGAAGAAGGTGGCTCGATCTAGAGAAGAGCATGTTGTGGCTGTAATGGTGAAGAAGAGAATGAAAGGAGAGGGATTGAGAGGAGAGGCAAGTCTATAGGTGAGTGTTGTATTTGAGCGGAATGAAGAAAGATAAGAGAAGAGGAGGAAGAAGAAGGGTGAAGACGATGAGAAGGAAAGGAGAAAATGGCTTCCAAGGTAGCAGAGGTTATTTTGATGTGGGAGAAGGAGGGGAGCTCGAAGGTTGTTGCTTGCTTGGGGTAGTTCAAGTTAGAGGGTTGTTGGGAGCTAAGGTGGCTAGGGAACGAGCTAGTGTAGGCCGTAGAGATAAAGGCCTAGGAAGAGGTGACTAAGGGGTCGGCTAGGGAGACAAGGGCTATGGGCTAGGAGGAGACAGAGAGAAAAGGGTCATTGACGCTAGGAGGTGTCGAGGGTTTCGGGGAAGAGTGGCGATGGCACTAGACGTGTACAAATCCGGGCCCGCCCGCCCGCCCGAAAAAAAACATGGGTATGGGCAGCTAGTTTGGCCTGTTCGGGTCCGGCCCGGCCCGTATGTTGGTGTGACGGGTACGGGTAAACATTTTAGCCCGTGGACCAACCCAGCCCGGCCCACGTATAGTTTTATACATATAAGTTTTTTTTTGTATATGTGTATATAATTTATATTGTTTTATACATATAAGTTTTTCATTTAGTTTGTTTGGAGTATTTTGACGAGTTATACTCGTTTGTAATATAAGATTGCACGGCTAACTTAAGTGTGATGATACTTGTTGATTTTGAAGTATTAGGATTTATTCATTTTTGTGTGTTGTTTGTTGTTGAACTTGTTGATAGTGCACTATGCAAGTATAATTGGATTGAAAGTGTGTGTTAAATACATTATATTACTTAAAAAACGCACAATCAAGTATATGCCGAGCCGGCAGTCCGCTCATTTTTTACATGGGTGAACATGGACAGCGTTGTGGCCCGGACAAGCCGGGACGGGCCAGCCCGACCCGCACCTTACGGGTAGAGTTTTTAGGTATGGCCCGACCCGAACCCAGTATGAGCCCGCTTTTGTACAGGTCTAGATGGTACCAGGCAGCGCCAGGTGGTGTCGAGGATACCGGGAAGAGAAAGTGTTGGTTCAAGGCAACACCAAGTGGTGTAGAGGATGAGACACTAGTGCCAGGCGGCACAAATAGCATGGTGGAGGAGTAATGATGTTAGGCAGCACCAGATGACATGGTGGAGGAGTAATAGTACCAGGCGGCACCACATGACATGGTGGAGGAAGAAGGTGGGAAAGAAGAGAAAAGAAAATATTGATTATCTACGTAAATCACTCATCTATCTACAATATTTGAAGGAAGCGCTATATTGAAATTTCAAAAGATAATATGATGACTCGTATGGAATGTGAGCTGATTGGATGGCCCGATAATGACGACCTCGTATTTTTCAGCTATATCCATTAGTAATATATGCGACATCGAGGCAATCAAGATCTCACACGTACATGATTATATTCGGGTTGGGTCGGGCTTTGATAAATATTAAGTCCGTTTATTTGTCCTGGTCGATCTGAATCTGGATATCGGGCCTGAAATAATTGTCGTATCCGGCTAGACGGACAGTGGGCCAGATCAGGCCTGCATGTACTTGTTTTCATTTTAAAAAAAAATTTAATATGATTTTTTTAAAAATATTTTATGTAAAATATATTAAATTTATTATTATTATAAATATTATATATATATATTTTATTTTATTTATTTTAATCAGGGCCTGGCCGAAGATCGGATCTTCGGTTTTTTTGGTCCGGCCGGGTCTAGAGAGGTGTCCAAATCCGACATAACGGGCTTCTTCCTCCGCTCATAGCCATCAGTTTTTCTAGACGGACATACCGAGTTGGAGGGTTTGCCCAAATATGATCAGATCTAATATGGTATTATTGACAACATAATACAAACTTTGTATCTTCAAGTTTGTAATCATACAGATTACAGGCGACTTGTTTTAAGAGCAATTATTATGGGTCGGATATATACCTACCAGGCTACCAGTTCGTGGACATCATATTACGAAACTACCATTATTTAATCTAGTCAATTATGAGTTGTTTTCATTTTAAAAAAAAATTTAATATGATTTTTTTAAAAATATTTTATGTAAAATATATTAAATTTGATGAATTTTTTATTAATTATCTCAAGGGATATTTCCATTTTAACTCATTTATTTTGTCCACAACCACTGAATCGTTGGCGTTTATCTAAAGCACTTTCCAGTTCTTCAACGTAAAAGTTGAACCTTTTTTCATCCTCTACAAAGGTCGGCGAAGAGGGGTCCCACGATCGCAGCGACAGCGCTGGATTCCTTCTTTATGTTGTTTTCAGCATATGTTCTTCAGCCACCATTAGAGCTCCCAAACATCAGATCAAACTGACGAACGCAAGGGGTTTTCTTCTCTGCAGGTGCTCGGAGCTTAAACAGGATCCAAGGTAAAGTTCCCCTTTTTGTTCGTTTTCTTCAATCTCGAAGCTCTCAGTTTCCTCAAATTTCTATTTGATGGAAAACTTGCTTGTCTATGATTACTTTATTATTCGTACTCGTTCCGATCGATGAAATTCAGTTTATTTGACTGAATTAAGTGTAACCCTAGCTTAAGTACATCTGTGTAGAAGCACTTAATGGGGGAGATATTTACAGGCTTTGATGGGTAATACTTTTAGGTTGTAGTTCAGAATTCTGAAGCTATAAACTATGATTGTGATGTGTAATTGCTTATTCTATCTTTCAGGTTTGGTTTGTATCTTGTTTGGATTGTCTGATTTTGTTGCAAAGGTGAGATTTGAAAGAGAATTAGGCATCAGGAGAGTTTATGCTGGTGATTTAGCTGCAAATGCAACTTTATCATCATCCAATATCGGTGGACAGCCAGAAAGTGAGACTGGCTTTGGAGGAGAATGGCATTGATTACACTTCGCACCGTGTCAATCCTCTTACCGGCAAGAATTTGGATCCTTGGTTCTTTAAGATGAACCCGAGTGGCAGGTTGCCCGTCTTCAAGAACGGCTCTCATGTCATCTATGACACCATTGAGATCATCCAGTAAGCTCTCTTGCTCTTAAATTTGCATACTGTTTTTTGACCAAAATGGTATCCCTTGCTTCAACAACTTTACTGATAAGCACAATGCTTGTTGGAGAAACTTATGATAGTATTGTTCAATTAAATTTGTGTATAATGCTTATTGCAGGTACATAGAAAGGATAGCATTGGTCTCATCAGGTGCAGGGGAAACCAAACTTAGTAACAATGAAGTAACAGAATGGATGCGAAAAATACAATCTTGGAACCCAAAGTACTTCACTCTCTCCCATGTTCCCGAGAAACACCGGCTATACGTATCCAAATTCTTAAGGCGAGTGGTAATCGCCAGGATGTCGGAGGCCCCAGACTTGGCGAGTTCTTACCACCTAAGACTAAAACATGCATACGACACAGAAGAAAAGCTAAAGGACCCGGATGTGGTAAAACATAGCAAAGAGCATCTGGATAGGCTTCTTGACGAGGTTGAAGCTCAGCTTAAAGAAACCTCATATATAGCTGGAGACGAGTTCACAATGGCGGATGTGGTGCTGATGCCGGTCCTGGCTCGGCTCATGCTCTTGAAGCTGGATAAGGAATATATCGAGTGTAGGCCTAATGTTTTGGATTATTGGAATGTGGTAAAGGAGAGGGCAAGCAGCAAGAAGGTGATTGGCAAGTATTTTGAAGGTTGGAGGAGGCAGAAGACGCTTGCTAAACTCTGGTGCTTTATTCGCCTCAGGAGTTTGCTTAGGCGATACTGATCAGAGTTACACAAGATGAGGAACAGAGTCTGTCTCTCCGATCTGTATTGATTATACTGTACATGACCATGTATTGTGTTGTGATTGTATCTTTTGGTTTATTATATTTTGGTTAATTTGAGCGATGTTTCAATTTCTTCAAATGCTAATTTGTCCAAAAACAATCACAATGGTTAATGGATTACCACCGAAACCCAAAAACCCTCATTCTACCCTCAGAATGATCCCAAACAAAAAAATCTAGTTCCAACTTCTAAATATGTAAAATCTGTCCTTCTTCATTCCCTCGCCCTTGGATTCTTTGCGGGTATTGAGTGCAGTCGGGGATGGTTTTAACTTTTTGCTTTGGCGTTCCATTCTTGATATTTGTTGTCAATCAATCAAATTAAGATGGTTTTTGGTCGAATCTTCTATCGACTTAGAATGGGGCGTCGATTCATACAATTATCTGGTGTTCGATCGAGGAAAGAAGGTGAAAAGGTGTTGATTCTCAAGGAAGATCCCTTACCCCTTTGTTGGAAGTCTCGATTCGTGTAGATCCACGCATGGCTTCTTTTTTTTTTTT
>BSUD01000006.1:25873667-25942685 GCA_033239045.1 Fagopyrum esculentum | reverse complement strand
TTTTTTTTCGAAAAAACTAAATACAAACGTATTCCGATGACGTTCAACCAATTAAAAAAAAAAGGCATGGCGCTCAAATTTTTTTTAAAAAAAAAAAAATTTTGTAACTAGGTCTTTTTGATAAACTAGTTTAGTTACTAGGCTTTTTAATGTTTCAATTTATTTTCAAACTCTACCCATTCTTCTTTCAAGGTGTACATTTAATAAACACAAAACTAGAAAAAGCCTAGTAAACCAAATTGCTTGAAAAAAAAGGCAACAGTAAGAAAAAGTAGGGTTTAGGGCGCTAGCGCCATGCGCCAGTGCCCAAAAACCTATTTTTCGATTTTTGCTTAATTTATGTTTTTTATTTTAAGATTTGAGCGCCAACGCAAAACGTTCATATTAAGTATCAAGTAAATTCCAAAATGTGTATATAACATGCCCCATTTTTTTTGCTTAATCGCAAGCCTCGCGCACATTTGTTCGTGTATAGTGGAGTTTGCGGGGTTGTCCTTCAACTTGCTCACCCATAAGATCTATATTCTATATTAAAGCCAAAGCATTTTATTCAATATGGTTCTTTCTCAATTATAATATGACACATGTCATTTTTTTAGAATTTTTCTTTTCAATATATATATATATATTTTCATATTTCATATTAGAGTAATAAAAATCTATATACATAAATTTTATCAATAGACAATAGATATATTGTTTCCATTTTTAGTCATATACCACAATCTTCAATATATTATTAAGATATTTTTATCATTTTTTTTTTGAAATTTTTTCCCACTTTTAAATTATAGAATGATTAGATAATTTATTATTATAACTTTAATATATAAATATATATTTCTTATATTAATTAGAAAATAATCACTAACTTAACAAATGTATAAATTATTATAGTTTAATTGTTACATCTTCTTTGTTTTGTAAATGTAATATTTAAACTGCCTAAGATAATTTTGTAGTTGAAATTTTTAAATGTTCTCTAATTTAATGCTTATAAATTGTATACTAACATTAACTTTTAATAATATTGTCTATTTTTATTGTTTATCTAAAAATATAATTAATTAAATAATAAAATGTTAATATTTCTTTAGATTAATTAATTAAAACATTATCTAACATCATTTTTTATAAATTTAAAAAAATTATATATCCATTAAAATTCATAATTATACCCGTGTCCTGGCACGAGAATTACACTAGTTATGCACAATGATGGGTTTCTAAACCCTCGTTTCTTAACGCACTCTCCCCGCCACATTAGGTTATAAAACTTTATATACTTTTCTTCACATTCATTGTTTCTTTACCTCTCATCTTTTAATTCTATATTTATTTACACAATATATTTAGGTAGTTTCTATCTTTTATTGTCATTAACTTTATTTATTAAATTTACTTTAAAAAATAATTATATATGTTAAATATATTTATTATTATTCATGTATAATGAGTTCCTTAATTTTTTGTGCTAATGTATATGTTGAATTAATTATTTATGTTATAAATATCAATATCTTCTTAAAATTAAAGCATTACTTATATTACTTATTTTCTATAATAAAAAATAATAATTCTAAACATACATAACATTAGACTCTATGGATAGAATAAAAATAAAGTATACTAAAAATTTGTATAAGAGTCCTGAAGCTGAGAAACCCTAATTGGCGGCGGCGGCGATTCCATGACGATTCCTCAAGCGAATACTTCCCCACCTCCCCCTGCAGCGTTAGATCCCGATGGACCTTTGTCAACAAAAGTACCTCATCCAGTGGTTATTGCTGATAGTCAAGGAAACCCTAACTTGGGTGACAAGTCTCCAATTAATGGCAATCCAGAGCAAGAAAAAATTCCTTCTTGGAGTAATATGCTATTTGGTGAAGATGCTTGGAAGCAGATGCCGGTCCTTCCGGATAATCTGGTGGAATCTGGACGAATCAAGATTGACTATCCGAAAGGAAAGGATGGGACTCCCGTCATCAATGTAGCAGCAGATGTCATTCAGGTGTTAAATGCACCTTGGAGAAACTCTATTGTTACGAAGCTACTGGGACGTATGATCTCGTTTGGCTCTTTTGAAAGAGCCATTAGGCAGATTTGGAAACCCTTGGACGGCTGGTCTATCATTGATTTGCCTAATGACTACTTCCTGATCAGATTCGAGAAGGAAGCGGATATGCTAGATATATTAACTGGAGGTCCATGGAAGCTTTTTGGCCACTACTTGATGATGCAACAATGGAATGAATCATTTGATCCTATGACCTCGGTTATGTCTTCAACTGGAGTCTGGGTAAGATTCACGGGTCTTCCCTTCGCGTTGTATAACTTATCAGTCCTTCGAGCCATTGCATCAGCAATTGGGACCCCTTTACGGATGGATGCTAATACATTGGGAGTGGCTAGAGGGAAGTATGCGAGAGTCTGTGTGTCAGTGGACCTTACTCGACCTCTAAAGGGAGATGTCATTCTCAATGGTAAGCGACTTCTGCTGGAGTATGAAAACCTGCATACCATCTGCATGGGATGTGGATGCTATGGACATCTGGTTGATTTATGTCCTTATGTGGATAAGAGATCAGATACTGCAAATAAGAAGGACTCATCTATGGAGGAGATGGTTGACAGAGAAAATCCAAAGAATGATACAAATCAAGATTCTGGGCCAAATAATCCTGTGCAAGAAGAAGAGGGTCATGGACCCTGGATGATTGTGCCACGTCGGAAGCCATTTAATAGAGGAAAGAAAAGTATGGAAGGTGTGGGGTATCGTAACCAGCAGAGGATTGGCAATGGCCAGGTGTTTGAGAGGAAAGCAAATGAACGTCCGGAAAGGACAGATGGGCATTCCTATGGTACCATCAGGAACCATGATCTGGAAGATCAACATGGCAGAAAGAGAACTAGACCGGATGGGGGGAGAGAGGAGGTAACACAAGCAGTGCCAAGCCTCATCGTGGTGGATTGATCAAGAAGCTTCCGATTGGTTCAGTTACAAAGCCAAACTCGAATCCAATTGTTAATAATCAACAGGTACGTATACTTCAGCGTAGTGATCAAGTAATGGTGACCTTTGCATCATCCTCGAAGAGAGATCAGGCCGATAGAAATGTTGAACTAATGGAGGATTCTGAGATGAGTACCCCCACTGAATTGCAACCAGATGGGGAAACGCAGACTTCGATTGTACCGGATTCCCAATAATGTTGTTGGGATCAAACTATCCATTCAGTTTAATGATAGGAATTCTTTGGAATAGCTTCGGAACTATTAAGGCTAGTTTTCGGAGATCTATACGCTTTCGTAAACACAAACCAAACTTTCTGGCGCTCTTTGAGACCCATTGTTCAGGAAGTGTTGCTGATGGTATTTGTGAAAAGATGGGATTTGATTTTGTTGAACGTGTGGAAGCTGAAGGACAACGAGGAGGGATTTGGCTTTTGTGGCAGTCACAATGTTGCCCCTTAGTTATTGTAACAAAGTGCAAGCAATACATTCATGCTATATTGGGGTCTGGTGATTCAGCGTTCATTCTCATTGTGGTTTATATTGCCCCAGAACAAAGTAGAAGGGGTGATGTTTGGGAGAAATTGAGCCAGATTATTAACAATGCTACTTTACCAGTAGTGATTGGGGGTGATTGGAATGTTATCAGATGTACGGAGGAGAGCCAAGGGGGGCGTCTAGGCTTCCTACAACTAGTGTGAATTTTGGTAGATGGATTGATACAAACCAGTTGGTTGATCTAGGCTACAATGGATCACCCTTCACATGGTCCCGGGGTCGATCGGCCTAGACTCGCATTTCCAAGAGACTTGATAGGGTTTTGATGTGCCCGAATGGAAGGATGAGATGGCCTGAGGTATCAGTAAGGCACTTACCAAAATTGAGCTCAGATCATAACCCACTTCTTCTGTCTTTTGAACGAAATTCCCTTGGAAATCCAAAACGTCGCCCTTTTAGGTTCCAGGCGGCATGGTTTAGCAATCCGGATTTTATTCAGCTTATTGAAGACTCTTGGATTAGTCTGCTTGATATCCCATCTACGTTGAAGCGATTACAACATGTGTTATGTAAATAGAATAGGGAAGTTTTCGGTTCGATCGAAAGACGAAAAGAGGCCCTAATTGAGGAGCTAGGAAAGGTTGCAATTGCTATTGCAGAGAACCCTAATGAAGAGATGATCCAGACTGAGAGTGACTTGGGGGTTCAGTTCAGCAATGTTTTGAAGCAAGAAGAGATGCTTTGGTGTCAGAAGTCGAGACAGCAATGGCTTGCTTGTGGGGACCGGAATACCTCATTCTTCCACCTATCTACTGTTATTAGGAGACAAAGGAATCGTATTGATGCACTTAAACTGAATGACGATGAGTGGTGTCTCGATCAAAAGACCTTGGAGGAGCATGCAGTAAGGTATTTTCGAAACATCTAAGGGCCAGAAGATATGGTTACACTGAGGTCACTACCTATGGGAGGTTTCCCTATCCTTTCAAGGTCTCAATGTGCTGAATTATCGAAGGAATGTTCGGATGAGGAGATCTTTGAAGCTATAAAAGGTATAGGGGCTCTTAAAGCACCAGGACCGGATGGATATTAACCTTTATTTTATCAGAAACTCTAGGGTACAGTTGGTAATACATTGGTTCAGTTTGTGAAGAAAATCTGGAATTTAGGAGAGTTATCTGAGAATGTGAATGAGACTCTCCTGGTCCTTATTGGCAAGATCTCAAAACCTGAAACCATCCAGAATTTTCGCCCGATTAGTTTATGTAATGTTTCGTATAAGGTTGTCACTAAGGTCCTTACCAATCGTCTCAAGCCTTTGATGAATATCTTGGTTAGCCCCATGCAATCAAGCTTTATTCCTGGACGATCTATATCCGATAATATTGTCCTTGCGCAAGAAGCAATTCATTCCATGAGAAAGAAAGGAGGGAGGAAAGGATGGATGGTTCTCAAGCTTGATTTGGAAAAGGTGTATGATATGCTTAGATGGGAGTTCGTATTGGACGCATTGGAGGATATTGGACTTCCGGGATTTTGGAAGGATAGGATGGGGAAATGCTTCAATACTAGCTCCATGCGTGTTTTGTGGAATGGGGAATGTAGAGATAGGTTCCTTATGAAGAGAGGATTGAGGCAAGGAGATCCAATCTCCTCTTATATTTTTGTGTTATGTCTTGAAAGACTGGGTCATTTAATTGAGAAAGCTGCTGTTAATGGAACCTGGAAATCTATGAGAATGTCTAGGGGTGGACCTCCGATCTCACATCTCTTCTTTGCGGATGACATTCTTATGTTTGCGGAATGCTCTTTAGGTCAGATAAAAACTATCAGGACCATTCTGGATGAATTATGTGCAGCCTCAGGTTTAAAGATCAGCCTTGCTAAGTCTCGTCTCTTTGTTTCACATAACAAACGTGGGGCTTTGGAAGGACAGTTGAGCAAAATTAGTGGGATTCCTTTCACTCGAAACTTGGGAAGATATTTAGGAGTGCCATTACTACATGAAGCAGTTACGAAGGATGTGTATAATCCACTAGTAGAGCGGGTTTCTGCACGCTTGGCGGGATGGAAGGCAAACAAGCTGAGTCTAGCCGGTCGAACCACTTTGGTGAAGTCTGTGCACTCGGCTATGCCGGTTTATTATATGAATACCATCCTTCTGCCGATAAGTGTCACAAACAAGTTGGATAGGATCTGCAGGGATTTCATCTGGGGTAGTACTGATGGTAGGAGGAAAATTCACCTAGTGAATTGGGATAATGTTTGCCAGAGGAAGGAATTAGGTGGGCTGGGAGTTAGACAGGCGGCTGAAATTAACCTAGCTACTGTTAGTAAACTGGGATGGCGTTTATTTATGAATAAAGATCAATTTTGGGCTCAGTGTCTACTGAACAAAAATGCAAGGGGCGTCGTTTCTTGGCCTAATCGACTGGATTGCAAGAATGGTAGCTCGCAAATCTGGAGGAGCATTGTACGCGGCTATAACGATGTCATCATTCCTAATCTGGGCTAGAACGTTTTGGATGGAAGAAGCACCAGGTTTTGGAGTGACATCTGGGCTACCCAGGAACCTCTACTGAATCACTGTCAAGTTGAATTATCTGAAGGGGAAAAACAACTGAAAGTCCGAGACTTATGGCTTGAAAATGATTCTTGGGACTGGACTTATCTCATGAGTAGACTTAGTAATACAGGTATGCTTCAGGTGATTGCTAAAGGCCTTTGGGATGTTTCTGGAAGGGAAGATAATACCAGGTGGCTCTTGACTCAAAATGGGACATTTTCTATTTCATCAGCCCATGATTGGATCAGGAGCAAACGAGGTCATAGAGAGGTGAGGAATAAATTGTTTCAACAGGTCTGGAGCATTAAAGCCACGGAGTGTATTCGGTTCTTCCTTTGGCAATTAGCTTGGGGTGTACCGCTGACCAATATGGAAAGATACAGACGGCATATGGCGGAGTCTTCAGCCTGTGTTGCTTGTCCGAATGAAGAAGAATCTCTCCTTCATGTGATGCGCGACTGTCAATATACGAAAGGAGTCTGGGATAAGATTATCCCAAATGAGCTGAGAGATGACTTCTTTGTGTTAGACTGGGATGAATGGCTATTCATGAATGTCACTATGGGAGGGCACGCTAATTGGGATAAGAATTGGAGTGCAACCTTTGCGCAAGGAGTATGGTGGTTGTGGCGTTGGCGAAATTCCAGAATCTTTGGAGAGGGAGATATTGCACTGGACAAGGTGGGCTACATTCTGGATAGACAACAAGAATATATAGCAGTTGGTAATAATGGGTTAAGCATGATGAAGGTCAATAGAAGAGAAATCCAGGTGAGCTGGAGAAAACCGAAGGAAGGGTGGGTGCGGGTCAACTCTGATGGTGCTTCACGTGGGGACCAACATCTTGCTACTGCAGGAGCCGTTATCCGGGATGAGCATGGCAATTGGATTAAAGGAGTCGCTATAAATCTGGGGGCGTGTTAGGCACCAGAAGCGGAGCTATGGGGAGTCATTCATGGAGTCGAATTAGCTTGGGAGCTGGGCTATCGACGTGTCGAGGTGGAAATCGATTCTCTTCTTGTTGTTGAGTTTATCTCAAAAGGGGTTAGTCGAGTTCATCCTCTCTTTAGCCTGGTGTTTCGATGCCAAGGCTTCGCTACTCGAGACTGGAATATCAGTTTCGCTCACACGTACAGAGAAGGGAATCGTGTTGCTGATGCTATTGCAAATCACGCCTTCTCCTTGGGGTTCGGAATACATACACTTACTGAGCCGCCTCCGGGTATCGGATTGTTGATTTTGGACGATCGGAGAGGTTTATCTCTCCCTCGTACTGTTTGCGTGTAATCCGGTTTTTTATATTAATAAGCGCAATGCGCAGAGAGCCCAGCTCTCACTTACCAAAAAAAATAAAAAATAAAAATAAAGTATAAATATTTAAAAATAAATAAAATTGTCAAAAATATTTATGTTAACTATAATATTTAATTATATGTAAATCAAATCACTTTAAAACAAATAAAAAATGGACCGTTGATCTTACACTTGATCTAATGGTGGAGATAAAATCAAGTGAAGGATGAACCAAATTTTGACAAGTGTATTCATATGATTGCTTTTTGCATTTACAAAACTCTTTGTATTCTACTTCCATATGTCATAAAAGTTTCTAACCAGTTTGACCACTATTTACTAGAGATTTAATGTTTAATATTGGTTAGAAACCCCATTGTGGGTGTTCTAAATTGCTCGTTGGGCTTGGTGACGGATTTGCTCTTCCATCCTCTCGGCTCTCGTCATTTTGGTGACGGGATTTTTTATTAGAACCCTCGTTTTTCTTTTTTATCGGTTGCCTTTTTTTTTGGCTCACAACTACTCCTTGTTTCACCATTGTTCCCACAAAATGGATTTTGTTTTCTTCTTTAACTTTTGGATTTTTTTTGTATCTTGGTCATAGATTGTATTTTTCTGTGGTTGTTTGTTTCCTTCTTTTCTTGTTTCTTTATTCTTGTGTTTGTTGTGCCTATTCGTTGGTTTTTTTTTTATTTTTACGCTCCTTTCTCAGAACCCACAATTACAGACCAAGGGTTTCTAATAAATTTGACTATAACATTACATGTTTCTTTAAAGGATTTCACAAATTCTCCACCACTATGCTTACTAATCACTCATACTACTCCAGAGCTCACCTTAAAAGGTTAGTTTCTTTGTTGGATCAAACAATAACTATAACCGGTGGAAAAATACAAAATTTTTATTGTTGAAAAGCATAAGTCGAAGGCCTTAAAAACCAAACCAAACAAAAACTTATTACCCAACTCAGGGGAACAAGAGTACAAGACTAACATCAATCGTCAATCAGTGTTATTGTTTTGTCTTTTTAATTTTATGTGATCTTTTGAAAGGGAAAATATCTTGGATTATAACCAATGATGCTAGCAACCCTATGAGAAGAAAACTAAAACTCCGCCACAAACAAAAGCTCTCTGCTATAGCGGAAGAAAACCCTTACTCAAACCCTATCTCCGACGCCGCTTCCAATAAGAGCTTCCAATGGCTTCAACCTCCACTAGAGATGGGCGTAATCCGCCTCCTCCCTCCATCCACCACCATGGCAAACTTCTTTTCTCACTGGCGCAATTTGCCACCCTCCTCCAACTACGACCATGGCTAATTTTCTTTCTCTAGAGAAATACATGGATGAAGAAATACCAAAATTATTTATCTTAATCTTCATTTTCTAAGAAAGATGTAGTTCAAATATGAACAAAACAACTAGTTTTCGAGTTAAATAGAACTACGCCAATGAGAAAAGAAGTTTGCCAGCGTATTTTTATTATTACAATGTTTAATAAATATTTTAGATATTAATTTATAGATAAAATTGCCTAAACAATACCTTATCTTTTAAGCTGACTAAACTTTAGCACCCCAACTGTACCTTACCTATTGATCCCGACCAAAGAGTAGTACCTCGATCACTGTTCACACGTTAACGGTGTTAAATATCAGGGGCAAATTGTCCTCTCAGCTTAGACATAAACCCTAAGCCCCAAATGTTCTTAAGCTACAAATCTCTTTCGAATCATTGCGACTCTATCTCTTTCAAATCATCCCCAAATCTCCAATTTTGCGACAACAAAAGCCCCAATTCCCGTCTCTTCTCAAGCCCTCCCGATTCTTCATAGATCTAGTTCGCACTCTCAGTTTTGTGGACTGAAATTGTGTTGTGCTTCATCTTTGTCAGTTCATTCTTCTCCTTTCATTCTCAAGAGAGCTAGTGTGATTCTTGCAAAGGTACATTGCGGTGAGATTAGGTTAATTTTCTTGAAAAACGTTGATTGAATTTTGATTTGAGGTGAATAAGGGATCTAAACCACCAAATTTCAATATGAGAGATCAAAATGGGAAGAATGTGAGCCTCTCTAATTTCAAAGGAAAACCTAATGTCGTCTACTTTTACCCAGCTGATGAAACTCAACTGTGTATATCGGATTTGAATTTGATAATGTAGTGCGGGTATGTTGTATAGGCTTGTGCGTTCAGAGACTCTTACGAGAAGTTTAAGAAGGCATGAGCACATGTGGTTTGTATAGTGGTGACAATGTATCTTCTCACAAAGTAAGATCAAGCAAGAGAGTGATTGTGTGTTCCTTTAGATGAAGAAAAAATAAGTGATTTGTGTTGAAGGGTGCAAGCAATTGCACAAAAGTACAGACTACCGTGCACACTCTTAACCGACGAGGGCAACAAGCTGAGGAAGATTGGGGTGTGCCCTCCCATCTCTTCGGAGCCCTTCTAGGGAGACAGACTACGTTCTTGACAAAAACGGCGTTGTTCAAGTCATATACAACAATAAATTTCAGCTTGAGAAGCATATCAACGAGGGTAACGGATAAAAATTTGGGGCTTAAGAAAATTTGGGACTTAGAATTTATGTCTAAGGGAGGTGGACAATTTTGCCCCTGATATTTAACACAGTTAAGACGTGAACAGTGGTCGAGATACTACTCTTTGGTCGGGGTCAATATGTAAGGTACCGTTTTGATAGTTTAAACGACGGGATACTAAAATTTAGTCCGCCTAAAAGATGGGGTAATGTTTATTCAATTTTCTCTAATTTATATTTACAATTATAATGGAATTACATTTTAATTTTAGTTAAATAGAATTAAATATCATAATATTTAGATAAAATATATTATAATAAATATAATAAGGAATTTATTTAATTATTCAACTCATACATGACACGAGCATTCATCTAGTTCTCACCTAAATAACAATTTGTAATTAAAATAAAAAAATAGGAACGTAACAAACGTTGTATACAATTTCCCAAAAAAGTCCACATCAACAAAATAGAATATTCTGAACTCTGAGCTGACAAGAAATTGAACGTGGACCAGAAGCATACGATGATAGTCTTCAGTCCAGTCCTTTGTTACGGCCCAAATTAAGACATGCTTCCTTCTCCCTTTCTTTTACTTTAACTGAATAATATTTTATTTATTATATATTTTGTAAGGAAATAAAAAAAAATAGTTGGAAAAACCACATCATAGATTGGGGAAAGGCAATTGTGGTAATGACCAAAAACCCAAGTCTATTGTGTGCGAGTAGTGAGCCGTGAGAGCATAAGCGACTAGAATCTTCCAATTACCAAATCTCAATATGCATACCCCCAGATTTGGGCTATCTCATTCCTCTCACTTTTGCCAAACCCTAATATTTGTGCCCCTTTCCTAATCTTCACCAAATTAACAACACAATTGTAAACTTAAAAAGCCATTCCAAATCTCCAAATTGAAAATAAGATAGGAGTCGACCAATTTGTGCTTTGTGTTTTTGCGAATGGCAAGCCGCAAGCGCTGTCGAATGTCTTCGGCCATGGCTACGCCACCATCGTTTGCTCGCAGTTAAAAAAATAAAAGAAAAGAAAATAGAAAGTCATCTGTTCACGAAACGGTTCGCATCCCCGCCAACTTCACCTTCGTCAACCGCCGGAGACGGATTCGCTCTCCGTCTAGGGTTTTCTACCCTCTCTGTCTAACTCCATCTTTATCTCCGATGGAGGACGAGAGAGCTTTCGCCACCGGCGGCGACTCATCGTCGGCAAGAGTCGCGTCGTCTTACGAGAAGCATGGCGATCGCATTAGGTTCACTGTCGATCTCCGGCCTGGCGAGACCACCATTGTTTCATGGAAGAAGCTTATCAAGGACGCTTCTAAGTCCAACGGCCCAGCTTCTTCATCCTTCCAACCCACCGCTACTACCTCGGCGCCTGAGCCTTCTAATGCTGGTGTTCATCCTGCACTTGAGTCTAGACTCGCTCCAGTAAGCCTCTTCTTCTGAATCTTATTACTGTGAATTGCTGTGTCACACACTCTCGTTATGCATTTCCGCTTGGGTTTTTTTTTTTTGGTATTCGATGAATTCCGCTCTTGAATTCTCGAAAGCTTGTGAGAGAATGTGGTTAACAAGGAAATTGCTCATGATGAAGCTCATTGCAATTTATTTTTGTTAGGGACAGTCTGCTTTGAATGAACAGAGGGATGCATCAGGTCCAGTTCGTTTCAGTGCTGTTATTCAGAAGATTGAACGGCTTTATGTGGTATACAGTAGCTGCTAGTCTTTTGAGGATTTGTAATCCAATTATATGCTCCTTTAAGTGCATTCTAACATGCTTCGTTTCTGTAATAGACCAAGGATAGTAGTGATGATGAAGAACTCGATGATGTTCCAGATGATGATCAGTATGATACAGAAGACTCATTTATTGATGACGCGGAGCTGGTTTGCTCTCTTCTTTGTACTCAAATCTGTTTCTGTTTTCTTGTTTTATGTTCCTCTGGTGTTGAAGTATCTACTTTGAGCTTCTAATGTATGAATTTCTTTTGAAATTTTTCCATCATGAAATTCTTGTGGTTTAAATGCTTTTTTTTCTCCCTCTAGGATGAGTATTTTGAAGTTGACAAGGCAAAGACAAAACATGACGGGTTCTTTGTTAA
Organism: Fagopyrum esculentum; assembly: GCA_033239045.1. Classification (NCBI taxonomy): domain Eukaryota; kingdom Viridiplantae; phylum Streptophyta; class Magnoliopsida; order Caryophyllales; family Polygonaceae; genus Fagopyrum; species Fagopyrum esculentum. Next base: position 25,930,658 of record BSUD01000006.1, on the reverse strand, counting down.
CAGGGGGAAGCTGGAAAGCATGTGAGTTTTATTGTTGGTTCTGGCTAATGTGCTTACTCTTCAATGTCTAGTTGCTACCTTTCTGACTTGTGTCTTGTTATTACCTTTCTGACTTGTGTCTTGTTATTACCTCTCTAACTCGTGCCTTGTCCATACTGTTTGTTTCTTTATTTTTTAATCTGTTTAGCTTTCTTATAAAGATATAGTTCTTAATACTTATTTTTTTTCGTATCGTCACTATCGTGTTGGTTCTGTATGCTTGACTGTCAGACTGACTTATCATTGCATGGGCTTACAAGGGCAGTCAAAGTAGCAGTAATTTAAATTTGTGCACCTGTGTATGCATTCACATTATGTCACATAAGCACGCCTTCTTTTAATAGACCAGCTCCTTAATTTGTTGCTAACTGGTGAAACTCACTGTTAAATTACCATATGTCTCGCATTCTGCTTGCATGTTCCCTTTGCTTTTGTGGAAGATAAGAGAGTTCAGTCAGATTTTCCCATTTTACTTATATTGGGAATATACACAAGATTATCACATTGCTGGAATTCTGAGAAGGTGATGCTTCATGTGTCTACTCTCTTTACTCGAGGGTTCTTTGGCTGAGAGATGAAACACATGGATCCCATTACCATTTTCCATAAGTGGAATAGTGGATAAATATCAACAAAAAAATGTATGTTACTAAACTATAAAATTTTTCTAGAGAAAGAGGAGGTATGCGGTAATAAAAGAAGGTACCATTTTTGCCTAGAGATAATAGTATAGGTTTTGACATTTTCTGTTAAGGATTTACATTGAATACTTGTTGGTCGATGTTGAATGACTAATTTAGTTAAAAAGCTGCAGAAGTACTTGTGTGTGTGTTGATTGGTAGGTTGCTGTAGAAGGAAAGGCTCCAAATGAAAGGCTTCTCCACCAGTACCTTTTTTGTTGAAAATTTTACGCATAACTTGCTATGTTGAGATAATTGTATTTGGTAACATGTTAATTCTATTTTTTATCTTACATATTATCGTCAGATGTTGGACATTGACCTTCATCCAGTTTTGTGACTATTGTCAAAGTCACAAGCATCTTAATAAGTTTAACGCTCTTTGTATATGCAATTTATAGTGGTGCATCAACACCCTTTTAATGCAAAACTAAAATCCGGGATATTTTGTTTTAATGGTACTCAAATACTCTTTCTGCACAGAGAGCCTTCCTTGCCACCTAGTCAACAACCAAGGAAGAGGAGGAGAAAAGAAATGGTAAAAGCTATTGGAGAAAGCGATCCTGATGATCCATTAATTAATGACTTCAAAAGGGGCAGGAAAGGAGCTGGCAAGATAGCTCCATCAATAGAGAACAACTCCTTTCCTACATCTGTGACTTCTTCTGGATCTAACCCTCAGAAAATAGGTGCAGATGGTAAGCTTTTCAATTGTGTGTTGCATTTTTTAAAGTTTTGAATTGTGATGCTGGTCAAGTTTTTAACAAGTTCAAGGAAACATATCAATTTTCAGATTCTGGTCATGTAAGATTTCAAGAAAAATGTATGTCTGGACATTTAAGACCTAAAGCAAACAATGGTGAGCAGTCAGAAAATTCCCTTCATCACAGAGAAAAGAATGGCAAACGTGAGCTAATAGACCTTAATGTTGCTGCTAGCAAGCATCCCATGGTGAGTAGTACAGATGTCTTTTACCCTTTGTTTTCTATTTGATTGATTGTTTAGGTTCCACAGATATGCATTTTGTCACTTCTTTCTACACAAAGTGAAACCCTGAGGAACCAAACGAAGTTTTTACCTTGATTGCTTGTTTAGTTATTTACTGCCAACATGCGAATCACGGAGGAACCAAACAGAATTTTTACCTTGACCAGCTATTTGGGTTCACTTTTTATGGTTTGAGACATCTTCATTTGATTTATATACAATTGTGGCATAGATGAATGCTGCTGTTTTTTTTTGCATTCTAGATATAATGTGTACTTTGCATGCAGAAACTAAAGTGTCATATAAGTTGTGATAATAACACATTTGATGTTGCAGAAAGCTCCTCTAGTTCATAAAAGAGACGGTTCTAGTTTTAAGCCTAAAACTACAATGCTTGACAAGGCCATCAGGGAGTTGGAGAAGATGGTTGCTGCATGTAAGTATAGTGTTTGTTCTTGTAGTCCTTATTTGCATATACAAGAAAGTTCAAGGAAACCTGCCCCCCAGGAATTCCTCCCCCTCAAAAGTATACTAAATAATATTTCCTTGAACTTGCAGCTAGACCACCGGTTATGGACATTCAAGATGCTGATGCTACCTCGCAGGCAGTCAAAAGGAGATTATCTCAAGAAATAAAACAGAAGCTTGCTAAAGTTGCTAGAGTGGCGGTATGTGAAGCAATTACTTTCACCAAGTTTTTCAGTGAAATTTGCTATTTTTGTATTTTTAGTGTCGGACGGTAGAAGGGTATAAACTTACTGGATTGGATCTTGAGGCACCTCTTTTCTTTCCCCCATAAATGTTTTCAGCAGGTGAGCAATGGCAAGGCATCCAAGGAGCTGCTAAGTCGTCTAATGAGTATTCTTGGTCACTTAGTAAACATGAGAACACTGAAGGTACTAAACCAGTTGAACTAAGTATAATTATGTTATATTCGTGTGGATTAATTCCAATTCTTGTGCGTATGTTTGTGGAGGACTGTATATACTATCTAGCTTGTGTATTATCATAATTATATCTAGCCTGTGCATTGCAATAGTTTTTAATTAGATTCGTTTTTTTGTAATTGACAGCCATTCACCATTTTTTTCTGAAGCTGTTTATTTATTCAGCTAGGAACTGTAAGTTAACTTGGTACATGTTCCTGATTTCAACAGAGAAACTTAAACATAATGATTAGTTCAAGCTTGATAGTGAATCAAGAGAAAGATGAGAGGTTTCAGCAGATAAAGAGGGAGATTATTGAGATGTTAAAAACATGTGTCCCTCCACTAATCAGTAAGGTAAAAGGTTGACTGCTTTTTTCTTCCTTTTTATTGATACATTCTTTTATAAATTGTTGTCTTGATAAGGTGTTAGAAGCAGTAGTATCTTCATTTGGTATTTTACTGATCATACATTATTGGGTCATTCCTATGTTAGGCATTTTCTTAATTATTTTTCTTGTATGCTATCATAACCAATTTATGGTATTGGTATTTTCTTAGCAATTTATACCATATGACATTTATACTATATGATTTGGCAGGCAGCTGAAAAACAAAGTGGAAGTGCTGATGATTTTCAAGAATCCTGTCTTGAAGACAAAGGAGTGACGAAAGTGAAATATACTATAGATCATGCACTAGAAGACAAGATTTGTGATCTCTATGACATTTTTGTTGATGTATTATTCTGATTTCTGATTGTACTCCACTTCTTCATGCATAGTCTTTGCTCTGTCCCATTTTAGTGGCAGGAGGTGCTCTATTTCTTTCTAACAGCATTTGATATCTCATGTTTGATGTGGTACCAGGGGCTTGATGACGATGTGGCTCCACAAGCGAGAAAGTTATATGCAGAGGTTTGTTTTCTCCTTTCTTTCAACTCTATGTAAACATCAGTCTGAACTCTGAATTGTATCTGAATTAACGTAGATATTGTCAGTAACAAATTAGTGTGACCTTCCATTAAACTAATGAATATAATTGTCGAAAGTCTAAATTGGTCCCTTGATATAGGCCAGTCTGTAGATTTAGTCATCTTATCTTGCTGTAATTCAAGTTCAGCACTGTAGCAAAAATCTTTTCTGGTATTCGGTAATATTTCATTCATAAAGGTGGTTAACAGTGACTTCAATCACGCAAGTTTGATTTGCTTCTAATTTGCCTCTGTGACACTAATGGTTTAATACTGAGGATGTCTATTATTTGTGTATATAATTTGCACATCCTGTGTGAAGCATGCATCATAAGGAAATTGCTTTTGGTCACATGGTAGGTTATACAGGTCATACTTTTTGGTGCTCATGATGTTTATGCTGCTGGCTTCTTCTATTATAATTTATACTTAAATCACACAGTGATGTAACTGGTGGCTTGGTTATATTCAGGTTGCATCACTGTGGCCTGAAGGAGTGATGGACAACCACGGAATTAAGCGTGCAATTTGCCGTTCAAAAGAAAGACGGAGGACTCTTCATGACAGAAATAAGGTTGATTTGAATTTTGTACTCACAGTTATCTTCCAACGAAGCAAATATCTCTTGAACTATATTAAGATTGAATATTCCTACATTCTCATTGTGGGTTGTAGGAGCAGGAAATAGTGAACAGGAAGAAGATGGTGGCTACGCAAGGGGAAGAGAAGGTCCAGCCTGAATCCACTTCATCTGTTCCGCCACAGCATGCACCCGAGAGGTCGTTTTCTGATGTTGGTGGCCATGACGTAAACTCACAGAACAAGCTCACACCAAGCACCACCACGATTACATATCCAGCAGGCATGACACTTGCTTTACCCGCTCCCTCAACAAATGCTCGGCCAAAGCATGAGAAAATAAAGGGGTCATCTAGCACTTCATGTGTTGACATAAGAGCAGCAGATGGCACGATGGTAAATAAGAAAGTGAAGAGAAAGCAAGAGACAGATCCGTGTGAAGTTCATCCTCGCCCAGAGAAGCTATCTGTACACAGCAACGAAGAAAGACAAAAGTCCCTTAAGCAGCATTCTGCAGGATCTGAGGTAGACACTTCTGCCCAAAACCCGAGTTTCCAATCGACTGCTATTCCGAGTTTCCAGCAGCCGACATGACATTGGTTCAATGCCCGGAGATTAGAATCAACATTCTGTGGATATAACCTTAGAATGCAGTTGAGTCATACTTTTTCCATATTTTTTTCTGTAATTTGTTTCTGAGCAATTGTCCTTACTGTGATTATAGAGTTTTCTTTTCCCGTCTTTATAAATGTATACTGCTGCTTAGTCGGTAATTTATATTCATTGAAGGGTCCTGATTTTCCTGTATCATCCTGCATTTCTTATATCATTGTGCAAGGTTGGTATATTAAATTTGAAGAAACGGTCAAGGTCAAGAACACCGTCGTTGAGGACTGCTGATCCAAGTGCGTGCGGGAACACTGGGTGATATTTAATGAATGATTATTGAATTTTCTTTTGAACAAAATAGTGACGCATTTCTATTTCATTTGCAATTTATCTTTTCGATTGCATGAAATACAATAATTTCAGGGTTTTCCTTTATGTGTCCTTATGCTTTGAATTTTTTCTCATGGGGCGTGTCAGTAATGTGTGGGAGTAGTTGTGGTTTGTAGTTGTAGTTTAGGTTTGCGATTATGGTTTTTGAACAGATTTTTCAAATTCGAGTTTTAAAAAAAGAACATGATAATAAATCTAAGGATGTGTTTAGTAAAATAGATTTATAGGGTTTTTATAATATCAAATTACACAAATACCCTTACAGATGTAAAATGTTTAATGGAAATCACATCTACAAACTACCTAAACGCTACGATGTACGGACACTTCTAGAAGACGGTATGTCCCGTGTCCTGCCGTATCGGACACAGAATACAACCGGACACGGCTCGGACACAGTCAAGACACGTTTCAGAGGTAGGACACGGGGAGGACACTTCTAGAAAACAATCGGACACGGCTCGGACACAGTCAAGACACGTTTCAGAGGTAGGACACGGGGAGGACACTTCTAGAACACGGCGAGGACGTAGATTGTGTCCGGTCAAGACACGATGAATTTAGGACACGACGATGACACATATTGAAAAACTGATTTACCGTAATATTTTTTTCTCTCCCATTTTTTCCCCGACTAAACCTAGTCCCACATGGCCACCTGCGAGATTGTGGTTGCCGAAAGTAGGACCCCAATCTTTTTCTTCGGCTCTAATGTTGAACTGAGTTCCGCCGGCCGACTCTTCTCTCCATTTTTCTGTTTTCCTTGATTGATCATATTGTTCGGTTGTTGTTAATTTACAAATATTTATTATTGTGTAATCTTTTTATGTTTTGTAAGACTGAAAATGTTTGTTTCTAAAATTTTGTTTCCGTAATTTGTTATCATGTTAATATTTTTATTTACTCATATATCATTGATTTTTTGATATATATATGTATCTCATTATGATATAGAAATTATATATTTCAGTTTCTTTAAAATGATATATTATTTGTTTTACTCGTCGTGTCACCGTTTCCTATACTTTTGAGGATTGCCGCTTTCCCGTTTCTCGCCGTGTCCGTTTCCCGTATCCGTATATGTGTCCGTGCATCATAGACTAAACGTCATTCTCTTTCATCTCCCTTTCTCCTCTATCCCATTTTCACAAACCTTATAAGTTTGAACCATGTTTGATTGATTTCTTCGTCTTTGATTTTGCTAGTCATACAAAAGAAAGGAGGAAAAAGGGTTTGCTCGTTTATACAAATTAAGGTTTCGACTTTGTGAAGATATAGGGTTGTGTGTTTGTTTGAAATCGTCCTCTTTCAGTTCTGCCATTTTCGATTTTGAGAAGATGTAGCGGTCGATTTTGTTGGTAATCGATTTTATAGAAAATCAATTACTAGTTTAGAAGAAAGAGAGGGATGAATTTGATAACTCCACCTTGATATATATTGTTATATTTATGGATGATGGAAGACTTAACAAAATGAGGTTTTTATTGACTAACAAATATCGATTGTATTCTCTAGATATCTTGTCTTGGTTTGTTACATGTTTTATGTAGGTAGGTTATAACAAACGGCTAAGAGTAAAGAAGATCTTAGCGGTCAAATCTGGAGACAAAGATCTTCAACGAATTTCAAAAGGCTTCAAATCTAAGATAACAAGAAGATCTTATCTCAAGAAGTTGTTGAAGATCTTCAAAGGATTTCGAACGGCTTCAAATCAAGGATTACAAGAAGATCTTCCAAACGGCTACAAAGACCAAGATAACAAGAAGTTGTTCGAAATACATGGAGTAAATTTCAAACATCCAACCACCAGGATTCTAACAACTATAGTTCGGATTATGTGGAGATATTGATGACGCTACAACGGTCAGAAGAAGATGGCTCCATCAAAGACTATAAAAGAATCCATCGGCGATGGAGAAAAATACGAGCTTACAATGAACATCCAAGCCTTCTTCATCGATCAAGTTTATCATTCTCAAGAGCATACTTTGTTTTAGTTAAGAGAATTAGATAAACACATAGAGCTTCATTGACATATCATTATAGATTTATACTAAGTGTTACTCTACGAAGTAACTATGCTATTATTACGAGACCTGAGTTGACTAGATCGTAGCGGTGAGGCTACATTGAGAGAAGAAGGGAAGTTCTTCTAATTGTATCTAGGACTCAAACGAAGCAAATAATAGATAGTTAAATCACAAGGTCGGAAACCCTAGGCGGAGACGTAAGCTTTTAGAGCTGAACTTCGTAAACATATCATGTGTCGACTTTTTCATTTCCGCACTTTATAGCGTTTATATTGTGACTAATAGCTTTATGCAGGTTTCCAAGTCAAGACCTTGAGATTCACTTCAAGGCCCTGGGAAACAGTTTTGTCACATATTACAAAAATCGACTTCAAGGCCTTAAGATTCATTTCAAAGCCTTGATAACTGCAATTGCGAAAAGTTCTCTTATTCTATTCAACCCCCTTCTAGAGTATGATTATCCTTATTTTATCCCTTACTCGGTTCTTCAGAATTAATTACCAATTTCTCTTCCATTCCATCCCATTTACAGAGAATCCAATACCAATTTATGCCATCTTCCAATTAAGGTCCATTTCAAAAGAAGAAGAAGAAGAAGATACGAAGGATGAGGGAAAAGATGAAGATCGTCTTGTCTAAGCAATGAGAGAAAAAAGATGGAGACAATCTTATTTTTTTGGTGGGAGGAGAATGAGGAACAAGAAGGAAAAGATGAATATGGTCTTTTGATTCACGAAAGAGATGCAAAGTAAGAGGGACAAATACAAAATAATTTTCAGATTCAATCTCCAAATTTCTTAAAATTTGGAAAATCTTGATCGAGAAGCTCATAAAACACGATCCAAAACCAAAACACAAAATAAAAAGGTTAAACTGATTAGAACTACTAGCTGGTATAGCAAAGTGGGACCACCCAAAATAAATAAAAAACCCTAATCTACCCAACAACTATACACGCTCTTGGTATCTATGAATTTTCAAGCAATATTTCAATATTTTATTACACTCATATTTAATTTGTTCCCCATCCTTTACTTAATATATTTTATTAAAATATTCTATTATAAAATTAAAAAATATAAATTGAAATTTAAAACTAAATTTTGAATTAATATTTCTTTTTAAAAAACACTAAATCTATTATTTTCTAAAGCTCTTTGAAAAAACCTTGTTATATGTATATAAATCATTTGTTATAAAAATTTAAACTAATATGATTAAAACATAATTATTATGCACTATTATAATAATTTTTCATTCAATCACTATAATTATTCTATTATAATTCATGAACTATTCCATTATAGTTCATTAAAACATAATTATTATGCACTATTAGATATTTTTTTTGGATAATAAAAGAATTTAAGATTTTCATCTAAATTTTTTAATTTAAAAATTAGTTTTAAATTTATTTTTTTAATAATATTTTTAAGTTTAATAATCAAAATTTTGATAAAATATACTAAGCATATAAGGACAAATAAATTACACCATGAAAAAACTTAAAAATTTGTCAATGCCCAAAAAAAGAATCTACATATGAAGGGGGTATTGTTTTCTTTGTTTGGTTATATTGTTCGGTTGTTGTTGATTTGGAAAATGGATGATTCGTTCTTCAATTTTGAAACTAAGTATGTTTATTTGAGATTGTAAGACTAAATATGATTATTTCTATGTTTGTAAGACTGAAAGTTGTTTCTAAGTTTTAGTTTTGATTATTTTGTTGTCATGTTAATGTCTTTATTTACTCATATATCATCAGACTTTTCATATACGTATATCATTATGATATATATATTGAAAGAATTGGGTTAAATATGTTCTTTTTTTTTTATAAGTTTTTGTTTTGTAGACCCCTCTAATTTTACCCTATATATAGTTCTCCCCTATATAAAAGAATTGAGTTAAATAGGAGTATATTTACTAAATGAATTTATGTTATGATACTATTAAAGCATGTACATTAGTGATTTTTTAACCTAATTATTTTAATTATATTCCCATTTCTCTCTCTTCTACTAATTCCACACACTAGTGATTTCTTAATTTTGGATTTAAACTCTCTCTCTATTTGTACTTAGGGTGTTGTTCAAGTAAGGCACATTATTTCGGTACGGCCGACACGTGTTCCGAATTTTTTTTTTTTTTAAACGAGTGAAAGTAATAGTTCAAAACTAATTACGGAATAGTTTATAACTTATAAAAGGATAGTTCATGAATTATAATAGAATAGTTCATAGCAACATTTATAAAGGAATGAAAGTAATAGTTCAAAACTTAGTAAGGAATATTTCGTAACTTCTAAAAGGATAGTTCATGAATTATAATAGAATAGTTCATAATGCAAAATTTATAAAGGAGTGAAAGTAATAGTTCAAAATTTATTATGGGATAGTTCATGAATTATAATAGAATAGTTCATGAATCATAATAGAATAGTTTAAAGTGCAAAATTTATAAAAGATAGTTCATAATTTATAAAAGAGAAAATTATCTAAACAGTACCTCATCTTTTGGGCTGACTAAACTTTAGTGCCCCGTCGTTTAAACTATCAGAACGGTACCTCACCTATTGAGCCCGACCAAACATTTGTACCTCAATCACTGTTCACACGTTAAATCATTTGAACGGTGTTAAATATTAGGGGCAAAATTGTCCTATCACCTTCAATAATGTATTGTTCCATTTTTAGTTTAATTTTTCCTTTTTCGAGGGCTTTTTTTTTTGCAAAATCCCCAAATATACTCTAAACCCTAATTTTCTCTCTCTTCAACTCCACCCCTTCTCAGATCTCTGTATCTCCTCTTCTTCGATTTACTTAGCTTCTCCTTCTATTTCTCTCCGATCTATCTCCGTCATCTTTACATTCTGAACAGGAAGAGTGAACCATCACTTGTGTTGTTGGGTTCGCCAGCTGTACAAAGACTAATGTCAAGATCATAAACTACCGACTTTCTCGAGGCCTTATAATGTCTCAAATTTATATGTTTCCACACAAATTCTCAGATATCTGTATATGTCTCTTGTTACTGCCTACATTTTCCATTGAATCAAAAGAGCATAGGTGTTCCTTTTTGCAAACATGTTTTTTTGAGATATATAGTTATTGAGGCTGTTGTGAAATTGCATTTCCTGGGTTCAAGCTTGGGTCATTTGCAAAATTGTAATTTAATTTGATAATTTTAGGTTATGAGTCGAAATATATATACTCCTAAGCAAGGGGCTCGAATTGTTTTTATGAAGCAATTTACATACCAAAAAGATTAGAAATTAGTACTACAAATGATTTTATTTTCAGGTTTGCTGTGGATAAATGGCAAACACAAATTGATGGGCTGAAGTTAACAGGGGGCATGCAGATGATATTAGTTCACCTCATTTCAAGATCTTGCCTTTGATTTTCTTTGCTGTTAAAAATTTGTAATATGTTTGATGCAGAGTAAATGATTTTTCTTGTGTCAATTTTACAATTTATATGTTGTTTTTCCTGTCAATCTATGTTTTGCTCATGTCAAGATCTTCCTTTGTTAGGAAATACTCCGCATGATAATATGAGTAAGGAATAAGCAAAACAACATTCAAACTTTCTCTAAATTGATTTCTGCAATTTCCAAAAAAAATGTCACCACTGGATCAAAATTGTAAATTAAAGCTGTAATAATAAGGTAGATAAATTCTTGATATAATTCAAGAATTGTTTATATCCTTTCACAGACCATGAAACTTAAATACTTTCTCTACACCAATTCTCTTTGATCTTCCCTTATATATTGAACTGCATCCAGATAGCCACATAACACTTTCTTCACTGGATTAGAGGGCATCCTTTGACGAGGTTACCTGGTGTAGTTGGGCACGTTGCAAGGGGACAATGATCCAACTCAGATCCCCACCACTTAATGTTCTTGCCCTGGTTCTAAAGGACAAAGAAAACGAGGACAACCATGAAAGCCGCCCCTGCATCAAGAGCAGCCGGGAGATGAAGGAGAATTTTTGTTAGGAAATTTGATGATAAAAACAGCATCAATGGCTTCGAAATCATCCAGTGATTCCTGTGGAATATCTCAAATTGGGGATTTCATGCCTGTAATGTTCATGCTTTTGCGACTGATACTAGCGGTTTGAATGATGTTTCTGCGTACATTAGAGTTACTCGAATACTATGCTCATAACTCATAAGTCATTGCTAAACTGCTAAGAAATGAAATAGATGTATTATGTATATCAGAGGGGATGAATTGATCATCAACAGAAGCCAATAAGGCATTATGAGAAAATAAAACTTCCATTGACGAGAATTAGTTTGGATAGGATAACCTAGGTGAATCAGCTGCATAGAAAGGAGACAATATACAATTTCTGAAGTTGATTGAAATTTGAATGATGGAATATATGCTGTTGATTGAAATTTGCTTAAAACAATTTTGACAATATACAATTTCTGAAGTTGCTAAAAAATGGAATAGATGTATTTCTGAAGTTGATTGAAATTTGAACGGTGAAGCAGCGAGATGAGCGCTGCAAGTTCTCCACTGAGCGCCTTCAAGAGCTGAGGGCTCATATCGCGGCACCGATATCACGACACTGATGTGGGTCAACCCGAATGTCGACTACTGGAGGAAGCATGGGAAAGGGTTTGTAGTTGATGTTGTGCCGATGTGGGTTAACCCGAACGCCGACTACTCTTTCTCTTAGAGCTTTGATGTTGCTGCTAGTGTTCATATCCATGGTTAGATCTGAGAGGATGTGGGAGAAGGTAGAGGAGGAAAGGGAGTTCGAAGATAATTTGAGAATTTTGCAAAAAGGTCCTTAAAAAAGAAAAAATTAAAATTATTAATGGAAAAGTATATTAAAGGTAGGAGGACAATTTTACCCCTGATATTTAACACCGTTTATATAATTTAACGCGTGAACAGTGATTGAGGTATTACTCTTTGGTCGGGGTCAATAGGTGAGGTACCGTTCTGATAGTTTAAACGACGGGATACTAAAGTTTAGTCAGCCTAAAAGATGGGGTACTGTTTAGATAATTTTCTCTTTATAAAATGATAGTTCATTAATTATAATTGAATAGTTCATAACATATAAACGATTAATTTAAAAATAATTTGATATAATATATTAAAAAGTAATAGTTCATGAATTATATGAGAATAATTCAAAGTTTATAGGAGAATAGTGCATAAATTATAACATGATAGTTCAAACAAATTTTCATTCGATCCTGTAAAAATAATTTTTTTTTTTTTGGGACGGATCGGGCGGACGTTCAGCCGCACGCCCGTACCCTAAATTATGCACCGTAACGTTTACTTACACCTACGAAGGAGGGCAGAACGCCGTTGTACCAATTGTAGGCATGTCACATCAGAATAAAATAGAACTCAGAGTGGGGAATGAAAACAAAAGAAATGCCAAATGAATCTCCCACATTTCCAAATCATAAACGGACCAACTTCTTTTTGGATAAAGAATCTACAAACTTGTTTTTGGAATGGAATGGAATGGAAGTATAAAAGTGGATAATCCCCAGCAAAATCACCACCACATCCACTCCTTCACACTTCACACCCATCTCTCTTCATCTTCTACCTATATTCACTATCAACAACTCATTTCCAAATATAATTTTGAACATTTTGACATCTGGCATGCTGCTTGGCGTTGTTGCTGCTGGTCATCGACATGAATTGCTCTCCACCATCAACCGGAAACACTTGTTTCCGGGTTTGCCCTTCTGCGTTCACTGACTTCACTCATTCCCTTCCCTCGGTGACTACCCAGAACCTCAAGATCTTCTCTCATGGCGTGGGGATGGTGTACCACGGAAGATCGCGACCAGGACAACGCCATCTCAAGTTTGTTCTTGCTGCTCAACTCTCAAACCCTCTTTCTCACAATCTCGGCTTCGATTCTCAGGTGCATACCTTTTCTCTTCTTTCTTAACTTCCCATTTGGTTCTACGACATTGCTGCCTTTTGCTGTTCTCCATTTGTAATATAATCCTATCATCTTGGATTCTTGGGAATGCTTGCTTTACTTGCTATGGAGCTAAGCGCGGAAACTCCCGAGTACTAAGTGGGATATTTTCTTTTCAAGATTCTTGAACAGGCCAATAGCAATTTCTTACAAGGAAATCTTGTATGACTCAGATGCTTCATTTAAATTGCTTATTAAATGACGATTCACTTCCTGTTTTAGCCTTTGGAATATCACGATGTATCAGAACTGCACTGGATTGGTCCTGTTCCCGGGGATATTGCAGAGGTTGAGGCCTATTGTAGAATCCTTCGCGCTGCTGAAAATCTGCACCGTGCATTGATGGATATATTATGTCATCCCGTGAGTGGAGAGGGTCTTGATTCATCTTCACTGGATAAATCTTTGTTTGAAGACAAGATTGTGCCTGTGCTCGGGCGTATGGTTTCACTTTTAAACAAAGGAAGGCAAGATGTGCTTTCTGGACGATTGGAATGTAAGCTAAATGCGTTAGATGAGAAGCTTCCACCACTTGCAATCTTTAGGGGTGAGATCAAAAGGTGTTGTGAGAGCTTACATGTTGTTCTTGATAACATTTTATCGCCTAGTGAGGATAACAGTTGCCATGTTTGGACAAAGTTGCAACGATTGAAAAATATATGCTATGATTTGGGTTTTCCTAGGGAAGATGATTCTCCTCAATATGGATTGTTTGCAAATTGGACTCCTGTTTATTTTTCTACTTCGAAAGAGGCCATACGATCTGAAGATTCTGAGGTTGCTTTCTTGAAAGGTGGAGAAGTAGCGGAAGAAGGTTTGAAGTGGTTAATTGACAGCGGTTTTAAATCTATTGTTGATCTTAGAGATAAGGCTGTGAAGGATAGTTTCTATGATATGGCTTTGGAACATGCTATTGAATGTGGGGAAATTGAGTTGATTAAGCTTCCAGTTGAAGTTGAGATGGCGCCTTCTAAGGAGCAGGTTGAGAAGTTCGCTTCTTTGGTGGCTGATACAAACAGGAGGCCTGTTTATCTTCATAGCCGAGAAGGAGTTTGGAGAACTTCAGCTATGATTTCTAGATGGAGACAGTACATAGCTCAGTTTAAAGTAGAAGCAGTTCCTCGCGGTGTGTCACATGAGCAAGCTTCTAGTTCTGTTAAGGCATTTGATCAGACAACCAATGGGACTGAATTCTCAAATGAAGTTGATGAGATTCAATCCGGTCAATCAGTCCACATCAGTCCTCTCAAGGCTCAAGTTCCACCTGAAAACGTGTTTTGTAGGAAAACAATGTCTCAGTTTTTCAAGAAAAGAAAGATCTCACCGTTGCCTGTTTCAACTGAAGGACAAAAAAGTACGAGTAAAGTAATTGAAAGTGTTGATAAATTTAGTAGTACTCTAAAGAACGAATCATTCGATCTGGAAAAACAAGGGGTATCGGTAGTTGTAAAGGATGGTGTAGTGATAGTTGGAGGAGAAATGTGTGCATCTTCAACTGGTGTTGTGAGGGTTCAGTCAAGAAGGAAAGCCGAGATGTTGTTAGTTCGAACAGATGGGATTGCTTGTAACCGAGAAAAGGTTACTGAATCCTCGTTGGCGTTCACTCATCCAAGTACACAACAGCAGATGCTATTGTGGAAGTCTAGACCGAAGACTGTCCTCTTGTTAAAGAAGTTGGGGCAAGAGCTTATTGAAGAGGCTAAACAGGTATGATCATGAAGGTGCTTCTTGTATAAAGTCTTAGATTTTTTGCTTTCTAACTTGTGTGTTGTGTTGCAGGTTGCTTTGTTTTTGCATCATGAAGAGCAAATGAACATTGTTGTTGAACAAGAAGTGCATGATATCTTTGCAAGAATTCCAGGACTTGGGTTTGTTCAGACGTTTATTGCTGAAGATACCAGGTATGTTTATCTGGGAAATTAAAGTTGGTAAATAATTTCACTACCTAAATGTAATTTCTAAAGTTTTATTGCTGGTCTCAGCAATCTGCATGAAAAGGTTGATTTTGTGGCATGCTTGGGAGGAGATGGAGTGATCCTTCATGCTTCAAATCTATTCAAAGGTCCAGCTCCACCAGTAGTGTCGTTCAATCTCGGCTCTCTTGGCTTTCTCACATCCCATTCGGTATGCTTTCAGACAGATGTTCTTTTGTATAATCTTTAAATATTCTTCTAATTTCAAAAATCATCACCTCTTCGTTTCTGTTGATCCACACAGTTTGAAGAATACAAACAGGACCTTAGGAAAGTTATCCATGGAAATAATACAAGGGAGGGTGTGTATATAACTCTCAGAATGCGGCTTCGGTGTGAAATTCATAGGAAAGGAAAAGCATTGCCTGGTAAAGTATTTGACATCATGAATGAAGTGGTGGTTGATCGTGGTTCCAGCCCCTATCTGTCTAAGATTGAATGTTATGAGAATGATCGCCTTATAACCAAGGTTCAAGGTGACGGAATTATAGTAGCCACACCAACCGGGAGTACAGCGTATTCTACAGCAGCAGGAGGCTCCATGGTAAGACTCAGTTTAGAAATGCCTAAAAACCTTGTATGGCTACTGCAATGCCTAATAAAGACTGTGTGATTTCAGGTGCATCCTAATGTTCCTTGCATTTTGTTTACGCCTATTTGCCCACATTCTCTCTCATTCAGACCGGTGATACTTCCAGATTCCGCAAGCTTTGAATTGAAGGTAAAACTCTTTACCGACACAGTTTACATAAGCTTAATCTGTTTACTCCTTGTTTACATTATTTATGTGAAGCAGATACCTGAAGATGCACGGAGCAATGCATGGGTTTCATTTGATGGGAAGAAAAGGATGCAACTCTTTCGAGGAGATTCAATTCGTATATTCATGAGTGAGTATCCTCTACCTACTGTCAACAAATTAGATCAAACCGGTGATTGGTTCCACAGCTTGGTACGTTGTCTCAATTGGAATGAACGATTGGAACAAAAAGCGTTGTGAAGTTTTGTGGTTCTTTTGGAGATAACACACCATTGTTCGGCATGTAAATCTTACATGTACATACACATATTCATCAAAGATATAGTATACTGATAGATATAGGTACATAACAGAAGATAAAAGTTCCACTTCAGCATTTTGCTGAGATAAACTTGGTGTTTGTTCTGTATTGTTCCATTTGATGAATTTTACATGTACATATAGGTACATAACAGAAGATAAAAGTTCCAGTTCAGCATTTTCCTGAGATAAATTTTACATGTACATACACATATTCATCCAAGATATAGTATACTGATAGATATAGGTACATAACAAATGCCTGCTGAACATTATAGCAGACAATAACAACAGATGAAAGTTCCATTTGATGAATTGTTACATGGTCCTGACAGCATCAAACCGTGGCTCTTTAGGAAGGAACTTTTGGTCTGTATAGACAGACATGTAGTCCTGATACATGAACTTTGGGTAACTCTTTGTATTGTGGTCGACAAGCTGTGGAGCAGGCGCTATGGTGGCCTTAAGAGAAGGGCTGTAAAAAGAAGCAATCGACCTTCTGTTCCCGTCAGGTGTAGCGAAGATCCTGTGCCAGGCGCTCTTGTAGATCCCGTTGCTTAAGACCTCAATTTGATCACCCGTGTTGACCACGATCGAATTAGCGATAGGTTGCACGTCTATCCATTCCCCGTCGTTGAGAACCTGGAGACCCTTGACCTTGTCATCTTGGAAACACATGACTAAGGCACCGGCGTCGGTGTGAGCCCGCAGAGCTGTGACCCGCTCCGGATGTGGGCATGGTGGGTAGTAGCTTACCCTGGTCCCGAAAATGGCCTGATGATCTCCTCCTCCGTTGAATACACTCTTGATGTATCCCTTGGTTAAACCCAAGTTCTCATCCATGACTTCCATTATGTTGTGAGTCACCTTCCTCATCTCACTTTGATATTCTTCCATTGTTTCCCTGTGAATTTCCAAAGTTATTATAGGATAGGACTGAAAATGGGAAAGAGTTAGTAGAGGTTACTTGAAGTGAGGAGTAAGAGAGGGCCACTCATTATCATCCAAAAGAAAGAAACCATCTTCCCAATCAAAACCCTCCACTTTGTCTTGGCTTCCTTTCTCCATTATCTCCTCCAACATCTTGACAGGCTTTGAATTGTTGAAGCCTTCTTCCCTCTCCAGTTTGTAGCAGTCTGAGCACACTTTCATCGCTCGCTCAAGAAGCTCCTCTGAAATCCCAAAATTTACCAACTGAACAACACATACAAAAACAGACCAAAGTAAATAACTATTCTCAACATATATATTGAGAAAGAGAGTGGGATCGAGAGAGATTTGCCTGAAAAAATCCCCACTGTTGACAGCAAGTATGGATCTGGGCGAGTGTTTGGGCCCTGTCATCTCCTTTGATCTTTGAGAAATCAATCACAGGGATAGCCATGGAAATCTCAATCCAGACAAAGCTTTGTTTGTCAAAAGGTATTATCTATTGTTACTTGTAAGTCTTGGTTATAAGGTGGCTAAGGTTATTTATTTATAGTGCAGTGTACATGCCTGTATTTATCATGGAAATCTGGGAGTGTTTCGGGCCTGATACTATATTTTGGAATTCAGATTACAAGAACGAGACAAATCTTTTTATAGATTTTTGTCTTTTCAAAATATTTATTGTTCTTATCATCCATGTAACAGTAATAATAGATTTTTTGTTAAATTTTTTTTCTTGACGTTCTCAAGATTTGACTTTTCCTCTTGAAATCTACTTAGTTTTAAAATTTCTCTTGATACCATTATAGTTATATTTATTTTATCTTTATACCATTCTTAATATATTATATTAAAATTTATTATAAAATAATTAAAAATATAAAGAATTAAACTAATTATGACTTCGATATATTTAAACTAATAAATTTATAATATTAGTATTTTTTTTATATATTTTTCTAATTAAAAAAGTAAAGTAAATTAAAGATAATTTTTATTGTTAAAACAACAATATTTTTTATTTATTTATTTTCGATTTTATTTAAAATATATAAAACTAAATCAAAAATAAACTTTTAAAAATTTTTGTTTTTTATAATATACTTTTCCATACTCTTAAAATTAAAAAATAACATAATTTTTAAAAAATTTTGAATTATTATAAATTATATAAAATTAAAAATTTTTATTATATTTGTAAAATCAAAAGTTAAAAGTAAAGAATTATTTTAATTCAAAAATATCTTTATTTTAAAACAAATTAAAAAACTATTTTTATTATAAATTTATTAATTTAAGTTTAACGAGGTCATAATTTATTTAATTTTTTTTTATTTTTATTATTTTATAATAAATTTTTAATATAATATATTAAAATAGGTATAGAGAGGAAACAAATAAAATTATGATGGTACCAAATTTTTTTTTAAAATTTAGTGAATACTAAAAGAAAAAATTCAAAACTTGAGAAAACAAGAGGAAAAACTCTTCTTTAGTTTTAACCCTATCATTTGATAAATAAAAAAAGCTTAAAGGTCAAGTTGATCAATCTTGTTAACAATTTTTTTCTGGGTGGTGGAATCTTTTACGTTAAGATAATAAAAATATACAAATGGGACCTATATTAGCATATAATCATGAATTGTTATGATTAATTAATGGGTGGTGAAAATACGATTTAGGTCATGTCGGCATGCCTTTTAAAAAAAATGTACTCAATTTTTGAAATTGTCATATACGCTTTAGCTTTTGAGTTTTATTTTGTTGTTATAATTAGTGAAATTATTTGACAAATATGGGGTCATTAGTAAAGGATGTAGTTATTATGAAGCTACATTGTCAAATGCGCTCTGGGCATGGTTAACTTCCTGTGTTCAGCAAAAGAAGGACGAAAGCCCCATACGTTCCTAATGCATGGGCAGAAAGCCAATACATGCAATGAAGTTTCAGATTGCCCACAAAGAGTGCCATCGATCTGCTAGCCTTGGCCACACTCAAAGAAGAGTTGGCACCCTCAAACATACCCTTTTTTGTGTGGAACCAATACGGCTTCAAACTGAGCAGTGTCAACTTGAGAACCACTTCCGCATCCATCTCAGCCACTAGTCCAATCTATAAGATCAATTGGCCGCAAGTTTGTATTAGCCCCAGTAGGCTGAGCCACAAGTTTGAAAAATAAGTGGCCGAGGCAACCATTGATCTCTCTACAAGTAACTCCCTTCCTTTTAAGATACTCTACACAAATAAGAAACAATAAGGGGGAAAGAGGATCTCCCTTGCGTAATCTCCTAGACGAGGGAACTGAGGTGTCAGAATACCCTCAAATAGACATGAGCCTGGTTTGGGCCAAACCGCCGGTTTAGAATTGTCGGTTTGACCAGACTGACAGTCAAGACTTTTTTTTTTTGTTTTGTTTTTTTGCCCAAACCGGCGGTTTGGTTTGGACAACAAAAAAGAGTTGTTGGTCTTTAGTTTTTATTTTTATTTTTTATAAAAAAATTCCTAATGTTAATTGTTTAAAAAAAGAATATTCTACCCTCATTTTCTATAAATACCCCACCATTCTTCCATTTTATCTCACACCAACATTCTCATCTCTCTATTACTATTCTCAATCTCAATCTCAATTTCTCAATTTATTCTAATGGCAAACCCGAGTGACAACACTCCCACTTTCTTTCCTAGCACCCAAGAAAGCGAGACCTAAATGCCCGATCTGACACAAGGTCAAGGTGAAGGGGCTTTTCAACAAGTCCCTCAACCGAAAATGCTTACATCCGACATCTTCACAAAGCCTTACAAGAAGGGTGAGGTGGTGAAGATTATTGCCTAATCTCGTGCAACTATTGTCCGAAGGTGTACAAGTGGAGGGTGAAGGGCGGCTACGTGACTTTGCAAACCCACATGCAAAAGGTCCATCCCGAGAAGCTCGGAATAATACGGGGACAATCTCAATTGTCCCACGGGTTTGCATCCTCTTCCTCTCAATCTCCTATATTTATGTATAACCATAGTGAAGAAAGTTTAGGATTAGCCAACCTAATATGTTCTCAAGCTTTTCCATTTTCTTATGCTAAATATCAAGATGTACGAGAATATAACACTACTTATCTTCAACCTTCTTTTAAACAAACTTCTCGTAAAACCGTTTTCAAATTAATTTTTAAATCTTATGAACAAAAGAAACAAAATATTCTTTCGATTTTACAATCATTTTCGCATCAAGTTTCAATTTGTAGTGATATTTGGAGTACATTATCACAACAACATTTTTACATGGGCATTACTTTATATTTTTGCATAAATTTGTTATTGAATTTCACCATTTTAACGAAAGACATAATTCCACGAACATTGTCAATTTAATAAAAACAGTTTTACAATAATTTAATTTACAAAATCGAGTTTTTCATACTATTTTGATAATGCATCCGCTAACACCGCCGCCGTAAACGATTTGGCGGAGGATGCGGGACAATATATACGAACTCCTTTTACTCACCAAAGATGTGCATGCATGTCATATTTTAAACTTATGAGTTCAAGATGGACTTAAACTCTTATGTGTTATGTTAACCCCCATCACCAACGTAATTGGACATATTTGGCATACAAGCGAATTAAAAAAAAAAAAAAGGAGAACAACGTGTTTAGAAAATAATGTTAATCCTATTGCATTTTCAAAAGACATTGGAACTCGTTGGAATTCAACTTACAAATTACTTAGTCAAGCTCTTCATTACAAAGATCTTTTACAATCATTTTCCGCAGAAAACATTCCGTGGTCTATGTTATATGATGAAACTGTTTGAAAAACTTGTTATGATATTTGTAACGTTATAATGGTTTTTAGTGATTCAACTAATATGATGAGTTATGTTTACACTCCCACTTCTTGTAGTTTTTTTTAGAAATAACCGTAAATGTTGATGAGGCTTTACAAGCCGGTTTTACTTATCCAACCCTTGTAAATGCTATAACCGAAATGAAATTAAAATGGCTAAAATATTATACAGATATTCCCTTAGTTTATCTTATTTCCGTCATTTTCGATCCTAGGCTTAAAATTGATGGTGTTATCGAATTGTTAGGTGTTTATTATGAGTGTTTAGGTAATTTAACTTCTTCTATGAACACTTCTACCATTCTTCTCGATGTTCGTATTGAAATTACCAAATTGCTTGGTTTATTTGAAACAAGTGCTAGTTATTCCGCCGATACAACTCCTCCACCCTCTTTCTTCTTCTTATATTCTTTCAAAAGCTAAACAAATTTTAGCTAAAAGAACAAAAACACCAAGACATTCATCCGCAAATGCGGAATTTCAAGATTATCAAACAACTTGTTTTAGTTTTGATAATGAAACTTTTGAAATTTTGGATTGGTGGAAGAAGTTAGCCTCAAAGTATCAAACATTGACCAAGATTGTGCAACAACTCATGGCCGTGCCCGCATCAACGGTGGCCGTGGAGCAAGCTTTTAGCCAAGGAGGAAACATGCTAAGTTACAAGAGAAGTCAATTGAAGCCCGAGAAATTGGAGGCACAAGTATGTGTTCAAGATTGGATAAGGGCGGATAAGCAGAAACAACGGAATGCCCCGGTTTATGACTCAAGATTGGATTCAAACTCCGATGATCCGGGCACCACTTTCGAGTCCGAGGTGGAAAGGTAAGGGGGTAACGAAAACAACTCGGAAGTCCGAAAAAAGGTAAGCAAAGGTAAGAGAACTACACAGGCTTTGATTCCTCTTAATCTCGAGAGAATACGTAGGCAACCGGGAAACCGGTTCAAACCCTTTTTTTTTTTTTAATTCAATTAGTAATCTAAAATAAAAAAACCGAGAGCAAACTCGTTTTTTTCAAATAAAATTACTAACTAAAAAAAAGAGAGCAAACTCGGTCGTAATTTCCAAAATCTCGTACTATTTTTTTAAAAAATTAAATTACTAATGTAAAAAAAACGAGAGCAAACTCGGTTAAAATTTTAAAAATCTCATACGCGATTTAAGAAAAACAAGTTTTATACATCTTAATTAATTTTTTTTTAAAAAAATGGTGCTAAACCGTGGTGGTTTAGCAAACCGGCGGTTTAGGTTGAACCTAACCGCCGGTTTTCATTTAACTGGTTTACCTAAACCGCCGGTTTTTATTTAACCGGTTTAAATTTAGGTTTGGGACCCAAATCTATCCTCAAAAAGAACCGAAAAGAAAACAATAGACACACATCAAATAATAAGACTAAACCATCTCTCGTCAAACCCCATAGCCCACATACAAATATCTAGATAACTCCACTCCACCCCATCACAAGATTTGGCCATATCAAGTTTTAAGTCCAGATAGACTTTTTTTTTTTCCTCCCTAGCTTTCATACAGTGAAACAATTCAAAAGCATCTAACAAACTATCAATTGAGGCGCCCAAGGATAAAAAGCACTCTAATTAAGGTAAATAATCTTACCCAGGCAAATTTTTAATCTATTCGCAAGAACAATAGCAAAGATTTTGTAGAGGATATTGCACAAGCTGATTGGCCTCAAATCTCTCGTACAACTAGGACTATTAACCTTAGGAATAAGGAAAATAAAAGTTATGATTTAGAGAAGATGGAAAAGAAGCACCTTCAAAGAGCTCGGTAGTGAACTGTGTAACATCTTTCCCAACCATATTCCAGTGAGTTTGGAAAACAAAAAGGAGGAAGGCCATCCGGTCCAGGTGACTTAGTTGGATGCATCTTGAGATCTTATTCCGAGTTCTTATGAAAGTAAGTCTCAACAACATGCGCCTTCCCCTCAGCGGTTCAGAATGTTGAACCATTATCGTCTATCAACCTCGAGATCTTATTCCGAGTTCTTCGTCTTCCCTATGGGGAACTCGTTGGCCTTCGATCTTTGATACAATAACACTTCCTCTTGCTTCATCAGAGTTGCTTCCTTCTCTTCCAGACTCTTCATGCCCAATTGTTGTATTGCATGCAATTCCTTTCTAATTTGCTTGAGTTCTCAGGATCCTACTGTTGGAATAATTAAATTCCCTAAACTGTAAACGCAAGAATCGATATCATGCTAGGGTTATTAAGGAATCTAGAATTTACATACCTGGTTCCATAGTAGCAATCGGATGAACCCGTAGCAATCGGATCAAAACTTTAGTGCGGAATCTACGATCCGAATGAGCGCCGCAGGTATACAGTCTTCCTCAGTCAAACCTCCTTAGGGTTTCTTTAGGTTTTCTCTCTGATGGGTAGAGAATGGAAAACGGCTGATTGATTTGACGTATTAGGAACCATAACCTAATAACGTTTATATAATGACCTAATAGAATCCCATTAAGCCCATATCGCTTAATTAAAGTCTACGGGCTTTACTTGATTGAATCACTTTTATTAGCCCGTCAATATATTTAGTCATATAATATAATTGGTTACTATAATATGTAGGCCCACTAATAATAATAAGATTAATAAAAATCTTACAATCTCCCACTTGGGCTACATATTAAATAAACAACTATATTTTCCAAAATTCTTTATGTGTACACGTAATGACTAATTTTATGTAGACTTATCCTTTAATCAATCTGGTCCACCTCATATATCAATATGAGATCACGGCGGCTTTCGTCACATCATCGTGACTAAACCTTTCGTGTTCACCACATTAGTATATTCGATGACATAGATCAAGTATGGATGAGTGGCATGAAAATTACATGAAATGTGATCTCATAAACATGTCTATTTTCAACTGGTTCTTCTTTATTCGGAGATCAATCCAAAAACAACCTTTAGTTCAAAATGTAAATGACGGTAACTTTATTATGCATAAACTATAAACATAGAACATCTAATCAAACTCCCACTAAGTCAAGGGATTACAAAACTGTCAAGCCCCATACGAGCAGTGTGCTCATGAAAAACCTTAGGAGGCAACCCCTTAGTTAACGGATCCGCAATCATGGAGTTTGTGCTTATGTGTTCTATACAAATCTGCCCACTTTGAACTTTTTCCTTCAATGACAAGAACTTGATGTCAATGTGCTTCTCCTTTACAGAGCTTCTGTTATTATTGGAGAACAAAACTGCAGCCTTATTGTCACAAAATAACTTCAATGGCCTTTCAATTCCAGTAACCACACGTAGGCCTGTGACAAAATTACGCAACCATATCCCATGAATGGATGCTCCGAAGCAAGCCATGAACTCTGCAGCCATAGTGGAGGTAGCTACAAGTGTTTGTTTGACACTTTTCCAAGATATAGCTCCTTCAGCCAACATGAAGACATAGCCTGAGGTGGATCGTCTACTGTCAATACAACCGGCAAAATCAGAATCAGAATATCCAACGATCTCCAATCTGTCTGATTTCTTGTAAGTCAGCATGTAGTTCTTCGTTCTTTGCAAATACCGGAGAACCCTTTTTGCTGCTTTCCAATGATCCGATCCAGGATTACTTAAGTATCTGCCCAAAAGTCCCACAATAAATGCTATGTCGGGACGGGTACAAACTTGAGCATACATTAGACTCCCTACCACTGAGGAATAGGGAACCTTTTGCATCTCCTTTATTTCAAGATCTGTTTTGGGGCACTGTTTGAGCCTAAACTTGTCTCCTTTAGCTATTGGTGTATCTCTAGCTGAGCAATCTTTCATGTTAAACCTGCTTAGTACCTTTTCGATATAGCCCTTTTGTGATAACCTGAGGATACCTTGAGATCGATCTCTTAGTATCTGAATTCCTAAGACAAAAGAGGCGTCCCCAAGATCTTTCATCTCAAAATTCCTAATGAGAAATTTCTTGGTTTCGTGCAATAAGCCTATATCGTTACAAGCCAATAGTATGTCATCAACATACAATACCAGAAAGATAGATTTGCTCCCACTGAATTTGTGATACACACAATCTTCAACCTTATTCACCTCAAATCCAAAGGAGGTGATCACTTGATGAAATTTATGATTCCATTGCCTTGATGCCTGTTTAAGCCCATAGATGGATTTCTTTAATTTACAAACCATAGATTTTGAATCTTTGGATTCAAAATGTTCTGGTTGAACCATATAAATGGTTTCATCAATGTTTCCATTGAGAAACGCTGTTTTCACATCCATCTGATGTAACTCTAAATCAAAATGAGCTACTAGTGCCATTATTGTCCTAAAAGAGTCCTTAGATGAAACCGGAGAAAAGGTCTCTTTAAAGTCAATACCTTCCTTTTGAGTGAATCCCTTTGCAACTAGACGAGCCTTATATCTTTCGATATTGCCTTTTGCATCCCTTTTGGTTTTAAATATCCATTTACAACCAATGGGTTTTGCACCTTTTGGCAACTCGACAAGATCCCATACGTCATTGTCCTTCATGGATTTCATCTCCTCTTGCATGGCTTTAATCCAATATTTAGAGCTAGAACTTTGAAGGGCCTCAAGAAGATTGATTGGATCATCCTCTGCAATGCCTGCAGAATCTTCTTGTTCCATAAGATACGCGATGTAATCATGTGGTATCTCTCCCACAGGATCTTCTTGTTCTACTAGATATACAATGTAGTCATCTGGAATTGCATATCTTCTTTCTCTACCGGGTCTCCTTAAAGGCACTTCTGGAGGTGGTTGAATTTGCTCTATGGAAGGAAATTCATTGTTGTCTAAAACCAGAGTTGTTTCTTGAAGAGTGTCAAGAGTTGTATCTTGATCACTTTCAATCACAATATTGGGAAGAGAGATAAATTCCTCTTCCTCAGGGACAACTTCGTCAAGAGTGACGTTCCTTAATCCTTCCCCTCCAAATTCTACATCCTCAAGAAATCTGGCATTTCCCGACTCAAAAAATGACCGGGTAGCGGGATCATAAAATTTAAACCCACGAGAGCGTTCAACATATTCAACAAAGTAGCAGCTAGTTGTCTTAGAGTCCAACTTTCTTTCGTTAGGCTTGTAAGGCCTTGCTTCAGCTGGACATCCCCAAATGTGTAAGTGCTTTATGCTGGGCTTTTTCCCAGTCCACATTTCATATGGGGTTTTAGCTACCGATTTGCTAGGTACTCTATTAAGGATATATACTGCAGTTTTTAGCGCTTCTCCCCAAAGTGATTCAGGTAAAGAAGAATGATTAATCATACTTCTCACCATATCCAATAGTGTTCTATTCCGCCTCTCAGCAACACCATTCATGCTGGGTTTGCCCGGCATAGTATACTGAGGGACAATTCCACACTCCTTTAGGAAGTTAGCAAAGGGTCCTGGACGTTGTTCTCCTGATCCATCATATCTGCCATAGTATTCTCCACCACGGTCAGATTTAACGGCTTTAATCTTCTTACCAAGTTGAAGTTCAACTTCAGCTTTGTAAGCCTTAAAAACATCCAGAGATTGTGATTTCTCACGTATCAAGTAAAGGTACTCATATCTGGAGTAGTCATCTATGAACGTAATAAAGTATTGTTGACCATTCCACGCAGCTGTAGGGAATGGACCACAAATATCCGTATGTATTAGTTCTAAGACTTCTGTACTTCTGTTAACACCTAACTTTCTTATGTTTGTTAATTTTCCCTTGACGCACTCAACACAAACTTGAAAGTTTGTTAAATCAAGGGAATCAAGAATTCCTTCTGACACAAGTCTTTGAATTCTCTGTTTAGAGATATGGCCTAAGCGCTTATGCCATAAGAATCCAAAATCTTCATTCAATTTTCGCTTTGTACCTCTAGAACCTGTGTGCAGGATTTCATTATGGGAAGCAACCGTTTCTAGCATATAAAGACGATCAATTAAAATACCGGTACCAACAAGATTCGAATTAAAGGAAATACTGAATTTTCCATTTCCAAAACTACAAAGGTATCCACTTTTGTCCAAACAGGAAGTAGAAATCAAATTCCGTTTAAATAACGGAGAAACAAAAGTATCCTTTAAATCCAAATGACATCCAGTACTTAAATTTAATCTAAAATGCCCTATTGCTTCCACAGGAACTTTATTGCCATCGCCAACATAGATGAATCTTTCAGCATCACTTGGTGGTCGACTCCAAAGGCAACCCTGCATTGACACACAAATGTGAGTAGTAGCACCAGAATCTACCCACCACGTGTCAATAGGTACAGAAGCTAAATTAGCCTCAGAACAAACTAGAGTGAGAACTTTACCCTTCTTTTCACGCCAAGCAGCGTACTTAGGACATGCTTTCTTCATATGTCCTTCCCTTTTGCAGAAAAAACAAGTGAGTTCATCACTTTGCTTCTTCGCCTTTTTCTGCACATGTGTACCAGCTGCAGTATCCTTAGCCCTCTTCTTTGATTTGTTTTTGAGAGCTTGATGCAAAGTGAGCACTTTATGTCTTATCTCTTTTTATCATGTCCTCTTCTTGCACACATTGCGAAATGAGCTCATTAAGAGTCCATTTCTCCTTCTGAGTATTATAACTCACCTTAAAATGACTGAATTGTGTGGGAAGAGACAGGAGAACTAAATGCACGAGTAAATCATCATTTATCTCTAACTTTAGTGCCTTTAGTTTTCCCGCTAGATTTGACATTTCCATAATGTACTCCCTTATGTTTCCTTTTCCTTTGTACCTCATAGAAATCAGAGTAGCCAAATGGTTGCTCGTTTCTTCTTTCTCATTCTTGGCAAAATATTTCTGAATTGCCTCAAAGGATTTCTTAGCATCTTTGCTCTCAGAAATAGAGCCCCGAAACGCTTCCGGAATGGAACGTTTCATGATCATAAGACACATGCGGTTAGAGCGATCCCACTTCTCTACTTTCGCTTCATTGGAGTTATCCTCAGCTAAAGTGGGTCGTTCAGTTCTTAGCGCAAGGTCTAGATCCATACATCCGAGAACGATTTCCACATTCTCCTTCCAGACCTTAAAATTTGTCCCATTAAGCATTGGAATGGAACTGACTTGAGCAGAACATTAGTAGTAGTTGCCGAAACTAAACATAAAAGCAAAGAAAAAACACAATTAATCAATTAAATTATAAAACAAGATACCCAACACAACTTGACATTCAGTGTTTGCACAGAATATCAATTGTAAATGGTACTCTCAATGCAACAATCAAATATTGATAATAAATCCGGTCAAACAATAGCCTTTCTTTGGACCGACTATCATTCACATGGATAATCTTTATATTTATCGTTATTTATTGTCGCATGCGCTTTCATTATTTGGCCAAACTTTGACCTTCCTTTGGGCCGATCAATATCCGCATAATTAATGAAAGCACAATTGATTAATCAATATATTATCCTTAATGTGATTTTGTTTGGCCAAATATTAATCTTCCTTTTGGCCGATCAATATTCGCATAAACAAGTATAATCACTAGTGTATTTAATGTTTGGCCAAATATCAACCTTCCTTTGGGTCGATTGATATCCGCATAAACAAACAATACACTAACCTTTATAATTTTAAATTAAAAAAATTTACACAACATAGACTACTTTAGTAGCATATTGTTTCAATCAATTTAATTTAAATAACCTTTAATATATATATATATATATATATATATATATATATATATATATATATATATATATATATATATATATATATCCTTAAATATATCTCGTGTAAATAAAATCAATAAAATTACACTCGATAACCTTAATTGATATAAGATAAAGTGGAAAAGACCCAAATTTTACGCTCGTAAAACAACCACATTGTATACCAAAAAAAATATACACACATTTACCTTATATATAAAATATATTTAGACCAATATCAAAACACTATCTTTAGACCAATAAAACAAAACGGTGCAAACTACAATACTTCAACACTCAGTTGCATGCTATCTTTAATAAATAAAATTTAAAACACAAATTCAAATTTCATATGTGTATATATATATTACACCGTACACACATATTGATAAGACCTTTCAAAAACAAAACTCCATATATTATATATAAAACAAATATATATAAATATCAAAGTGTACTGGCAAAAGCATTTAAAAAGCAAGATTTGCAGAGAACATTAGATATCTTAATATTATAATATATATTGATGTACCGGAGACTTGCAGAAGAAAGAAAAGAACGCAGCAGAATGCTATTCCCAAAAGTCGAATACAAAACTACGGTATTAACCGTACGCAGGGCCGTCCAATGAGTTTTGGAGGCCCTGTGTCAATATTTTTTTTTATCAATTTTAAAAAAATTATTTTATCAAGAAAAAAATGAGAAAAAAAATAAATTACTTTTTAATTACAAAATGCATGAAAAAATGACAATAAAAAGTAAAATGAGACCGTTTACACCTAATATTGAGGAGTTAAAAAAATAAAAATAAGCAAAAGAAGATATAAAAAAAATTACACACCTTAAAAAGATAAACATAAGCAATATGGCAAGCACTCTTTTGTTTAATAGATTAAATAAACATAATTATAATGGGGTCCCAAAAAATAAGCAAAAGATGAGATAAAAAATAATAAGCAAAAAAGAGATAAAAAAAAATAAAAATAAGCAAAAGATGAGATAAAAAATAATAAGCAAAAAAGAGATAAAAAAAATAAAAATAAGCAAAAGAGGAGATAAAAAAAAATTATATAAACATAATTATCATGGGCCCCAAAAAAATAAGCAAAAGAGGAAATAAAAAAAGATTATATAAACAATAAAATAAAAAAATAGTAGAAATGGGATTTGAACCCTAGACCATTTACACCTAATGTTGAGGTTTAACCAATGTGGCAAGCACTCTTTTGTTTGATATATTAACTAAACACTATTATTATGGGGCCCCAAAAAAACTGGGGGCCCTGTGCTGTTTGGCCGAATGGCACCCCTTGTTGGACGGGCCTGACCGTACGACTGGACGCTTAAAAAAAACTGAATATCAATTCGATAAAAAAACGAATATTCCTAATAAACAAGCATGATTAACCGCTCTGATACCACTTGTTGGAATAATTAAATTCCCTAAACCGTAAACGCAAGAATCGATATCATGCTAGGGTTATTAAGGAATCTAGAATTTACATACCTGGTTCCATAATAGCAATCGGATGAACCCGTAGCAATCGGATCAAAACTTTAGTGCGGAATCTACGATCCGAATGAGCGCCGCATGTATACAGTCTTCCTCAGTCAAACCTCCTTAGGGTTTCTTTAGGTTTTCTCTCTGATGGGTAGAGAATGGAAAACGGCTGATTGATTTGACGTATTGAGAACCATAACCTAATAACGTTTATATAATGACCTAATAGAATCCCATTAAGCCTATTGGGCCAAAGTCTGGTATCCACCCATTAAGCCCATATCGCTTAATTAAAGTCTACGGGCTTTACTTGATTGAATCACTTTTATTAGCCCGTTAATATATCTAGTCATATAATATAATTGGTTACTATAATATGTAGGCCCACTAATAATAATAAGATTAATAAAAATCTTACACCTACTCCCTAACTAGCTAAGCTAGTTTTGCAACTGTCGGGGCCTTTTCCCAATCTCCGACAGTTAAGCTCAAAGCATTAATTGCTTCCGGCTCTCTTGCCGATCCCTCAACGTTCATTGTTAGCCGTTGTAGCATCCCCTTTGAATCGACCATTTTATTTGCCTCCAAAGTACACTTCTCAAGACTCCTCTTTCCTTCTCCATTTCGCAAATCCTTTGTATCGTCATTCATTTGTACAGAATCTCAAGCTAGCCTCTTCTACTTCTTACGGTTAACATTCGTCTTCTTTTTTTTTGGTGGGAATTAACATTCGTCTTCTCTGCTACTCCCATTGTTACTTTCACTGGTGATACCTAGTAGGGTGGGCAAAACCAATTCAATCCGCCCATCCGGTCTGAAAAATTCGTTGACCTGATCCGAAAACGCAGATATTTTAGTACCCGTTTTGATCTGCCGAATCCGATCCTAGAAAATTTTCCAAAAAAATACCGATTGGGTTATAGGCATCCAAATATCCGCCGATACTCGGACAAAAACGGATATCCGGCTATTAAAATTTTTTTGTTATAATATTAAATGTATTTCTTATAGGAATGATGAATAAAGATTGTATATTATAAATGTTATTAAATATTTGAAAATATATAAAATGGGATCACTATAAAGATTGTATATCACTATGAAATTTTATATTAATATTTATATTTGACATATATTGCAATATCACATGGTAAAATATTTTTTGTTAATCAAAATAATGAATTGATAATATATATTTATATATAACAAATTAACAACTGTTCATTTTGTTATAAGTTGGTCTCATTTTCACATATAAATTTTTATAAATATGATTATAAGTTGATTTTAATAATAATTAATTATTATAAGTTGTTCTCATTTAAATGAACAAATGTTCATAATAATCTTTTTATTATAGGTTGATCGATCTCATTGTAAGATATATATTTTATAAGATGTTCATAATAATCTTTTTACTATAGGTTGATCGATCTCATAATATATTTTATAAGATGGTCTCAATAATATTTTATTAGAAATTGCTCCCGTTTAAATGAAGAAATGTCCATAATAATCTTTTGTTATAGATTGATCTCATTGTAATAGCGGTAAAAGACCTAGGGGTATACTTACCAAATGAGTTTAGCTAGGTCTTTTACCGCTATTACAATGAGATCAATCTATAACAAAATATTATTAGCAAATCAACCTATAATAAAAAATTATTATGAACATTTGTAAGTCTAACTCTTTTAACCATGTTAGACATAAGATATGTATTTCAAAATAAGTTTATCGATAACATAATTAATGATGATTATAATAACTATAACTTCAGTAATTTTTTCTTAGCAAATCAACCTTTTATTATAAGAACGTTTTATTTAATGAAACCGTATGTATATACATACATACATATATAAACAATATTTTAGTTTTAGAATATAAAAAAAGTTTCATATTATATTATAATTTTGTATTAATATCGCTTTTCTTCTATAATTATTATTCATAATAATTATAATGAAATTACAATCAATTAACTTATATTAACATAAAACTAAGTTACTTGATTTTGATAATATTTAATAATATCATTTTATATTTATTAATGTTTTCAAGACTAAACAATTAAATTATTTATCAAGATTAAATTGTTTACTTTTACTTTAGCATTCTTAATTTTTTTTAGTTTAATATTTTATGAAGTAATTATAAGGGTGTTGTTCAGGTAAGGCACATTATTCCGGTACGGTCGTGCGGTCGCCCGTACGGCCTACACGTGTCCCGAATTTTTTTTTTCCAGAAACGAGTGAAAGTAATAAATCAAAATTTATTAAGGAATAGTTCATAACTTATAAAAGAATAGTTCATGAATTATAATAGAACAGTTCATAGTGCAAAATTTATAAAGGAGTGAAAGTAATAGTTCAAAACTTATTATGGAACAGTTCATGAATTATAATAGAATAGTTCATGAATTATAATAGAATAGTTCAAAGTGAAAAATTTATAAAGGAGTGAAAGTAATAGTTCAAAACTTATTATGGGATAGTTCATAAATTACAATAGAATAGTTCATGAATTATAATAGAATAGTTCAAAGTGCAAAATTTATAAAGGATAGTGCATAACTTATAAAATGATAGTTCATGAATTACAATTGAATAGTTCATAACATATAAACGATTAATTTATGAATAATTTGATAAAATATATTAAAAAGTAATAGTTCATGGATTATATGGGAATAGTTCAAAGTCTATAGGAGAATAGTGCATAAATTATAGCATGGTAGTTCAAACAAATTTTCATTCGTTTTTGAAAAAAGAAAAAAAAAAGAAAAAAATTGTTTCAGAAGAATAAAAAATTAAAAATTTCGAGACACGTGTCGGCCGTACGGGCGGCCGCACGGCCGTACCGCATTAATTGAACCGTAACTGAACAAAAGCCGTAATTATAAAGGGTAAAGTGTAAAGATAAAGATATTTATTCTTTTAAAACCTCAATTTTATTTTTTTATTATAATGTACTATAATATTCTCATTTGGTTTTATCATCTATATGATTACTATTTTATTTAGATTTTGTTTTGTGTCTTTGTATTGTTTTTTATTTACATTTTGTGGTAAAAAAAAGTAGCAAATATATATCTGGATTAAACGGATACTTGGATTAAACGGATATGTCGGATATCCGGATACTACTAAAGTCAATTTCGGATCAAACGGATCAAACAAAAGTCATTCGGATCAAACGGATCATCAGGGTATCCGTGGATATAATCCGAGGGTAAAATAATTTTTGGATACTATATTTTGGAATTCGGATCAAACGGATCGGTCGGATATCCGTGGATGATTATTCCATCCAATCCGGGAAAAAGTGACGAATAACCGTCCGGATCCGGATCGTTCGTATATCCGCGGATAATTATCCGATCCGGAAAAAAGTGACGAATATCCTGCCGGATCCGGATTGGAGTTTTATGAAAGTTTCTATTCGGATATAGGGTATTTGGATCGGATTGATCCGTTGCCCACCCCTTACCTTGATCTCATCCAGGGAACGGAAACACAAGCTGCCAACTAAGGAAAGGAAGAAAGGAGAGAAAACAACTTTTGGCTTCAGCGTTCCTGCTCCAATGATTTTGACTTATGGGGATTTCGAGGCTTTTCCTTTTGCAGCTTTCTTTTGCCTAAGATATTCCTGCAATAAACAGAAGAAAGTTTATTAGACAAGCCCACCCCTTACCTAGGACTTCTTGGTGTTATAGTCAGTATTGGTGGGGGAGAGGATCGGTGTCATTCGCCAAAGTCTTATGGATGGACACACTTTGAATCACCTTCGTAAGTATATTCTCCTCCTACTTCCGGGGAAGCCCTATCTCCTTGCCCTCCCTATTTTCAAGCACTTACTTAATCATCTTCTTACTCAGCTACCTCCTTCATGCGAGTCTTTGTCAACTTTATCAGACTTCTTCTACGGTATGTCCCATGAGAACTCCTCTCTTTGCACTCTCAATGCCGGAGCACGGAACTCGTCATTGTATTCATTTTTATAGTCCGTTGCCTCCTCAACATCGCACTCAACATCAACATGCCGCGCCCTAACCTCCTACAATGTAACAAAAATTTGGAAGCCGCTCGTATTTTAGGGGAACACAATTCTTGCCACCACCGATAGTCATGAGGAAACCTCACCGGAGGGGTTTGTTGACATCCGGAAGGATTCTTAGACGAAAGAAATTGTTGGTGGGGTTGCAACACCAATAAGAAAATCCAAATAGAAAGGGATATGAGCGAATTCCATCTTTGATGGTTGTGTTGTCTCAGTTTCTTTCAACGCTAAGATAGACTTGTCAAAAGCCAAGGACCCCTTTCATCACTTTTTTCTTGTCCTTCAAGGTAGTGAATTGAAAGAAGAAAAGTTTGTGCTACAATTCTATGAAAATGAAGCGTCGTTTAAGGCGTCATGCACCTTTCATCGTAGCCCGCATAACATATGCATTGAACGGCTTTGCCGTCATCACCTTGTCGATAAGGATCGTTGTTGTTAGTCTTGTGATCCACCTTCCTATTCATCACTTTGGAGCAACATACATTCCTCGTCTGTTAGATGTATCTGATACTTTCCTTTCTCCATCCTATTGGGTATCAAATTCTGCCTAAAGAGATACCACTCGTGTCACATTTTGTAACGATGGGAGATTCGTGATGATATTGAGTTTAGAGAGTTGGAGAAAAGGGATAAATGTATATTGATTGTGAAGAAGATAAAGTAAGTGAGTATTACACACATGCACGCACATAGTATACATATACATTCTGTTATGAGTTTTTTTGCAGAAATGAAAGGTTGTTGTGCAACCACGTCAACGTCTTCACACACATACACCCCCCCCCCGGGGGCAAGCTGGAAGGTAGATTAGGATGAGCCATTCCAAGCCCGTAAAACATATGCATTGAATGACATTTCCCTCCATGACTTTGTCGCGTGTGAAGTGACAATCAAGGTCAATGTGTTTAGTGCGTTTGTGGAAGACAAAATTTTGAGCAATCTGAATTGCAAAACTATTGTCAAAATATATACGAATTGGCTGAGGAGGAGGCATACCAAGATCAGCCAGAAGACGTACAAGCCAAGTAATCTTTGAAGCTACATTGGCCATGGCCCTACACTCAACTTCAGCATAGCTACAAGATACAATTCCTTGTTTCTTGGACTTCCAGCTAATGGGAGATCGACCAAGAAAGATCACAAAGCCTTCTACAAATCTGCGAGAGGTGGAGCAAGCTGCCCAGTCTGAGTCAGTGTAAGCAAGTAATGAAGGAGAACCTGATCCATTGAGAAGCACTCTATGACCCACTGTCCCTTGGACATATCGAAGTGTATGATTTAAGGCATGAAATGAGAGATACATGGTCTCTACATGAATTGACTTAAGCTTTGGACAACAAAACATAAGTCTGGTAGAGTGTTTTTAAGAAAATTAAATTTGCCAACTAGTGAACGATAAGAAGAAGGATCTTCAATAGGTGGATTGTCGTCTTGAAAAAGCTTGGAATTGATTGGAAGAGGAGTACTAGTGGGCTTGTCAACAACAAGAGAAGCACCATTCAACATGTCCAAGGTGAACTTCCTTTGAAACAAAACGGAACCAGTAGGAACATAACTTATCTCTATGAAGGAATTAGTGTAGAATCCCAAGATCTTTGACAATAAAGGTTGTGTCAAGGTGTTGCTTGATGATAGCAATCTCATGAACATCAAATCTTATAATGAGTAGGTCATCAACATAACTATCCACAATAGTGATCAAGGATGCTCGATGTTTGATAAAGAGTGAGTAATCATTCTTTGATTGATTGTAGCCTTTTTCAACAAGAGACTGGGTTAGCTTATTAAACCATTATCGAGACGCTTGCTTGAGACCATACAAAGACTTCTTGAGCTTGCATACAAGTGAGAAAGGATTAGGTATACCTTGTGGTAGTTTCATGTAAACACCTTCATGTAATTCCCTATGTAGAAATGCATTATTAACATCCAATTGTTGTAATATCTATGACTTAGCCATAACAATGGCAATGATGCTGCGTATTGTAGTCATTTTAACTACTAGAGAAAATGTTTCATGGTAATCTATGCTATCTTTGAAGGCTTTCTTGCCAAAAGGGTAAACTAAGAAAGCATAAGGAATAGCTCGAGATTGGAACTTATCTCGACCACAAGTTTTGGTGTTTACAAAGCATAAACAACCAAACACTTTGAACATGGAATAGTCAGAGATTTATGAAAGAGGAGTTCAAAAGGAGATTGTTGTTGAGGATAGAAAGAGGTGACTGATTGATAATGTGTGTAGCCGTAAGAATACACTTACCCCAATATAGGAGGGGAATCTTGGAATGATGAAATAAAGATATTGCTACCTCAAGAATATGTTTGTGTTTCCTCTCAACAACGTCATTTTGTTGGGGTGTATAGGGACAAGAAGTTTGATGAATTATCACTTCTTGAGCATAGAAAATGGAAGCTGAATGACTTGAAAAGTCAAGTGTATTATCAGAACGAATGACCTTTATTTTGGTGTGGAACTGAGTATTAACAAGAGTATGAAATGATTGAAGTAAGGGAAGATCATTGCCCTTATTAGACATGAGATATGTCCAATTACAACGACTATAGTCATCAACAATTGTAAGAAAGTAAGCAAAACCATTGTATGTGTGTTGCTTATAAGGTCCCCAAGTATCAATATGGATTAAATCAAAAGGTTGCAATGTCTTGGTAGTAGATAAAGGAAAAGAACGTCGATGTTGTTTAGCCTGGAGACAAATTTGGAAAATGGAGTGATTTTTGACATTCA
The DNA here is from genome assembly GCA_033239045.1 of Fagopyrum esculentum. Classification (NCBI taxonomy): domain Eukaryota; kingdom Viridiplantae; phylum Streptophyta; class Magnoliopsida; order Caryophyllales; family Polygonaceae; genus Fagopyrum; species Fagopyrum esculentum. The sequence goes on along the minus strand of BSUD01000006.1, from coordinate 25,893,682 downwards.
AAATAGGAATACCAATGTGTACAAGTTGTTCAAATGGCCTAATCGACAATGCCAAAGTTCAGGAGTAGTAAGTCTAGCTGAATCAGAACAAGAAGTTGAAACAAGTTGTTCATGAGAGCATTCTTTATTACAAGATGTAGTAGATGAAGCATGAAATGGAAGAGGAGCTTTGTCTGCAACATAAAGACCTTTGCATGCTTTACCAATCACCAAGGAAGCTTTGTCGAATGGGCTTGGATATAGCAAAGGTCGGAAGAAAAGATAATGGGAGTTAGCAATTCAGATGATAATTTGTGGACAAATTAAAATTAAATTGAAAATCATGTACGTGTAGCACATGCTGGAGAAAGATATCTGGACTGAGTTGAACTGATCCGACATGACACACTTTAGCATTAGTGCCATTTGGCATGGTAATGGATAAACTGTGGTGAATAGGCTTATAAGAAGAGAATATATGTAAATATGGTGTTACGTGATCCGTAGCACCACTATCTATGATCCATTGAGATTGTAGATGTTCGCTCAAAAGTGTGTGTGCAAATAAGCCTTAAATTTATAACCTAAAATAAATGCATGAACGATATACGAACCCGCAGTGTATGAATCAATCGTAGTAACAAAAAATACTCCAGGGTCGATCATAGGGATTTTGTGAAACCGAACGATAAAAGCAATCTAGCTAAGACAATAGGGTCGATCATAGGAATTTGATGAAGTTGCAATCGACCATGTTTTCCACGGGTGGATTTGTGAGAATCCCGTCCATGGATTTTTATCCTTGATCGAGATTTTTGGCAATTTTCGTACCATCTTCTAATTCTTCAAATTTATCCTTAGGATCTTCCTCCAACTCTTCTAGAGCTCAAACTTCAGTATTGTAGTCCACCTCTATTTCCTCTTTAATGATGCTCATACTTATGACTTTTTGTAGCGGATCTTTAAGCAAAATAGAGTGTTAAAAACATATTCTCCAAGGGCTGGTCCTTTGACCATAGTTGCCAATTGGAACTCGATATGCTCTTCACCTATGTTGAAAGAGAGTGTTGCTTTCTTGCAATCCACCATGCAACCGGAAGTTGCAAGGAATGATCTTCCAAGTATAATTGGAATTGGATGATCTACAGGAATGTCCAAAACTACAAAATCAATGAGAATGTAGAACTTACCTAGCAATACGAGAATGTCTTCGAGAATTCCCACCGGACGCGTTATTGATCTATCCGCCTTGTAAAGTGTCATCTTGACCGGTTTTGGCGTTCCGAGTCCTACTTTCTCACATAACGCAAGTGGTATAACGCTCACACTTCCTCCAAGATCGCACAAAGGCTTCATAAGTCGCCTCTTCAATGCCTATGATAACGCAAAAGGATCTGGGATCCCTTACCTTTGACGACATCTCCTCTTTCATTGTTTGGATTACTTCGGATGACCTCTTGGTCATCCGCAACGTCTTCTAATTTCCTCTTGTTAGAGAGGATTTCCTTTAAAAACTTCCCTTACACGGGCATACCTACAATGGCATCCATGAACAAAATATTAATATGCAGTTTGCTCATAAGTTCGAGGAACTTACCGAAGTGTTTGTCGAGGCGCGCTCTATCTTTATATTGCGGGAATGGAAGAGGTGGTTGGTATGCTAGAGGAGGTAAATAGGCTGGTCTTTTTTCTTTCTCCTTCTCCTTCTTGCTTGGCTCCTGATCCTCCTCGATCATTGACTGCTTCCCTTTATCAACCCTCTTGGGCAATGGCTCATAAACTTTTGTTCCGCTTCTTGTTGTGATAGCCATCACTTGCCCCTTCGGATTATTTTCAGTCCTTCCGGGAGGCCTTCCTTGATCTCTAGGAACTTCTCCGGCCTTGTTAAAAACCTGATTTTCCAAGGCTTTTTGAGCTGTAGAAATAGAATTCATACCGTTTTTCATCTCTTTTAACACTTTTTCCAACATCGCCTCTGTCGGAACCTTTGGAGGTTGGTTGAATCCCGGTGGGGATTTTTAGTTCTTGTTAGTGGGGCATTGTTCAAGGATGCGGGTGGATTCAACGCGCCATCCGGATTTGAGGCATACCTACATTGGCATCCATGAACGAAATATTAATATGCAGTTTTCTCATAAGTTCGAGGAACTTACCCAAGTGTTTGTCGAGGCACGCTCTAGCTCGAGATTGCGGGAATGGAAGAGGTGGTTGGTATCCTAGAGGAGGTACATAGGCCAGTCTTTTTTCTTTCTCCTTCTCCTTCTTGCTTGGTTCCTTATCCTCCTCGATCATTGACTGCTTGCCTTTATCAACCCTCTTGGGCAATGGCTCGTAAACTTTTGTTCCGCTTGTTGTTGTGATAGACATCACTTGCCCCTTCGGGTTTGTAACACCCCAAATTCTCGGAACTCGGGGAGCTACTGGTTAGGACCTCACAATGGGTCCCGACCTTGGTTTAACAACAACATTACTTGGATCTTACAACAAGGCACAAATGTACTTGAAAAAATTTCAAAACATAATATTTTTACTGGATGAATGTACACATGTGACAGCCTTACAAAACATATACATATACATAACATGCATGCTGTAAGGGAGACTCCCCCGTCCCCATCTAATGAGTACGTGGACCCGGCTGACCATCCGTTCCGGATCACTCTGCAACTGTCTATCTCTACAAATCTACAATACGGATAAACCGTTAGCTAACAATCCAAATATAAGTAGAATGACAACAGCACAAACACAAGCAGAAACAAAAATTAAACAAACATCATGCTGGCACTCAACCGTTTATTATCTATTATTTAAGTGATTCATCTTATTCAATTTACAGTTGTGGCACGAGAGCTATTAACAGTTCTCGCCTCCGTTCCTTATCCAACTGGGTGTAGGTCTAGCTGACCTCCGCCGGTAGCATCACTACAAACCGAGTATGGACTAGTCCCTAAAGAAACCCCCAGCGCTCGCAAGCTAACTGAGCAGAATGCCACCGCCCGTTACTCTTAGGCCAAGTATAGGTCGGTAAATATTTATCACAACCTATAACTCTAACATCTCAATCACACACCACTATCATCATTCATGCTCATATTTAGAAGTCAGCTAAGTAAGCCCAAAGGACTTACCTGGTATAAAGCTCGACTCTCTGTAAACCAAACTCGCTCTGTAAACTGTAGCAACTCAGTTGCCTGTCAAAGGAGATGAGTGCATTAGCACCTCCCACGTAATTAGAAGTCTAAGACTTCTAAGATAAAAGAACGTAGTAAAACATAACTAGTTACAGTACTAATTTAGGGTCAAATGACTATTTTACCCTTGGTCCCGAAACTCCCAGAATTTCCAAAATTCATGTCTAAACTTCTATTTGAGACTCTAAAATCATATTCTAACTCCTAAAGTTTAGTTTGGTTACAAACTGGCATTTTTCCTATTTTCCTATTTTCCGAAAGATCGTAAAGGTCTAACTTCGGTTTCAAATATAAAATTCGTAAAAGCTTATAAAAATTCCGAAAAAATTCTCTAGATCATCTATGATGTTCCCTCTACCCTTAGGAGCAAGAATTTCTCAAAACTGTTCATCCATCATTTTTATAAAAATTCCAAAGTTGGTTACAACACTTGAAGTTTCCTATACTTAGCCAAAATCTGAGTACACTTTAAAAAAAATCATAACTCCTAAACCACTCACTGGATTTATCCCAACTTTTGATATGTTCTATTATAAAATCTTACCTATAATATATCCAAAATTCAGCCGGAAAGGATATCAAGAGCTTATTCAAAATCATCGCACAAAACAGTATCACTTGCTGTTTTCCCCCAACACTCAGCACATATATAAAAACGTCAACTTTGAAACACAATAACTCTCGAACCGTAACTCCGATTCTTCCCAAATTTTAATATGATCTACAACAAGATGTCAACTATATCATATCAAAAATTCAAGCCTAACAGAGATCAAATGCCTATTCAAAACTATCTCACAAAACAGCATCCCATGCTGTTTTTCTCAACTCAGCACATTTATAAAACTGAACTTTGAAACCCCATATCTCTCAAACCGTAACTCCGATTCTTCCCAAATTTTAATATGTTCCACCACAATATGCCAACTATATCATATCCAAAATTCAAGTCTAACAGAAGTCAATAACCCCTCCAAATGTATTCCACAAAACTGCATCTCAAGCAACTTTCCTCAAATTCAGCACACTTAGAAAACTACATGAGAAGCCAACTTGATAAAATCATATCTCCTAAACTATAATTCAGAATAGGCTCAAATTTCAGTATTTTCTACACTGCAATACCTACAACAACACATCCAAAAACCAGGAGCAAAGGAAGAGTCTAACTTACCCAAATCTAGGCTCAAAGTCGGTTGTTCAACACTTCTTGAAACTCGGAAGAAACAGCATGAATCTGTACCAGCTCCTCTATGGCTGTTCTGGGTAGATTTAGGAGACATAACAGCACTCATTATGCATGAATTACATGGACGGAAGTGCATGGAAGAGAAGGGTATCAACCTTACCCCATTCCAAGACTCGAGGGCATGAAGGAAGATGACACGAAGGTGGTTGCTGCTTGCTGTCACTGGGGTAATGCCGGATCTGTGTGTAGATTAGAATTAGGTTGCAGTATCTACTTAAGGTCCACAATAGCGGGAGCAAACTTACCGAACGCCTGCTGTGGTTGTGCTCAGAGAGGAGAAGGCCAAGCTATTGTCTTGCCGTTGCCACTACGTGGGATGAAAGAGGCGTATAAGGAGAGTCTTCAGCATCTCAGATGCGGGTGCAGGAGGAAACGAGGGTAGGAATGCTGGGACTGGTGCACCCGACAAAAGGAGGAGACCCTGTTTGCTTGCCTTTTCTCCGCCACCGCTCACCGTGGAAGAAGAGGACCGGGGACTCTGCTGTCGTCGTTCGTGAAGAAGAGGGAGGCGAAAAAGCAGGGGTATACTGTGTGCAAGCAAGGGGATACTGCAGGTGGCTCGGCGAGGAAGACCGCCGGAAAAAGAGAAAGGTAGAGGGTAGGCTAGCGTGGAGCGAGTTGGTAACGGTTTCGTGAACAGCTGCTAGGGTTAGGCGTACGCAGGAAGGAAAGAGTTCACCGGTTGGGAAGGAAAGAAAATACGGGTCTTAATGAGGGTCATAAAGAAAGAAGGAAATCTCATTATGGTCACGTGCAATGAAGGAGGATGACTGAAGATGGGAAGGAGAGAGATACGTTTCTATCTGGTGGCGTGACAAGGCAAGGAAGGCCCTCTCTTTCATGGGCTGACTGTTTAGCCTTGATGGGCCCGGATGGCTTGTCCTAATGGGCCCATCTTCTCTAATATTAATAAGAGATAACAAGTGTTGTATCCTTATTTTATGTGGGTAAGCCCTCACATAAATAAAATGTTAAATCATAAGACTAAGTGTCATACAAGAAACTATAAGTTAGTCAAGGTCCGATTTGGCTCGGAAATAAACGGAATGAAATTTCCGGGTATTACATCAGTACCCCCTTAAAATAAGTTTCGTCCCGAAACTTAAAAGAAGATAACATAAAGACGGAATCCATACAAAAGAACTAAAGCGCCGGAAAGGGTCACAATCGGTCAAGATCTAATTTATTTATGAGGAAGTTGGAAGAAATAGTTTCCGGGTATTACATCAATCCCCACTTAATAAATGTTTCGCCCCGAAACTTAAAATACTCTAATCGTGAGCTCGGCCTTGAAGGCACAACAAAGGTACAAGTCCAGTGTATCTAATCACTACACCAAAAGTCTCGTTGTTCCCACATCCAAGTACCCTGCACATCAAAGGTTACCAATAAAACACCTCACTGACTAAGCACTCAAGTCTAAAACAAACAAGCAGTCACACAATATCACACCGATACAGGGCCGAGTACTAACTCGTCGGTCCTGAGGTTACAACTATCTCAATATAGGTCTCTAAAAGGTTTCGTTTCATACTGTCCACAGTATTTCAGGTAGCCTCAAGGCTTTTCAGAAAACCATTGACTCTTAAGTCTTTTCATGTACTCATATCACAAGCGTCTGCTGCTATGCTCTAGAGTGGTTACTAGATAACTCACCGGTATCATCCAGTTCAACTGTCCAATCTTCTATATGACCTAACTCGTGTGTTGTAGGTATCTCTCCAACAAAATCCATGGGGTTACAGGTCTAAATAGCTTTAAGGTCTCACATGGTGGTCGTACACAATTCACCTCCAAATTCTTTGATGGCCTTCTTGAGGTTCCTTCTCGTCATCAAAAAGGTTCCGAGTATCCGATCTAGGATATCACCCATATACATCTCCTGGCACTTTACTAAGTGCTTAAGGCTAGTTGTATCACAACTCACTTGGTCTTGTCTCATAATGTGACCCAGTCATATTGTTCCTCCATTAAGGAATCATCATCTGCTCACTTTTGGTCTTAAACTTGACATAACTTAACAATCAAAATCCGGTGGTTAATCTTTGTGTTCTATCGGCGTCATCATATTATTTTATAACTGCTCAACTCAAGATTCTTACGCAGTATCAAGATCTTAGGTGATATTGAATGTGTCCACACTGACAACAATAGACACAAGGTAATCTTACCTCCATCGTTTGATCATAATTGCTCGATAACTACTAATACACCATCAACATTCCACTCTTATATCCCTCACGTCTATCAGACCGATAATATTTCTCTGACATGCAACACAACTCGGATCTGTTCTGATATAAAGTTCTTCTTATACTCTACTCTTGAGATTATGTTTTCTATATGTACGAGTACTGGTATGTAAGTACACTCCTGTAGCTTCCATTTCTTATCTGTCTTTCGATTCAACTTGATAGTTACTCCCTTGAGCTTGTTAGTGCAGGCCCTACACACCTTTATTACATCGTTATTTCCTTTTTCATTCCATCAAGAAACTCATTCTAAAGTACCCTGCTAGGTATTAAGTTCCAAATTTACTTGTCTGCCGACATGTGACGAGGTCGGCATGCTTCACTTGTGTCTAAAATGGGGTACTACTATCTTTCTATACTTCTATGTGCACATACTTTCTCGTCTATCTAGATGGTGATACAGTTCCTCTACAAAATTTCCTGTCACTCCACGTAGCCTATTTCACGTTCCTTCCAAACGAAATGCATTTTACCAAATATCACCGTCTTACACTCGACACGTCATTTTCTGTATTCTCGAATTTCTTGTTATGTGGGTTAGGACCCATCACGCTTCCGCTGTGTTACTTTGATAATTATGTTGTCACCCGTTAATCATAAGGACATTTTCCGTGAGTCCAAAATGATTGACCCCAAAACTCTTCCTCTCAGTTACACCTTACGTCCTATCCGGATGAAGTACTCAATACCTTCCTTATTTGCCTTAAGGAACCAAGATGACGGTTGGAAGACGACCTCTTACGTTTACTTTTGGAATTCTTCTAACATGGATCTAAACTCTCTGACTCAACCGGAGTTTGATCTTAACTAGCCAGTAAGAAATCTCTAACTCACTTCTCTTCATGCCTTTAGTTAATCAAAGAAGGTTGTCATTACCTACTTGAGAAAATCCTCCAAGGCGTCGGTAAGGCTAATTCATAAATCTACAGTCACAATTATCTTTTCTTAATGGCACATAACTCCTCAATACCAAAAGAAACACTTGCACGTCCTCTGTTGACGTCAGTCAATCTATAGTTGACTTATATCAATTTCATACCTCTATTGGTATTAAACTTTTGATGCACATCACCTACTAGATTAATCCGTTTATCCTTCTTTAGTCCGTCTTATCTTTCACTCTTCTGCTTCCTTTGGGACAACTCTCCTTCTCAAGTCTCATTGTGTCATTCGCTTAACATTAAAAGTCGTTCGTCACACTCCACGATAGATGGTAAGCGTCTTGTAGTTCCGATGACTTTTAATTACATCCCAATCGTAATCCCTTTACAGGAACCGTCGGTGTTGATGACCTATGTTCTGTTATTAATGGCGGTTACCCTGGGCTCTTGAATCCCCCACACGATTCTCTCAAGCACAGGTTCCTTAATTGGCGTTGTTCGTAATATTTTCTTCCAAATATCTGTTGTCTATGTTACAGGGCTTCAATCCTTTCGATACTGGCGTTGTGATTCCGTTTAGAATTCTTATCTATAAAGAAGACAAAATGTCTCCAGGCTTGTGAAGTCTACCCTTCGCTCTTACATTAAGTTGTATCTCTCCATTCTGTGTAAATTGTGATCTGTCAAAATTTCCTTAGCTAGTAGGTAAACAGTTGCTCACAACACTCCTTTTATACTTCTTTATTTCGTTCAACCTTCCACCCTTCCGCTTCTTTTAGACTAACTCCATTTCTCTAGTCCGATTGTGTCTTTAATCTGGCATAAATAGTCGTTTCAAGTTTTCACGATAGCTTGCAAGCGTCTTTGAAATTCTTATGGCCGTAATGATCATCCTCTTACAGTTCCTTTTGCATGGACCATCTGTGTTGATGGCTTAGGTCCCGTGATAATTCGGGTTACCCTGGACTCTCGAGTCTAGCATGGCCGTTCTCCCATACAGATTTCTTCACTGGAGTTAGTGGTAATATCGCCTTCATGAAACTCCGTTGACCCTGCTACAGGCTTCCATTCTTTGAATATTAGCGTCGCGGTTTCTTTCAAACTACTTATATCTCTGAGGAGGTTAAAACTTCCCCACGCTTGTGGAGTTTGCCTTTTCGCTTTTACACTCAATCGTAGGTCTTCATTCCGTGCACCTTAGATTCTCGCACCCGGATTGACACTTTGTCTCTTCTGGTTTCTCATGCCCATAATGGTCTATGAGGCATCCGCCTCGATGGTAATGTCCTTGATCCCACAATCTTGGTTGTACTCAATTCTACTTGGCTCGTTCCAATATTGTTATCTCTACTCCGCATTCTTGTAGTCTCTTGCATGGTTCTTATAATTTATCTCTCGGCTTCATACAACTCAGTCCCTTGTACGACCTTCTATTTCTTCTATTGGAGTTGACTCGGGAATTCTTCCCCGTTTGATTGTACTTATGGTCGAAATTATCTCCACATCTCTACTTCTTCGCCTATTAGTTCTTTGGATGGTTAACAAGGGTTACTAGGGCGCCCACCCGAGTATAATACTAGATCCGAGGTCCGAGTCATTTGTCTCGTGTTGAAAACTCTTCAAGTCTACTACAGATTTATCATGAGGCGATAATCGCTTCATGATATCATAACTAAAGGATATAATATATCCTTTAGGATACTAACATACTACACTTATACATATATATAAAATACATTAATACTCGTCATAGTAAGTCTATATACTAACTCATATCGATCTAAGTTGTAGAGATCCACGGAGAGCGATGGTGGTCCAACGTACTACTAACCCAACAACCCGACTATGCACATGATTTTGAATTAGAAATTCTTTTTTTTTAAGAAAATTTTAAACCCCTTTCGGGTTCTAATTATTTTCTACATTCGGTCTTTGAGAAGATTTCAAGTGCCATTGTTGCCAACCCAGAGCTCTGATACCATGTTGTAACACCCCAAATTCTCGGAACTCGGGGAGCTACTGGTTAGGACCTCACAATGGGTCCCGACCTTGCTTTAACAACAACATTACTTGGATCTTACAACAAGGCACAAATGTACTTGAAAAAATTTCAAAACATAATATTTTTACTGGATGAATGTACACATGTGACAGCCTTACAAAACATATACATATACATAACATGCATGCTGTAAGGGAGACTCCCCCGTACCCATCTAATGAGTACGTGGACCCGGCTGACCATCCATTCCGGATCTCAATGCAACTGTCTATCTCTACAGATCTACAACACGGATAAACCGTTAGCTAACAATCCAAATATAAGTAGAATGACAACAACACAAACACAAGCAGAAACAAAAATTAAACAAACATCATGCTGGCACTCAACCGTTTATTATCTATTATTTAAGAGATTCATCTTATTCAATTTACAGTTGTGGCACGAGAGCTATTAACAGTTCTCGCCTCTGTTCCTTATCCAAACTGGGTGTAGGTCTAGCTGACCTCCGCCGGTAGCATCACTACAAACCGAGTATGGACTAGTCCCTAAAGAAACCCCCAGCGCTCGCAAGCTAACTGAGCAGAATGCCACCGCCCGTTACTCTTAGGCCAAGTATAGGTCGGTAAATATTTATCACAACCTATAACTCTAACATCTCAATCACACACCACTATCATCATTCATGCTCATATTTAGAAGTCAGCTAAGTAAGCCCAAAGGACTTACCTGGTATAAAGCTCGACTCTCTGTAAACCAAACTCGCTCTGTAAACTGTAGCAACTCAGTTGCCTGTCAAAGGAGATGAGTGCATTAGCACCTCCCACGTAATTAGAAGTCTAAGACTTCTAAGATAAAAGAACGTAGTAAAACATAACTAGTTACAGTACTAATTTAGGGTCAAATGACTATTTTACCCTTGGTCCCGAAACTCCCAGAATTTCCAAAATTCATGTCTAAACTTCTATTTGAGACTCTAAAATCATATTCTAACTCCTAAAGTTTAGTTTGGTTACAAACTGGCATTTTTCCTATTTTCCTATTTTCCGAAAGATCGTAAAGGTCTAACTTCGGTTTCAAATATAAAATTCGTAAAAGCTTATAAAAATTCCGAAAAAATTCTCTAGATCATCTATGATGTTCCCTCTACCCTTAGGAGCAAGAATTTCTCAAAACTGTTCATCCATCATTTTTATAAAAATTCCAAAGTTGGTTACAACACTTGAAGTTTCCTATACTTAGCCAAAATCTGAGTACACTTTAAAAAAAATCATAACTCCTAAACCACTCACTGGATTTATCCCAACTTTTGATATGTTCTATTATAAAATCTTACCTATAATATATTCAAAATTCAGCCGGAAAGGATATCAAGAGCTTATTCAAAATCATCTCACAAAACAGCATCACTTGCTGTTTTCCCCCAACACTCAGCACATATATAAAAACGTCAACTTTGAAACACAATAACTCTCGAACCGTAACTCCGATTCTTCCCAAATTTTAATATGATCTACAACAAGATGTCAACTATATCATATCAAAAATTCAAGCCTAACAGAGATCAAAAGCCTATTGAAAACTATCTCACAAAACAGCATCCCATGCTGTTTTTCTCAACTCAGCACATTTATAAAACTGAACTTTGAAACCCCATATCTTTCAAACCGTAACTCCGATTCTTCCCAAATTTTAATATGTTCCACCACAATATGCCAACTATATCATATCCAAAATTCAAGTCTAACAGAAGTCAATAATCCCTCCAAATTTATTCCACAAAATTGCATCTCAAGCAACTTTCCTCAAATTCAGCACACTTAGAAAACTGCATGAGAAGCCAACTTGATAAAATCATATCTCCTAAACTATAATTCAGAATAGGCTCAAATTTCAGTATGTGGTACACTGCAATACCGACAACAACACATCCAAAAACCAGGAGCAAAGGAAGAGTCTAACTTACCCAAATCTAGGCTCAAAGTCGGTTGTTCAACACTTCTTGAAACTCGGAAGAAACAGCATGAATCTGTACCAGCTCCTCTATGGCTGTTCTGGGTAGATTTAGGAGACATAACAGCACTCATTAGGCATGAATTACATGGACGGAAGTGCATGGAAGAGAAGGGTATCAACCTTACCCCATTCCAAGACTCGAGGGCATGAAGGAAGATGACACGAAGGTGGTTGCTGCTTGCTGTCACTGGGTTAATGCCGGATGTGTGTAGATTAGAATTAGGTTGCAGTATCTACTTAAGGTCCACAATAGCGGGAACAAACTTACCGAACGCCTGCTGTGGTTGTGCTCAAGGAGGAGAAGGCCAAGTTATTGTCTTGCCGTTGCCACTACGTGGGATGAAAGAGGCGTATAAGGAGAGTCTTCAGCGTCTCAGATGCGGGTGCAGGAGGAAACGAGGGTGGGAATGCTGGGACTGGTGCACCCGACAAAAGGAGGAGGCCTTGTTTGCTTGCCTTTTCTCCGCCACTGCTCACCGTGGAAGAAGAGGACCGGGGACTCTGCTGTCGTCGTTCGTGAAGAAGAGGGAGGTGAAAAAGCAGGGGTATACTGTGTGCAAGCAAGGGGATACTGCAGGTGGCTCGGCGAGGAAGACCGCCGGAAAAAGAGAAAGGTAGAGGGTAGGCTAGCGTGGAGCGAGTTGGTAACGGTTTCGTGAACAGCTGCTAGGGTTAGGCGTACGCAGGAAGGAAAGAGTTCACCGGTTGGGAAGGAAAGAAAATACGGGTCTTAATGAGGGTCATAAAGAAAGAAGGAAATCTCATTATGGTCACGTGCAATGAAGGAGGATGACTGAAGATGGGAAGGAGAGAGATACGTTTCTATCTGGTGGCGTGACAAGGCAAGGAAGGCCCTCTCTTTCATGGGCTGACTGTTTAGCCTTGATGGGCCCGGATGGCTTGTCCTGATGGGCCCATCTTCTCTAATATTAATAAGAGATAACAAGTGTTGTATCCTTATTTTATGTGGGTAAGCCCTCACATAAATAAAATGTTAAATCATAAGACTAAGTGTCATACAAGAAACTATAAGTTAGTCAAGGTCCGATTTGGCTCGGAAATAAACGGAATGAAATTTCCGGGTATTACATCAGTACCCCCTTAAAATAAGTTTCGTCCCGAAACTTAAAAGAAGATAACATAAAGACGGAATCCATACAAAAGAACTAAAGCGCCGGAAAGGGTCACAATCGGTCAAGATCTAATTTATTTATGAGGAAGTTGGAAGAAATAGTTTCCGGGTATTACATCAATCCCCACTTAATATATGTTTCGCCCCGAAACTTAAAATACTCTAATCGTGAGCTCGGCCTTGAAGGCACAACAAAGGTACAATTCCAGTGTATCTAATCACTACACCAAAAGTCTCGTTGTTCCCACATCCAAGTACCCTCCACATCAAAGGTTACCAATAAAACACCTCACTGACTAAGCACTCAAGTCTAAAACAAACAAGCAGTCACACAATATCACACCGATACAGGGCCGAGTACTAACTCGTCGGTCCTGAGGTTACAACTATCTCAACATAGGTCTCTAAAAGGTTTCGTTTCATACTATCCACAGTATTTCAAGTAGCCTCAAGGCTTTTCAGAAAACCATTGACTCTTAAGTCTTTTCATGTATTCATATCACAAGCGTCTGCTGCTATGCTCTAGAGTGGTTACTGGATAACTCACCGGTATCATCCGGTTCAATTGTCCAATCTTCTATATGACCTAACTCGTGTGTGGTAGGTATCTCTCCAACAAAATCCATGGGGTTACAGGTCTAAATAGATTTAAGGTCTCACATGGTGGTCGTACACAATTCACCTCCAAATTCTTTGATGGCCTTCTTGAGGTTCCTTCTCGTCATCAAAAAGGTTCCGAGTATCCGATCTAGGATATCACCCTTATACATCTCCTGGCACTTTACTAAGTGCCTAAGGCTAGTTGTATCACAACTCACTTGGTCTTGTCTCATAATGTGACCCAGTCATATTGTTCCTCCATTAAGGAATCATCATCTGCTCACTTTTGGTCTTAAACTTGACATAACTTAACAATCAAAATCCGGTGGTTAATCTTTGTGTTCTATCGGCGTCATCATATTATTTTATAACTGCTCAACTCAAGATTCTTACGCAGTATCAAGATCTTAGGTGATATTGAATGTGTCCACACTGACAACAATAGACACAAGGTAATCTTACCTCCATCGTTTGATCATAATTGCTCGATAACTGCTAATACACCATCAACATTCCACTCTTATATCCCTCACGTCTATCAGACCGATAATATTTCTCTGACATGCAACACAACTCGGATCTGTTCTGATATAAAGTTCTTCTTATACTCTACTCTTGAGATTATGTTTTCTATATGTACGAGTACTGGTATGTAAGTACACTCCTGTAGCTTCCATTTCTTATCTGTCTTTCGATTCAACTTGATAGTTACTCCCTTGAGCTTGTTAGTGCAGGCCCTACACACCTTTATTACATCGTTATTTCCTTTTTCATTCCATCAAGAAACTCATTCTAAAGTACCCTGCTAGGTATTAAGTTCCAAATTTACTTGTCTGCCGACATGTGACGAGGTCGGCATGCTTCACTTGTGTCTAAAATGGGGTACTACTATCTTTCTATACTTCTATGTGCACATACTTTCTCGTCTATCTAGATGGTGATACAGTTCCTCTACAAAATTTCCTGTCACTCCACGTAGCCTATTTCACGTTCCTTCCAAACGAAATGCATTTTACCAAATATCACCGTCTTACACTCGACACGTCATTTTCTGTATTCTCGAATTTCTTGTTATGTGGGTTAGGACCCATCACGCTTCCGCTGTGTTACTTTGATAATTATGTTGTCACCCGTTAATCATAAGGACATTTTCCGTGAGTCCAAAATGATTGACCCCAAAACTCTTCCTCTCAGTTACACCTTACGTCCTATCCGGATGAAGTACTCAATACCTTCCTTATTTGCCTTAAGGAACCAAGATGACGGTTGGAAGACGACCTCTTACGTTTACTTTTGGAATTCTTCTAACATGGATCTAAACTCTCTGACTCAACCGGAGTTTGATCTTAACTAGCCAGTAAGAAATCTCTAACTCACTTCTCTTCATGCCTTTAGTTAATCAAAGAAGGTTGTCATTACCTACTTGAGAAAATCCTCCAAGGCGTCGGTAAGGCTAATTCATAAATCTACAGTCACAATTATCTTTTCTTAATGGCACATAACTCCTCAATACCAAAAGAAACACTTGCACGTCCTCTGTTGACGTCAGTCAATCTATAGTTGACTTATATCAATTTCATACCTCTATTGGTATTAAACTTTTGATGCACATCACCTACTAGATTAATCCGTTTATCCTTCTTTAGTCCGTCTTATCTTTCACTCTTCTGCTTCCTTTGGGACAACTCTCCTTCTCAAGTCTCATTGTGTCATTCGCTTAACATTAAAAGTCGTTCGTCACACTCCACGATAGATGGTAAGCGTCTTGTAGTTCCGATGACTTTTAATTACATCCCAATCGTAATCCCTTTACAGGAACCGTCGGTGTTGATGACCTATGTTCTGTTATTAATGGCGGTTACCCTGGGCTCTTGAATCCCCCACACGATTCTCTCAAGCACAGGTTCCTTAATTGGCGTTGTTCGTAATATTTTCTTCCAAATATCTGTTGTCTATGTTACAGGGCTTCAATCCTTTCGATACTGGCGTTGTGATTCCGTTTAGAATTCTTATCTATAAAGAAGACAAAATGTCTCCAGGCTTGTGAAGTCTACCCTTCGCTCTTACATTAAGTTGTATCTCTCCATTCTGTGTAAATTGTGATCTGTCAAAATTTCCTTAGCTAGTAGGTAAACAGTTGCTCACAACACTCCTTTTATACTTCTTTATTTCGTTCAACCTTCCACCCTTCCGCTTCTTTTAGACTAACTCCATTTCTCTAGTCCGATTGTGTCTTTAATCTGGCATAAATAGTCGTTTCAAGTTTTCACGATAGCTTGCAAGCGTCTTTGAAATTCTTATGGCCGTAATGATCATCCTCTTACAGTTCCTTTTGCATGGACCATCTGTGTTGATGGCTTAGGTCCCGTGATAATTCGGGTTACCCTGGACTCTCGAGTCTAGCATGGCCGTTCTCCCATACAGATTTCTTCACTGGAGTTAGTGGTAATATCGCCTTCATGAAACTCCGTTGACCCTGCTACAGGCTTCCATTCTTTGAATATTAGCGTCGCGGTTTCTTTCAAACTACTTATATCTCTGAGGAGGTTAAAACTTCCCCACGCTTGTGGAGTTTGCCTTTTCGCTTTTACACTCAATCGTAGGTCTTCATTCCGTGCACCTTAGATTCTCGCACCCGGATTGACACTTTGTCTCTTCTGGTTTCTCATGCCCATAATGGTCTATGAGGCATCCGCCTCGATGGTAATGTCCTTGATCCCACAATCTTGGTTGTACTCAATTCTACTTGGCTCGTTCCAATATTGTTATCTCTACTCCGCATTCTTGTAGTCTCTTGCATGGTTCTTATAATTTATCTCTCGGCTTCATACAACTCAGTCCCTTGTACGACCTTCTATTTCTTCTATTGGAGTTGACTCGGGAATTCTTCCCCGTTTGATTGTACTTATGGTCGAAATTATCTCCACATCTCTACTTCTTCGCCTATTAGTTCTTTGGATGGTTAACAAGGGTTACTAGGGCGCCCACCCGAGTATAATACTAGATCCGAGGTCCGAGTCATTTGTCTCGTGTTGAAAACTCTTCAAGTCTACTACAGATTTATCATGAGGCGATAATCGCTTCATGATATCATAACTAAAGGATATAATATATCCTTTAGGATACTAACATACTACACTTATACATATATATAAAATACATTAATACTCGTCATAGTAAGTCTATATACTAACTCATATCGATCTAAGTTGTAGAGATCCACGGAGAGCGATGGTGGTCCAACGTACTACTAACCCAACAACCCGACTATGCACATGATTTTGAATTAGAAATTCTTTTTTTTTTTAAAAATTTTCAGACCCCTTTCGGGTTCTAATTATTTTCTACATTCGGTCTTTGAGAAGATTTCAAGTGCCATTGTTGCCAAACCAGAGCTCTGATACCATGTTGTAACACCCCAAATTCTCGGAACTCGGGGAGCTACTGGTTAGGACCTCACAATGGGTCCCGACCTTGCTTTAACAACAACATTACTTGGATCTTACAACAAGGCACAAATGTACTTGAAAAAATTTCAAAACATAATATTTTTACTGGATGAATGTACACATGTGACAGCCTTACAAAACATATACATATACATAACATGCATGCTGTAAGGGAGACTCCCCCGTCCCCATCTAATGAGTACGTGGACCCGGCTGACCATCCGTTCCGGATCACTCTGCAACTGTCTATCTCTACAAATCTACAATACGGATAAACCGTTAGCTAACAATCCAAATATAAGTAGAATGACAACAGCACAAACACAAGCAGAAACAAAAATTAAACAAACATCATGCTGGCACTCAACCGTTTATTATCTATTATTTAAGTGATTCATCTTATTCAATTTACAGTTGTGGCACGAGAGCTATTAACAGTTCTCGCCTCCGTTCCTTATCCAAACTGGGTGTAGGTCTAGCTGACCTCCGCCGGTAGCATCACTACAAACCGAGTATGGACTAGTCCCTAAAGAAACCCCCAGCGCTCGCAAGCTAACTGAGCAGAATGCCACCGCCCGTTACTCTTAGGCCAAGTATAGGTCGGTAAATATTTATCACAACCTATAACTCTAACATCTCAATCACACACCACTATCATCATTCATGCTCATATTTAGAAGTCAGCTAAGTAAGCCCAAAGGACTTACCTGGTATAAAGCTCGACTCTCTGTAAACCAAACTCGCTCTGTAAACTGTAGCAACTCAGTTGCCTGTCAAAGGAGATGAGTGCATTAGCACCTCCCACGTAATTAGAAGTCTAAGACTTCTAAGATAAAAGAACGTAGTAAAACATAACTAGTTACAGTACTAATTTAGGGTCAAATGACTATTTTACCCTTGGTCCCGAAACTCCCAGAATTTCCAAAATTCATGTCTAAACTTCTATTTGAGACTCTAAAATCATATTCTAACTCCTGAAGTTTAGTTTGGTTACAAACTGGCATTTTTCCTATTTTCCTATTTTCCGAAAGATCGTAAAGGTCTAACTTCGGTTTCAAATATAAAATTCGTAAAAGCTTATAAAAATTCCGAAAAAATTCTCTAGATCATCTATGATGTTCCCTCTACCCTTAGGAGCAAGAATTTCTCAAAACTGTTCATCCATCATTTTTATAAAAATTCCAAAGTTGGTTACAACACTTGAAGTTTCCTATACTTAGCCAAAATCTGAGTACACTTTAAAAAAAATCATAACTCCTAAACCACTCACTGGATTTATCCCAACTTTTGATATGTTCTATTATAAAATCTTACCTATAATATATTCAAAATTCAGCCGGAAAGGATATCAAGAGCTTATTCAAAATCATCTCACAAAACAGCATCACTTGCTGTTTTCCCCCAACACTCAGCACATATATAAAAACGTCAACTTTGAAACACAATAACTCTCGAACCGTAACTCCGATTCTTCCCAAATTTTAATATGATCTACAACAAGATGTCAACTATATCATATCAAAAATTCAAGCCTAACAGAGATCAAAAGCCTATTGAAAACTATCTCACAAAACAGCATCCCATGCTGTTTTTCTCAACTCAGCACATTTATAAAACTGAACTTTGAAACCCCATATCTTTCAAACCGTAACTCCGATTCTTCCCAAATTTTAATATGTTCCACCACAATATGCCAACTATATCATATCCAAAATTCAAGTCTAACAGAAGTCAATAATCCCTCCAAATTTATTCCACAAAATTGCATCTCAAGCAACTTTCCTCAAATTCAGCACACTTAGAAAACTGCATGAGAAGCCAACTTGATAAAATCATATCTCCTAAACTATAATTCAGAATAGGCTCAAATTTCAGTATGTGGTACACTGCAATACCGACAACAACACATCCAAAAACCAGAGCAAAGGAAGAGTCTAACTTACCCAAATCTAGGCTCAAAGTCGGTTGTTCAACACTTCTTGAAACTCGGAAGAAACAGCATGAATCTGTACCAGCTCCTCTATGGCTGTTCTGGGTAGATTTAGGAGACATAACAGCACTCATTAGGCATGAATTACATGGACGGAAGTGCATGGAAGAGAAGGGTATCAACCTTACCCCATTCCAAGACTCGAGGGCATGAAGGAAGATGACACGAAGGTGGTTGCTGCTTGCTGTCACTGGGGTAATGCCGGATCTGTGTGTAGATTAGAATTAGGTTGCAGTATCTACTTAAGGTCCACAATAGCGGGAGCAAACTTACCGAACGCCTGCTGTGGTTGTGCTCAGAGAGGAGAAGGCCAAGCTATTGTCTTGCCGTTGCCACTACGTGGGATGAAAGAGGCGTATAAGGAGAGTCTTCAGCATCTCAGATGCGGGTGCAGGAGGAAACGAGGGTAGGAATGCTGGGACTGGTGCACCCGACAAAAGGAGGAGACCCTGTTTGCTTGCCTTTTCTCCGCCACCGCTCACCGTGGAAGAAGAGGACCGGGGACTCTGCTGTCGTCGTTCGTGAAGAAGAGGGAGGCGAAAAAGCAGGGGTATACTGTGTGCAAGCAAGGGGATACTGCAGGTGGCTCGGCGAGGAAGACCGCCGGAAAAAGAGAAAGGTAGAGGGTAGGCTAGCGTGGAGCGAGTTGGTAACGGTTTCGTGAACAGCTGCTAGGGTTAGGCGTACGCAGGAAGGAAAGAGTTCACCGGTTGGGAAGGAAAGAAAATACGGGTCTTAATGAGGGTCATAAAGAAAGAAGGAAATCTCATTATGGTCACGTGCAATGAAGGAGGATGACTGAAGATGGGAAGGAGAGAGATACGTTTCTATCTGGTGGCGTGACAAGGCAAGGAAGGCCCTCCCTTTCATGGGCTGACTATTTAGCCTTGATGGGCCCGGATGGCTTGTCCTGATGGGCCCATCTTCTCTAATATTAATAAGAGATAACAAGTGTTGTATCCTTATTTTATGTGGGTAAGCCCTCACATAAATAAAATGTTAAATCATAAGACTAAGTGTCATACAAGAAACTATAAGTTAGTCAAGGTCCGATTTGGCTCGGAAATAAACGGAATGAAATTTCCGGGTATTACATCAGTACCCCCTTAAAATAAGTTTCGTCCCGAAACTTAAAAGAAGATAACATAAAGACGGAATCCATACAAAAGAACTAAAGCGCCGGAAAGGGTCACAATCGGTCAAGATCTAATTTATTTATGAGGAAGTTGGAAGAAATAGTTTCCGGGTATTACATCAATCCCCACTTAATA
>BSUD01000006.1:25805872-25868769 GCA_033239045.1 Fagopyrum esculentum | reverse complement strand
CCAGAGCTCTGATACCATGTTGTAACACCCCAAATTCTCGGAACTCGGGGAGCTACTGGTTAGGACCTCACAATGGGTCCCGACCTTGCTTTAACAACAACATTACTTGGATCTTACAACAAGGCACAAATGTACTTGAAAAAATTTCAAAACATAATATTTTTACTGGATGAATGTACACATGTGACAGCCTTACAAAACATATACATATACATAACATGCATGCTGTAAGGGAGACTCCCCCGTCCCCATCTAATGAGTACGTGGACCCGGCTGACCATCCGTTCCGGATCACTCTGCAACTGTCTATCTCTACAAATCTACAATACGGATAAACCGTTAGCTAACAATCCAAATATAAGTAGAATGACAACAGCACAAACACAAGCAGAAACAAAAATTAAACAAACATCATGCTGGCACTCAACCGTTTATTATCTATTATTTAAGTGATTCATCTTATTCAATTTACAGTTGTGGCACGAGAGCTATTAACAGTTCTCGCCTCCGTTCCTTATCCAACTGGGTGTAGGTCTAGCTGACCTCCGCCGGTAGCATCACTACAAACCGAGTATGGACTAGTCCCTAAAGAAACCCCCAGCGCTCGCAAGCTAACTGAGCAGAATGCCACCGCCCGTTACTCTTAGGCCAAGTATAGGTCGGTAAATATTTATCACAACCTATAACTCTAACATCTCAATCACACACCACTATCATCATTCATGCTCATATTTAGAAGTCAGCTAAGTAAGCCCAAAGGACTTACCTAGTATAAAGCTCGACTCTCTGTAAACCAAACTCGCTCTGTAAACTGTAGCAACTCAGTTGCCTGTCAAAGGAGATGAGTGCATTAGCACCTCCCACGTAATTAGAAGTCTAAGACTTCTAAGATAAAAGAACGTAGTAAAACATAACTAGTTACAGTACTAATTTAGGGTCAAATGACTATTTTACCCTTGGTCCCGAAACTCCCAGAATTTCCAAAATTCATGTCTAAACTTCTATTTGAGACTCTAAAATCATATTCTAACTCCTGAAGTTTAGTTTGGTTACAAACTGGCATTTTTCCTATTTTCCTATTTTCCGAAAGATCGTAAAGGTCTAACTTCGGTTTCAAATATAAAATTCGTAAAAGCTTATAAAAATTCCGAAAAAATTCTCTAGATCATCTATGATGTTCCCTCTACCCTTAGGAGCAAGAATTTCTCAAAACTGTTCATCCATCATTTTTATAAAAATTCCAAAGTTGGTTACAACACTTGAAGTTTCCTATACTTAGCCAAAATCTGAGTACACTTTAAGAAAAATCATAACTCCTAAACCACTCACTGGATTTATCCCAAATTTTGATATGTTCTACTATAAAATCTTACCTATAATATATTCAAAATTCAGCCGGAAAGGATATCAAGAGCTTATTCAAAATCATCTCACAAAACAGCATCACTTGCTGTTTTCCCCCAACACTCAGCACATATATAAAAACGTCAACTTTGAAACACAATAACTCTCGAACCGTAACTCCGATTCTTCCCAAATTTTAATATGATCTACAACAAGATGTCAACTATATCATATCAAAAATTCAAGCCTAACAGAGATCAAAAGCCTATTCAAAACTATCTCACAAAACAGCATCCCATGCTGTTTTTCTCAACTCAGCACATTTATAAAACTGAACTTTGAAACCCCATATCTCTCAAACCGTAACTCCGATTCTTCCCAAATTTTAATATGTTCCACCACAATATGCCAACTATATCATATCCAAAATTCAAGTCTAACAGAAGTCAATAATCCCTCGAAATTTATTCCACAAAACTGCATCTCAAGCAACTTTCCTCAAATTCAGCACACTTAGAAAACTGCATGAGAAGCCAACTTGATAAAATCATATCTCCTAAACTATAATTCAGAATAGGCTCAAATTTCAGTATGTGGTACACTGCAATACCGACAACAACACATCCAAAAACCAGAGCAAAGGAAGAGTCTAACTTACCCAAATCTAGGCTCAAAGTCGGTTGTTCAACACTTCTTGAAACTCGGAAGAAACAGCATGAATCTGTACCAGCTCCTCTATGGCTGTTCTGGGTAGATTTAGGAGACATAACAGCACTCATTAGGCATGAATTACATGGACGGAAGTGCATGGAAGAGAAGGGTATCAACCTTACCCCATTCCAAGACTCGAGGGCATGAAGGAAGATGACACGAAGGTGGTTGCTGCTTGCTGTCACTGGGGTAATGCCGGATCTGTGTGTAGATTAGAATTAGGTTGCAGTATCTACTTAAGGTCCACAATAGCGGGAACAAACTTACCGAACGCCTGCTGTGGTTGTGCTCAGGGAGGAGAAGGCCAAGTTATTGTCTTGCCGTTGCCACTACGTGGGATGAAAGAGGCGTATAAGGAGAGTCTTCAGCGTCTCAGATGCGGGTGCAGGAGGAAACGAGGGTGGGAATGCTGGGACTGGTGCACCCGACAAAAGGAGGAGGCCTTGTTTGCTTGCCTTTTCTCCGCCACTGCTCACCGTGGAAGAAGAGGACCGGGGACTCTGCTGTCGTCGTTCGTGAAGAAGAGGGAGGCGAAAAAGCAGGGGTATACTGTGTGCAAGCAAGGGGATACTGCAGGTGGCTCGGCGAGGAAGACCGCCGGAAAAAGAGAAAGGTAGAGGGTAGGCTAGCGTGGAGCGAGTTGGTAACGGTTTCGTGAACAACTGCTAGGGTTAGGCGTACGCAGGAAGGAAAGAGTTCACCGGTTGGGAAGGAAAGAAAATACGGGTCTTAATGAGGGTCATAAAGAAAGAAGGAAATCTCATTATGGTCACGTGCAATCAAGGAGGATGACTGAAGATGGGAAGGAGAGAGATACGTTTCTATCTGGTGGCGTGACAAGGCAAGGAAGGCCCTCTCTTTCATGGGCTGACTGTTTAGCCTTGATGGGCCCGGATGGCTTGTCCTGATGGGCCCATCTTCTCTAATATTAATAAGAGATAACAAGTGTTGTATCCTTATTTTATGTGGGTAAGCCCTCACATAAATAAAATGTTAAATCATAAGACTAAGTGTCATACAAGAAACTATAAGTTAGTCAAGGTCCGATTTGGCTCGGAAATAAACGGAATGAAATTTCCGGGTATTACATCAGTACCCCCTTAAAATAAGTTTCGTCCCGAAACTTAAAAGAAGATAACATAAAGACGGAATCCATACAAAAGAACTAAAGCGCCGGAAAGGGTCACAATCGGTCAAGATCTAATTTATTTATGAGGAAGTTGGAAGAAATAGTTTCCGGGTATTACATCAATCCCCACTTAATATATGTTTCGCCCCGAAACTTAAAATACTCTAATCGTGAGCTCGGCCTTGAAGGCACAACAAAGGTACAATTCCAGTGTATCTAATCACTACACCAAAAGTCTCGTTGTTCCCACATCCAAGTACCCTCCACATCAAAGGTTACCAATAAAACACCTCACTGACTAAGCACTCAAGTCTAAAACAAACAAGCAGTCACACAATATCACACCGATACAGGGCCGAGTACTAACTCGTCGGTCCTGAGGTTACAACTATCTCAACATAGGTCTCTAAAAGGTTTCGTTTCATACTATCCACAGTATTTCAAGTAGCCTCAAGGCTTTTCAGAAAACCATTGACTCTTAAGTCTTTTCATGTATTCATATCACAAGCGTCTGCTGCTATGCTCTAGAGTGGTTACTGGATAACTCACCGGTATCATCCGGTTCAATTGTCCAATCTTCTATATGACCTAACTCGTGTGTGGTAGGTATCTCTCCAACAAAATCCATGGGGTTACAGGTCTAAATAGATTTAAGGTCTCACATGGTGGTCGTACACAATTCACCTCCAAATTCTTTGATGGCCTTCTTGAGGTTCCTTCTCGTCATCAAAAAGGTTCCGAGTATCCGATCTAGGATATCACCCTTATACATCTCCTGGCACTTTACTAAGTGCCTAAGGCTAGTTGTATCACAACTCACTTGGTCTTGTCTCATAATGTGACCCAGTCATATTGTTCCTCCATTAAGGAATCATCATCTGCTCACTTTTGGTCTTAAACTTGACATAACTTAACAATCAAAATCCGGTGGTTAATCTTTGTGTTCTATCGGCGTCATCATATTATTTTATAACTGCTCAACTCAAGATTCTTACGCAGTATCAAGATCTTAGGTGATATTGAATGTGTCCACACTGACAACAATAGACACAAGGTAATCTTACCTCCATCGTTTGATCATAATTGCTCGATAACTGCTAATACACCATCAACATTCCACTCTTATATCCCTCACGTCTATCAGACCGATAATATTTCTCTGACATGCAACGCAACTCGGATCTGTTCTGATATAAAGTTCTTCTTATACTCTACTCTTGAGATTATGTTTTCTATATGTACGAGTACTGGTCTGTAAGTACACTCCCGTAGCTTCCTTTTCTTGTCTGTCTTTCGATTCAACTTGATAGTTACTCCCTTGAGCTTGTTAGTGCAGGCCCTACACACCTTTATTACATCGTTATTTCCTTTTTCATTCCATCAAGAAACTCATTCTAAAGTACCCTACTAGGTATTAAGTTCCAAATTTACTTGTCTGCCGACATGTGACGAGGTCGGCATGCTTCACTTGTATCTAAAATGGGGTACTACTATCTTTCTATACTTCTATGTGCACATACTTTCTCGTCTATCTAGATGGTGATACAGTTCCTCTACAAAATTTCCTGTCACTCCACGTAGCCTATTTCACGTTCCTTCCAAACGAAATGCATTTTACCAAATATCACCGTCTTACACTCGACACGTCATTTTCTGTATTCTCGAATTTCTTGTTATGTGGGTAGGACCCATCACGCTTCCGCTGTGTTACTTTGATAATTATGTTGTCACCCGTTAATCATAAGGACATTTTCCGTGAGTCCAAAATGATTGACCCCAAAACTCTTCCTCTCAGTTACACCTTACGTCCTATCCGGATGAAGTACTCAATACCTTCCTTATTTGCCTTAAGGAACCAAGATGACGGTTGGAAGACGACCTCTTACGTTTACTTTTGGAATTCTTCTAACATGGATCTAAACTCTCTGACTCAACCGGAGTTTGATCTTAACTAGCCAGTAAGAAATCTCTAACTCACTTCTCTTCATGCCTTTAGTTAATCAAAGAAGGTTGTCATTACCTACTTGAGGAAATCCTCCAAGGCGTCGGTAAGGCTAATTCATAAATCTACAGTCACAATTATCTTTTCTTAATGGCACATAACTCCTCAATACCAAAAGAAACACTTGCACGTCCTCTGTTGACGTCAGTCAGTCTATAGTTGACTTATATCAATTTCATACCTCTATTGGTATTAAACTTTTGATGCACATCACCTACTAGATTAATCCGTTTATCCTTCTTTAGTTCGTCTTATCTTTCACTCTTCTGCTTCCTTTGGGACAACTCTCCTTCTCAAGTCTCATTGTGTCATTCGCTTAACGTTAAAAGTCGTTCGTCACACTCCACGATAGATGGTAAGCGTCTTGTAGTTCCGATGACTTTTAATTACATCCCAATCGTAATCCCTTTAGAGGAACCGTCGGTGTTGATGACCTATGTTCTGTTATTAATGGCGGTTACCCTGGGCTCTTGAGTCCCCCACACGATTCTCTCAAGCACAGGTTCCTTAATTGGCGTTGTTCGTAATATTTTCTTCCAAATATCTGTTGTCTATGTTACAGGGCTTCAATCCTTTCGATATTGGCGTTGTGATTCCGTTTAGAATTCTTATCTATAAAGAAGACAAAATGTCTCCAGGCTTGTGAAGTCTACCCTTCGCTCTTACATTAAGTTGTATCTCTCCATTCCGTGTAAATTGTGATCTGTCAAAATTTCCTTAGCTAGTAGGTAAACAGTTGCTCACAACACTCCTTTTATACTTCTTTATTTCGTTCAACCTTCCACCCTTCCGCTTCTTTTAGACTAACTCCATTTCTCTAGTCCGATTGTGTCTTTAATCTGGCATAAATAGTCGTTTCAAGTTTTCACGATAGCTTGCAAGCGTCTTTGAAATTCTTATGGCCGTAATGATCATCCTCTTACAGTTCCTTTTTCATGGACCATCTGTGTTGATGGCTTAGGTCCCGTGATAATTCGGGTTACCCTGGACTCTCGAGTCTAGCATGGCCGTTCTCCCATACAGATTTCTTCACTGGAATTAGTGGTAATATCGCCTTCATGAAACTCCGTTGACCCTGCTACAGGCTTCCATTCTTTGAATATTAGCGTCGCGGTTTCTTTCAAACTACTTATATCTCTGATGAGGTCAAAACTTCCCCACGCTTGTGGAGTTTGCCTTTTCGCTTTTACACTCAATTGTAGGTCTTCATTCCGTGCACCTTAGATTCTCGCACCCGGATTGACACTTTGTCTCTTCTGGTTTCTCATGCCCATAATGGTCTTTGAGGCATCCGCCTTGATGGTAATGTCCTTGATCCCACAATCTTGGTTGTACTCAATTCTACTTGGCTCGTTCCAATATTGTTATCTCTACTCCGCATTCTTGTAGTCTCTTGCATGGTTCTTATAATTTATCTCTCGGCTTCATAAAACTCAGTCCCTTGTACGACCTTCTATTTCTTCTATCTGAGTTGACTCGGGAATTCTTCCCCGTTTGATTGTACTTATGGTCGAAATTATCTCCACATCTCTACTTCTTCGCCTATTAGTTCTTTGGATGGTTAACAAGGGTTACTAGGGCGCCCACCCGAGTATAATACTAGATCCGAGGTCCGAGTCATTTGTCTCGTGTTGAAAACTCTTCAAGTCTACTACAGATTTATCATGAGGCGATAATCGCTTCATGATATCATAACTAAAGGATATAATATATCCTTTAGGATACTAACATACTACACTTATACATATATATAAAATACATTAATACTCGTCATAGTAAGTCTATATACTAACTCATATCGATCTAAGTTGTAGAGATCCACGGAGAGCGATGGTGGTCCAACGTACTACTAACCCAACAACCCGACTATGCACATGATTTTGAATTAGAAATTCTTTTTTTTTTTAAAAATTTTCAGACCCCTTTCGGGTTCTAATTATTTTCTACATTCGGTCTTTGAGAAGATTTCAAGTGCCATTGTTGCCAAACCAGAGCTCTGATACCATGTTGTAACACCCCAAATTCTCGGAACTCGGGGAGCTACTGGTTAGGACCTCACAATGGGTCCCGACCTTGCTTTAACAACAACATTACTTGGATCTTACAACAAGGCACAAATGTACTTGAAAAAATTTCAAAACATAATATTTTTACTGGATGAATGTACACATGTGACAGCCTTACAAAACATATACATATACATAACATGCATGCTGTAAGGGAGACTCCCCCGTCCCCATCTAATGAGTACGTGGACCCGGCTGACCATCCGTTCCGGATCACTCTGCAACTGTCTATCTCTACAAATCTACAATACGGATAAACCGTTAGCTAACAATCCAAATATAAGTAGAATGACAACAGCACAAACACAAGCAGAAACAAAAATTAAACAAACATCATGCTGGCACTCAACCGTTTATTATCTATTATTTAAGTGATTCATCTTATTCAATTTACAGTTGTGGCACGAGAGCTATTAACAGTTATCGCCTCCGTTCCTTATCCAACTGGGTGTAGGTCTAGCTGACCTCCGCCGGTAGCATCACTACAAACCGAGTATGGACTAGTCCCTAAAGAAACCCCCAGCGCTCGCAAGCTAACTGAGCAGAATGCCACCGCTTGTTACTCTTAGGCCAAGTATAGGTCGGTAAATATTTATCACAACCTATAACTCTAACATCTCAATCACACACCACTATCATCATTCATGCTCATATTTAGAAGTCAGCTAAGTAAGCCCAAATGACTTACCTGGTATAAAGCTCGACTCTTTGTAAACCAAACTCGCTCTGTAAACTGTAGCAACTCAGTTGCCTGTCAAAGGAGATGAGTGCATTAGCACCTCCCACGTAATTAGAAGTCTAAGACTTCTAAGATAAAAGAACGTAGTAAAACATAACTAGTTACAGTACTAATTTAGGGTCAAATGACTATTTTACCCTTGGTCCCGAAACTCCCAGAATTTCCAAAATTCATGTCTAAACTTCTATTTGAGACTCTAAAATCATATTCTAACTCCTGAAGTTTAGTTTGGTTACAAACTGGCATTTTTCCTATTTTCCTATTTTCCGAAAGATCGTAAAGGTCTAACTTCGGTTTCAAATATAAAATTCGTAAAAGCTTATAAAAATTCCGAAAAAATTCTCTAGATCATCTATGATGTTCCCTCTACCCTTAGGAGCAAGAATTTCTCAAAACTGTTCATCCATCATTTTTATAAAAATTCCAAAGTTGGTTACAACACTTGAAGTTTCCTATACTTAGCCAAAATCTGAGTACACTTTAAAAAAAATCATAACTCCTAAACCACTCACTGGATTTATCCCAACTTTTGATATGTTCTATTATAAAATCTTACCTATAATATATTCAAAATTCAGCCGGAAAGGATATCAAGAGCTTATTCAAAATCATCTCACAAAACAGCATCACTTGCTGTTTTCCCCCAACACTCAGCACATATATAAAAACGTCAACTTTGAAACACAATAACTCTCGAACCGTAACTCCGATTCTTCCCAAATTTTAATATGATCTACAACAAGATGACAACTATATCATATCAAAAATTCAAGCCTAACAGAGATCAAAAGCCTATTCAAAACTATCTCACAAAACAGCATCCCATGCTGTTTTTCTCAACTCAGCACATTTATAAAACTGAACTTTGAAACCCCATATCTCTCAAACCGTAACTCCGATTCTTCCCAAATTTTAATATGTTCCACCACAATATGCCAACTATATCATATCCAAAATTCAAGTCTAACAGAAGTCAATAATCCCTCGAAATTTATTCCACAAAACTGCATCTCAAGCAACTTTCCTCAAATTCAGCACACTTAGAAAACTGCATGAGAAGCCAACTTGATAAAATCATATCTCCTAAACTATAATTCAGAATAGGCTCAAATTTCAGTATGTGGTACACTGCAATACCGACAACAACACATCCAAAAACCAGGAGCAAAGGAAGAGTCTAACTTACCCAAATCTAGGCTCAAAGTCGGTTGTTCAACACTTCTTGAAACTCGGAAGAAACAGCATGAATCTGTACCAGCTCCTCTATGGCTGTTCTGGGTAGATTTAGGAGACATAACAGCACTCATTAGGCATGAATTACATGGACGGAAGTGCATGGAAGAGAAGGGTATCAACCTTACCCCATTCCAAGACTCGAGGGCATGAAGGAAGATGACACGAAGGTGGTTGCTGCTTGCTGTCACTGGGTTAATGCCGGATGTGTGTAGATTAGAATTAGGTTGCAGTATCTACTTAAGGTCCACAATAGCGGGAGCAAACTTACCGAACGCCTGCTGTGGTTGTGCTCAAGGAGGAGAAGGCCAAGCTATTGTCTTGCCGTTGCCACTACGTGGGATGAAAGAGGCGTATAAGGAGAGTCTTCAGCGTCTCAGATGCGGGTGCAGGAGGAAACGAGGGTGGGAATGCTGGGACTGGTGCACCCGACAAAAGGAGGAGGCCCTGTTTGCTTGCCTTTTCTCCGCCACCGCTCACCGTGGAAGAAGAGGACCGGGGACTCTGCTGTCGTCGTTCGTGAAGAAGAGGGAGGCGAAAAAGCAGGGGTATACTGTGTGCAAGCAAGGGGATACTGCAGGTGGCTCGGCGAGGAAGACCGCCGGAAAAAGAGAAAGGTAGAGGGTAGGCTAGCGTGGAGCGAGTTGGTAACGGTTTCGTGAACAGCTGCTAGGGTTAGGCGTACGCAGGAAGGAAAGAGTTCACCGGTTGGGAAGGAAAGAAAATACGGGTCTTAATGAGGGTCATAAAGAAAGAAGGAAATCTCATTATGGTCACGTGCAATGAAGGAGGATGACTGAAGATGGGAAGGAGAGAGATACGTTTCTATCTGGTGGCGTGACAAGGCAAGGAAGGCCCTCCCTTTCATGGGCTGACTATTTAGCCTTGATGGGCCCGGATGGCTTGTCCTGATGGGCCCATCTTCTCTAATATTAATAAGAGATAACAAGTGTTGTATCCTTATTTTATGTGGGTAAGCCCTCACATAAATAAAATGTTAAATCATAAGACTAAGTGTCATACAAGAAACTATAAGTTAGTCAAGGTCCGATTTGGCTCGGAAATAAACGGAATGAAATTTCCGGGTATTACAGGGTTGTTTCAGTCCTTCCGGGAAGCCTTCCTTGATCTCTAGGAACTTCTCCGGCTTTGTTAAAAACCTGATTTTCCAAGGCTTTTTGAGCCGTAGAAATAAAATTCACACCGTATTTCATCTCTTTTAACACTTTTTCCAACATCGCCTCTGTCGGAAACTTTGGAGGTTTGTTGAATCCCGGTGGGGATTTTTAGTTCTTGTTGGTGGTATTATTGGAGGATGCGGGTGGATTCAACGCGCCATTTGGATTCAAGTATGAAAATCCGGGATGACTATGATCGGGGCGCCAACCTTCCCCTCTTTGTGAATTTTTGTTGTGATAATTGTTGTTTCGGGTCCTTGATAGATTCCCTGATAATTTCCTTGACCCATGAAACTCACGCTCCCTAGGAGGTAAATTTGCTTGTGCTGGTGCTCGAGATTTCTGCAGTTCTTTCATTTGATCTTTAAGAGTATCAACTTCAGCAGATAAGTTGGTAGTAATACTTACCTCATGAACACCGAGTCGCCGGAGTCGATCATCACTTCTTCTTTGGGAGCATTTCTCTTGCACCAAGGCTTGCCTTTCAACAAACTCCCATGCATCATGAATGCGCTTATCTATGAAAGTACCTCCGGAAAGGGATTGAAGTCGGAATTGTGCATCACGGAATCTCAAGAGTAGATCTCAAGAAGTTCTATTCTTGAGATTCCGTGATATGGACAATCAAGTAGAAGGTCCTTAAATCACTCCCAAGACTCGAACAAGCTCTCCCTTTTCATGGTAAAAACAATAATTTTACCTCTAAATTCAACAGTTTTTGATGGTGGGGAAAATTTTGTAAGAAATTCGGAGGCCATATCCTCTCATGTGTTTATTCTTCCATGTGGTATAGACTGAAGCCATGCTTGTGCCCTACCTTTCAAAGAAAAATCAAAACCTCCCAATTTATGATTGTTAGTTTCTAATCTAGCGGGTCTCAATGTTTCCATAAGAATTTCATAGTTCTGTAAATGTAAATGAGGAGACTCCCCTTCGGATCCTCCAAATTGACTTTGGCGGATCATAGTAATAACATTTGCGCGGAACTCATATTCATGGTCAGCTGGGTTCCCGAAATATATTCCGATAGCTCGGGTACGTTGTGTTGGATCCATTCTTTGTCCAAGCATTTGTGGCTCTTCCATAAGTGGATCCGCTCTAGCGTTCCTCACTAGAGGGTAAGGTGCCGCACCTTGTGGATGAGGGTGAGCTGCATTGGGAGACGGTATTTCAACGCGGACATTTCTTTCTCTTTGAAGGAGTAAGTTTCTCATGTTGTTGTTCAGCTCATCCAATTGCGCTTGAAGTGCATCCTCCCTTTTGCGAGCTGCTTCCTCTACTTGACGTGCTTGTTCCTCCGCATCGCGTTCTCTACTGTTGTGAGTACTTCGCATAAACCTAAAAAGGAAAAGAGAATTCCTGCTAGCAAAACTACTCAAAGCAAAATGTCAATAGCAAAAGCAAAAGCGTCTAAGCTAGAGAACCGAAATATTGAACTTGGTCTAGACCAAATCCCCGGCAACAACGCCAAAAACTTGTTCGCTCAAAAGTGTGTGTGCAAATAACTCTTAAATTTATAACCTAAAATAAATGTCTGAACGATATGCGAACCGCAGTGTACGGATCAATCGTAGTAACGGTAAATACTCCAGGGTCGATCACAGGGATTTGGTGAAACCGAGCGATAAAAGCAATCGAGCTAAGAAAATATGATAATATCAATGACCAAAAATCAACACAAAAGCAATGATATGAATATATGTAATAATTCGGAAAGCGCAGTTTCTAAAGATTAAGGTATTCAATTGTGGTTTCCGATTCTAGACTTCTAAAGATGTATGAACAAAGATGGGATTGCAAAGGAAATGTGTTTCAAAGGTGGGATATATCACGGGGGAGGTCTCACTATCCGCTATTCAAACCAAAGAAACTTATCATTGGGTAAGTCTCAAAGTTTCGAAGGAAAGAAATGATAGTCCCAAACCAACCACTCAACCTAAGGGAATAAAATTAACCATCATCAGGTATGTCTCAAGTTAACTCACAAAGGCAAGAGGATGGCATACTCAAACCTAATAAAGGATGAACCTTTATTACCTAGAACTCATTATTGTTGGCAACCAAGCAAGGAAATCACCGGGTAAGTCTCTTCCCAAGCTTGGATATAGGTTAGAAAGGTTTAACAAGGCTAGCATTTAGGCAATCGTTATCCAAGACTTAAGGATAAAGCATGTAAGGTACGACAGAGAAAACCACGGTCGGACCTTGGTGAAATCTCGGCCGAGATTCTCAAGAACATCCCGTGGAAACGTCTCTGCGAAGGTAAAAACACAACTCTTAGGGTCCAATCTATTTGTTAAGGTCAATCTAACATCATCTAAACCACAACCAATCACCCTAGAATCGCAAGGGTTTTAGCCAAAAATCATCATATTCAAATCAAGAATGAAATATATAATCAAGAACCGAAGGCAGTTAATAAAACCGAAAGAAACACACGAATTGCTAAGCAAGGCGTTCTCAAATAATATAAACTGAATCAAAATCAATAACAATTTCCGTTCTTGTGTTACAAAGAAAAGAAAATCAAAATCTGGAATAATCTCACAAAGAATTTCAATGTATCTCTTAATCTCGAATGTTGAAGTAGTACGGGTTGCCAATCCGTTTCCAAAATACGAATCCAAAGCTTTCTCGTGGCAATGTGTCCATAATCTCCATTAGTTGTTGTCTATCCTATCATCCTTGCAGCCTTCTATCTTATATAATAAAGTTAGGGTTTGAAAGATTACGTTTTGGGCTGAAATGTCAAAACCACGGCCAGGCCCGAAGAAAATCTCGGCCGAGATTTAATGTCCTTATCCGAGATTTTTTCTCTGAGACGTGTGATCTCTTTGATCTTCCTTATATCTTCCAAAACTTGACTTCATCCTTATTTTTAAGTCCTGAATGCTTCCTGCATGGTCCACCTTGATCCATTGTCCATGAACACTCCATTTCCGCTCCAATTTACACCAATTCACCTACAATTGTAACAAAGTTTGTGTAGATCTCGATTCTAACATAATAGATGAATATGAACCATAATTGCCATGAATGTATGTCTATGTACGCAAAAGAAAGGGAAAAACTAGTTGTATGTACATCTATACTAAGGTCATATTTCATGTCATCAATAGATCATGAATGAAAAGACAAAAAGGTTTACGAGCAAGACAAGCAGTGTAAGTATCCTTACTCAAGTCTTGGATTGGAGAATTGTTCAAATGCTAGAGAAATTGATTCATTTGCTCTTGAGAGAGGCTTGTAGATGCTAGTTTGTGACCTGCTAGATAGCCATGAACTTTCCAACAACGAGCTAGCACATGTCCTGCAACTTTACACTGCTCACAAAAAGAAACACCTGGAGCAACAACAATGGGATAACCATGAATGATGCGTCCTTGGACACGTCAATGAAATATTTCGGACCTAGATCAAGCTGAAGCTCAACTACTCCTTAGTTGAAGTGCGGATGTGTTTGAAGATGGGTTGCGGAAGCTTAGAGATGGAGGCAGAAGTTGTGAGGTTGAGTCGATCTAGATTGATCGATCAAGCCTTGAAGTGGGTCGGTTGAGTTGGTTCTTGAAGAACCCTCGAATGTGGTTGAGTTTGGATCGAAGATCCAAAATAAGAACTTTGAGAGGATTGGAAGAGGGATTGATGCTCAAGTAAGTAGGAGAAAAATACTTCTCAATACTTAATCAAATTGAACATGCTTTACAAATGAGTCAAGCATCCCCTTATATAGTGGATGAAGACCATACAAAGGGTCGGAAATTAAATGACGGAAATAAAGTCGGAATTTAAGTTCCGAAAACGAAAAGCCTAAAAATATGAAAGGTTGGGAATTTAAGTTCGGAATTAAGTTTCCAAATTAAATTCCGAAACCAAAAGTTTAATCTTAAATTCGGGAAATTAAGTTCCGGAAATTAATAATCCGAAAATAAAAAGACTTATTATTACAAAACGCTAAAATGCGGAAAATGCGCCGGAACGGTGCCGGCTTGACAAGCTTCATGTCATAGTGGCGTAGAGGCACGGTTTGCAACCAATGGGTCCGTGACAAGCAACGGTCCGGCTAACGATGGAGCCGGTAGCTTGGGTGATTGCCTTAGCACGTGAACGGGTGAGCGGTCCATCGGAGCGAACCCGGAGTGCCCCGTCTTCCTCATGTTGGGACATAGGGGTCAAGGGCGCATCAGTCCCCCCATCTTGGATGTGAAACGTCCCCGTTTCACCGTCGTCAAATAGGGGCTCAATGTATGGTGCAAGATCCTTGACATTGAACGTCGGGTGCACGCCATAGTCGTCCGGAAGCTCCAACTTGTATGCATTCGGGCCATGGTGGGATAAGATACGGAATGGTCCATCACCGCGGTCCAAGAGCTTGCCTTTGCGGCGAGATGGAAAACGCTCCTTCCTTAAGTGGAGCCAAACAAGATCACCGGGCTCGAATGAGGGTGGACGTCGGCCTTTGTTGCGTTGTGAGGCAAGTTGATTGGCACGCCGTTGGAGTTGTGTCCTAGTCCGCTCATGAAGCTCAATGATGTGAGCGGCACGACTTGCTCCGGTGATGTGTTCTCCGTCTTTGAGTGGGCGCGGAGTGAAGTCCATCGGGCTGTGTGGATTAAGGCCGTAGACAACTTCAAAAGGTGAAAGCTTGGTTTCCGAGTGACGATACCTGTTATAAGAAAACTCCACAATAGAAAGTAAGTCCTCCCACTTGCGTAGGTTGTTCCTAAGGGTCGCTCTAAGTAGACCGCCGAGAGTCCGATTGGTCACCTCCGTTTGACCATCGGTTTGGGGATGATAGCTACTTGAAAACAACAAGTTGGTTCCAAGTTTACCCCATAAGGTTCTCCAAAAATGGATCACAAATTTGAAGTCCTGATCACTAAGGATGGAACGCGGTATTCCATGTAAGCGCATAACATTGTCAAAGAAAAGGGTAGCTACTTCGCTAGCATTTTGTGTGCTCTTACATGCAATAAAATGTGCCATTTTTGAAAAACGATCGACTACCACAAAAATGGAGTCTTTGCCTCATTTTGACATGGGTAGGCCAACCACAAAGTCCATAGAAAGATCCTCCGAAGGTCCCATTGGTATAGGCAAAGGAGAATACAATCCATCCGGACCTTGGCACGATTTTGCATGGTGACATGTGATGCAACTTGTGCAAAACCGTGTCACATGCTTGCGCATTTGGGGCCAAAAGAAGTGCTCTTGTAGAGCAGCGAGAGTCTTGGTAGCACCGAAGTGACCACGACCCTCATGGGCCTCCTTATCAACAAATGACGAATACTCGAGCGCGGGATACAAAGCTTGCCCGCACGGAATAAGTAGCCATCGTTAATAAAGAAAGACTCATGCTCTCGGAGGTCAAGGCATTGAGCAAATATATCCTTGAAGTCAAGATCCGTGACATATAACTCTTTGATAAGAGCAAAGCCATAGATCTTGGCGTCCATATGCACAAGAAGGATATATCGGCGAGAAAGGGTGACAGCTACCACATTCTCTTTACCTTTCTTATGTTGAATGACATACGGAAAGGTCTCAAGAAATTCTACCCAACTAGCATGACGCCGACTCAAAGTAATTTGACCTTGAGATACGAAAGATCCGCAAGATCCGAATGAATCACGAACTCCTTCGGCAAAAAGTAATGTTGCCATGTTTTTAGACAACGAACTAAAGCATATAGTTCCTTGTCATAAGTTGGATAGTTGAGTGAGGGACCGGAAATTTTTTCGCTAAAGTAAACAATGAGCCGATTTTCTTGTAGGAGAACTCCCCCCCCCCATGCCCACATTAGATGCGTCACACTCCACCTCGAAGGTTTTTGAAAAGTTGGGGAGTTGGAGTAGTGACGCATTACAAAGACGGTCTTTGAGCAACTCAAACGCTCGAGCATGGGTGTCACGCCACTCAAATGTGACACCTTTATTAGTAAGCTCATGTAACGGTGCCGCTATCGAGCTTCCTTGACAAAGCGTCGATATAAGCCCGCTAAGCCGAGAAAGGCTCGAACCATGGTGGTCGTAGTAGGAGTAGGCCACTCCCGAATGGCGCGAACTTTTGATTCGTCCACTCGTAGTCCGTCTTTAGACACGACATAGCCAAGAAAAATTGTGGTGTCCGAGCAAAAGACACATTTCTCCAAATTGACATATAATTGCTCTAGTCTAATGCACTCGAGCACTTGGTGAAGGTGCCCGATGTGTTCATCCAAAGACTTACTAAAGACAAGGATATCATCAAAGTAAACTACTACGAAAATACCTAAAAATCGGCGCAAGATATGGTTCATGAGGCGCATGAATGTGGACGGGGCGTTGGAGAGACCAAATGGCATGACAAGCCATTCGTAGAGATCATGCTTCGTCTTGAAAGCCGTCTTCCATTCATCACCTTCAGCCATGCAGATTTGATGGTATCCGCTCCGTAGATCGATCTTTGAAAAGATGGTGGCGCCATAGAGCTCGTCCAACATATCATTGAGGCGTCGGATCGGATGACGGTACTTGACGGTAATTTGATTGATGGCTCAGCAATCAACGCACATCCGCCAAGATCCGTCTTTCTTGGGTACAAGTATGACCGGCACGGCACATGGAGACAAAGGATTCACGAACATATCCCCGGTCTAGGAGCTCTTGGACTTGGCGTTGTAGCTCCTTGGTCTCTTCCGGACTTGCACGGTATGCGGCACGGTTGGGCAAAGACGCGCCGGGCACCAAGTCAATTTGGTGCTCAATTCCTCGGATTGGTGGCAAGCCGGGTGGTAGTTTGTCGGTCAAAATGTCCTGAAATTCGGACAACAACAAAGACACCTCGTGTGGCACGTTACTCGGGTCATGAGAAATGGATAAACAAAAAGGGACAAGTAATAAACAAGGAAACTTACCTTCCATGACCGGTGTCAAATCATGTCGTCGAGCCAAAAGGATTCGTGGCTCACATCGCCCTTGAATGGTAGGAGCGGGAAGTGCATGTGTAGGGACAATACTCTTACTACCTCTTGCTTCGGTAGCATGAACCTTAGGGCCGGAGGTACGGGATCCGGAAGCATCCACAACATCGGGAGAGGTTCGAGGAGAGTCCGATGTTGTCGGCACCTTAGTTGTGTCATCGATAACTTTTTGCCTCTTTCGTTCGGGTTGTGCCGGACCGCAAGCAAGTTGGTCGTCGCATGGCTCCATGCCATAGTAGGGGTCGGCATCTTGGTCATCTTCCAAGAGGATATCACCATTATATTCCTCTTCGCCATCGTCATATGATTGGTTAGCAAACATCACCCGCTTGGTGTTCGGGCAATCACGTTGGACATGACCAAACCCGCTACATTTGAAACACACGGGTTCTCTTGAGCGGGCCACCGTTTGAGATCCTTATTGGCCTCGACCCGGAGGCGTTTGTGGTGGAGCAACGGTGCCACGGTATGGTGTTTTCTCGGTAGCCGCTTGCCGGGTGGGTTGACTCATCCGTGGTGATCCTTTAGCGGCTCCGGAATCTTGAGGACTAGAAACATCTCGAGAACGGGAATTAGTGGTATAAGAGTATTGACTAGTGGAAAAATTATACCTTGAGTATCGAGGCATTTCGAGTTGTTGCTTGTGAAGTTTCATGGCGGCATGACATAAGGCTCCCAAGTCCTTGTATGGGACAATCTCGAGGGGGCGCCGGATTGACGGATTAAGGCCGCTCATGAATTTGGTTCGAAGGGCGGAGGCGGAGGCCGAGATGCCGGCCTTCATATGCATATCCTCAAGCTTGGCTAAGTAAGCCACCGGAGTAAGACTTCCTTGTTGGAATTCGGCAATTTGCAACCGCTTATCGTTTTTGAAGTTGCCGGGCACGTACTTCTTAGTCATGACATAGATCAATGATCAAATGTCGCAACCGGTGCCCATCCTCGGTTCTCACGATTGGTCTCGTACCGGTTCCACCAAGATTTTGAATCACCCTCAAAGTAAAGGGTCGCCGCTTCGCTTTTCTCATATTCCTCATAATGGCAATGCTTTAGAGTTCTTTTCATATCCTGTGCCCAATCAAGAAAAACACAAGGATCATATTCACCATAAAATATCGGAAATTTAACCTTACCTTCCCTACGAGCTCGGTAGGGATCCGGTCGGGATGGTGCCATGTATGCCTCTTCGTGATGGGCTCGCCGGTGGCCATCGTTATGCCGTTGGCGCCCATGATTAGGTTGTGCACGCCTTGGTGGGTTAGGAGGAGGCAACCATTTTTCTCCTCGATCTTGGTTCTCAAAACGCTCTCGGATGGGTGGGTGCCATGGACGGACATGTGCCACCCGTTCCAAGTCCGACTCATCGTCGGAGAACTCGTCAAAGTCATCTCTCTCGTCATACTCGTCATAATCATGATACATCGGTTTCCGACTATGCCATTGGCGGCGTTGGCCGGACCGATCATTCTCGGGACATTGAGAGCGATCATTTGTTTGATGATGGTACCGGTCATCAACCCGGGAGGGACGGTTGGTGCGTTGGGCACGAGATGGAGGAGGGGAATTTCCATACTTACGTCGGTTGTGCTCATAACGCTTGTGCCGATTCTCCGTGTCAACATATAGCAAATCATTCGGAGAAGGGTCAAGTTGCATGTCACCTTCATTGTGGGACTCATGACCGTCATCTTGTAAGGGCCTTTGATTTTCAATGACGGAGGCAAGCCGTCGACCGTTAGAT
Organism: Fagopyrum esculentum; assembly: GCA_033239045.1. Lineage (NCBI taxonomy): Eukaryota > Viridiplantae > Streptophyta > Magnoliopsida > Caryophyllales > Polygonaceae > Fagopyrum > Fagopyrum esculentum. The sequence continues at coordinate 25,849,668 of BSUD01000006.1, read as the reverse complement.
GGTTCGGCTCCCAATATACCTTTGCCTTTGCGACGTCCATCAGATGTGGAAGCATCGACCAACGTTCCATTTGGATTCGGTGGGGCGGTCATAAGGGTAAGCATTTGGGCCTTCAAAGCTTCAATTTCTTGCCGAAGTGAGGCATTTTCTTCGGTCAAAGTAGTGAGCTCTTGCCTTTCACGAGAGTCCGAAGAATTTTCCATTTTGACGTTAGTCATAACTCCAAAATTAAACACAAATTTGCAAGCAATCAAATGAGCAAGGTGACAAGTTAAGTAAACGTTACCCAAGTTCAAGTGTGTTAGGGTTCTACCTTTGGGAAAGCCGTTTGGCGGTTAGGCAAGGAAGGAAAATCAAACAAATTTGAACCAAAAGCACACAAAATCAAGAGATAATTTGCAACGTGTAAGAAAATAGAGAGATAGGAAATGGACGGATTGTTTAACGGCAAGTTTTACTTGCTTTGGTCTTTGACCTTTTTGAAAAATCTGATTTTTCGGATGGACCGAGTTTGCCGGACGCCTTTTACTTTGTTTTTTGTGGAATTGTTTCTTTTTGAAACTTTTGAATGCAACCTTTGGAATGCAAGAGATGAATCCACTTTATCTTTTGAAACAAATCCGTTTTTTGAAGAGTTTTTGCTTGTTTTTGGTTTTTTTTTTTTGGAATATCAAAAGTTGCGATATCCAATTTTGTTAACAAAAAATCCCAAGAGATTGGTGAAATCGATTAAGAAAGATGTCGGATTGGGCGAGGAAAAATGTTTTTGTGATTAATGGTTTGATGGCAAACCAAAAATCTCCTAAATTTGCTTTTGCAAAATGGATCAAGAAATTTTTTTTTAAAGAACGTGGATGAAGATACGAAGAATGAGATGAAGATGATGATGAACTTAAGGCAAAAGGATGAATGATGATAACGCACAAAAACAAGAGTAAAGATAACTTAGCGTAGATCCCTTTGCTCTGATGCCAATTTGATGTGTCCTTGTACACGTCAATGAAATATTCCGGATCTAGATCAAGCTGAAGCTCAACTACTCCTTAGTTGAAGTCCGGATGCGTTTGAAGATGGGTTGCGGAAGCTTAGAGATGGAGGCGGAAGTTGTGTGGTTGAGTCGATCTAGATTGATCGATCAAGCCTTGAAGTGGGTCGGTTGAGTTGGTTCTTGAAGAACCCTCGAATGTGGTTGAGTTTGGATCGAAGATCCAAAAGAAGAACTTTGAGAGGATTGGAAGAGGGATTGATGCTCAAGTAAGTAGGAGAAAAATACTTCTCAATACTTAATCAAATTGAGCGTGCTTTACAAATGAGCCAAGCATCCCCTTATATAGTGGATGAAGGTCATACAAAGGGTCGGAAATTAAATGACGAAAATAAAGTCGGAATTTAAGTTTCGAAAATGAAAAGCCTAAAAATATGAAAGGTTGGGAATTTAAGTTCGGAATTAAGTTTCCGAATTAAATTCCGAAACCAAAAGTCTAATCTTAAATTCGGGAAATTAAGTTCTGGAAATAAAGTCCCGGAAATTAATAATCCGAAAATAAAAAGACTTATTATTACAAAACGCTAAAATGCGGAAAATGCACTGGAACGGTGCCGGCTTGACAAGCTTCATGTCATAGTGGCGTAGAGGCACGGTTTGCAACCAATGGGTCCGTGACAAGCAACGATCCGGCTAATGATGGAGCCGGTAACTTGGGCGATTTCCTTAGCACGTGAACGGGTGAACGGTCCATCGGAACAAACCCGGAGTGCCTCGTCTTCCTCATGTTGGGACATAGGGGTCAAGGGCGCATCAATGAAGTTTCCAGCACTTGTCAAAATTGTGATTCTTAGCCTTACAATGATAAGAAAATGTTGATCTAGTGCTCTGAGACTGATTCTTGGAAGGATTCTTGTAATTGTGAAACTGATTTCCTCGATTCTGAGAATAAAGTGCAGTAGCATCTTCATCAATGCTTGTTGAGTTGCAAAGGCCTTTATGAGCTTCATTCTAAAGCACGAGCTTATATACCTCATCAAGAGATGGTGAAGGACTCATCATAAGAATATTAGATCTCACCATATTATAAGAATCATTAAGGCCTACTAGAAACTGTATTATCTACTGATCTTTGATCAAAGAAATAGCAATTTCACTTGATCCACACATATTTTCCTTTCAATTGAAATCAGATGTTCATCCCATAATTTCTGTAGGCGTGTAAAATATAGAGAAATGGATGCATTTTCTTGAGAAATAGAATTTAATTCCTTCTAAATTTGAAATAGATAAGTACGAGTGGTTTTACCATACCGAGCACCTAATTCTCGCCAGATCTGTGACGCAATCTTGCAATAGAGAATAGACCCTGCAATTTCCTTCTCAACCGAGTGCAAGAACCAAGAGATTTTCATGTTGTTGCATTGATCCCACTTTTTTGTGGCCTTAGGATCGGATATCAGCCTCTGCAAGTCGCCATTGACAAATCCTAGTTTGTTCTTGGCGAGCAAAGACACCTCGGTTGAACGCTTCCATCTACTGTAATTGAATTCGTTGAGAAGAGTTGTTGCTAGCTTGAGGGAGGGAGAATCTGAATGGTGGATGAACAACTGGTCAAGTATATCTTTGGGAGGTGAATTTCGAGATGGTCATTAGTGGAATTGAGAGAGTTGAGAGGTTGATCATCATGAGCCTCCGTTAGGCCTCTGATACAATGTCGCAATGTGTAACGATAGGAGATTCATGATGATATTGAGTTTAGAGAGTTGGAGAGAAAAGAGATATTTGTATATTGATTGTGAAGAAGATGAAGTGAGTATTACAGATATGCACGCACATAGTATATATACATTCTGTTATGAGTTTATTACAAAAATGTAAGGCAAAACAATGCAGCCACATCAGCGTCTTCAACACGTCGATGATAAATAAGGATGTTCAAATGGTCCGGACCGGACCGGAACGGACCGGACCGTTTCACTGCTAGTGTGAAACGGTCCATGGACCGGACCGGACCATAACGGTCCGCTCCAATACGGTCCGGTCCGGACTATTTTATTATTTTTCTAAAAAAAATTTGTATGGATTAAATCCGGTCCGGTCTGGTCCGGGTTTGGACAGGACCGGACCGTAATATCATGGAGCAGACCGTAATTTCCGGTCCGGGTTCAAAGTTGTGCAGCGCTAATGATAAATACCTAGCCCACACAACCTTGCCGGAGGAAGAACTAGAAGGGCGCAGTGGTTACAATACGTGACGTGATTGCCACAAATCCCAGACGTTTCAAGGGCTTTTCTAGCAATTTTGATAAATTTGGAACTAAGATTAGTTTGAACATTTTATTGAAGTTCTTTATAGAGAACTTATAGTAATAATATTAATGCACAATGGACTAACAACCAAATGAATATCACACAAGTTCATAACCTTCAAATTTTAGGGGATAACAAAAATTGTCCTTTATAATGGAATGTGCTTATTGCCTGCCCCGCCCATTCCATCATTGAGAGGGTTTTTGGTCCGTTTTGTGGGTATTATCATGACAATTATCGTAAAAATATTAAATTTAGGAATAAATGTTGACATAATTATGAATTATTATGAGATTAGAATCTTCTAAATTTACGGACACATAGGTTAATGGTGTCCGACTTTCTACATTTAATTTGATTTTATTTAAACAAAAATTCGAAATATTCCTTTCAACACCCCGAATTTAATGTTAATACGACCTTCATACTGTTTTAGAACTAATTGAGTTTATTTTATTATTAAAAAAAATTCTATTCATGAATATAAGAATTGTGCATACTAAAATAAAATATTAAGCCTATTAAAATAGAGTTTTTCCTGAAAGATAATAAATACTAATCATTTAATGTTTACTTTTGATGAATATAAATAATGTATTATGATCATTAGTTTGAAGAATTAAATGATTGGGGGTGGGTGGGTTTTTAATGTTTAAATATTTATTATTTAAATTCCTATTTTATATATGGATAGAGATTTTAAGAAGATTATATCTCTTACGCAAGGTTAACACCAATATTTTATATTATCAACATATTCCAAAATAATAAAAATACCTCACTATATATGTTTATTGAGTTTCTAATTCACGTACATGTACATTCGTAATCATATAACTCTTATTACTCATGATGAGTCTAATTAAATAATAAATATGAATTATGATCTCAACAAAGATATGTTTGTTAGTCTATCGGATTTAAAATATATAACTTTGTTAGGGTATGTTTGGTAGGAGACGAGGTTATTTTGAAGATTAATTTAGATGAAATTTAAAAGGGGTTAAATTTTATGTGGGATTTATTAAGGATTTTTTGGTGTAAAATAATCTACATCAAGTTGTTTGGTTGAAGATTTTATAATGGGTTTAGTTGATATAGATTTATAAATTTGAGTGAAACCTAATTGATGTATGAAAATTAATCTCCTTTAACCTTAATAATATGAGGTTATTTTTTGGTCATTTTTAATCCCAGTTAACCTCTGATATAGTCTTCTTCATAATCTCCATCCTCATCCAAACACTTACATAAATTAATCTCTTAAATTTTAATCTAAATTAACCTCCTTTAACCCCAACCAAACACACTCGTAAGTCTATCGGGGTTAAAATATATGACTGTTGAAGCAATTATCATATCCAAATAATTGTTGAAGAAGTTGAGACAATTTCAAAGTGGAACATCAACATCGAGATTACTATTCGTATCACCTGAAACATTCTATTCATGCCCCGACTACGCGTACGCAATGCGTAGCCGTAGCAACAAGCTCATTTTGTTCAAAAATAAAGGAAAATGGTTCCGACTACGCTTTGCGAAAGCGTAGCCATACTACGCATACATCATGCGTAGTCGTAGAGCGTATGTGTAGTAGCCATAACATACATTTGGTTCGAAAATTTAAGGAAAACTTACTATGCCTACGCATTGCGTAGGCATAGTAAGGTGAAAAAAAAAATAATTAAGTATAAGCCGTGCGTTCCTTTTTAGCATCATATGCAAAACGGGAAGGCTGAACATTTTATAACAATTTGGTACTACAATTGCATGAATGCAATTGAATTTCTAATTTCAACATCCCATTGTTGCAATTCAATGCAGGAGTCCAACAATAGGAACGTGTGCAACTTAATAGCTTACTCAATGTCTAATAAATCGATCAAAACAACCGAAAGATCTATAATTAGGGATGTTAATTTTGGTTCGAGTTTCTCTTAAAAAATACATATTTTATATTTTTGCGAATATAATTAGTTTTCATAAATAATATTTTTTCGATTAATATATATTAGAAGATAATACTTTATTATCTAATAAATATATACTCTCGTATCATATCAAATATAACGTCTAGAATATATATTATATCTCCTTTATTAGACTATTTAGTCCATCAACCTAATGAGTCTGACCTCGTAAGGTCCGATAATATTAGCAATATGATATAAAACGCATAGGTTATAGTTGACAATCTAGTCAAACTCTATGATTACCTAATATCATCGAATTATATATTTACATGTATCGTTCTATAACATAATTAGTAATCGCATATTAGGGTAAATGACACAATTTCTTCGTAAGTTACCAATAATTTTAAAACAATATGATTTATGGGAGTTAAACTATGTATAATCATTATTGTAACTTCACATTAAATAAAAAATGTTTAGAGTTAAACTTTATTTAAGTTGTTTAATCCTATTGCTAGTTGCTACGCATACGCTACTGCTCCATCTCGTGGGAGGCATGAAGTTCGTCGGAGCTGAACTGGGATCTCAACTACTATCATTGCCCGTTGCCAAGTTCCAATCATTCACCATATTTATTATTTTACAATTGTTATGTTTTTTTAGTAAGAGGGAAGTAATTTGGGAGGTCATCTATCACCTAGCGATTCGAGGGGTTATCCATGAGGAAAAATAGGTAGGGGTTGCCGTTAAGTTGGTGTAATCTATCAACGATTGTCGAAGCACATCATTTTAGATGAGATTCTCGATAGTTGGTAAGACATTAACATGTTCAGCAAGAAACTACTATTTGGTAGTAAGACCATTGGCCACAACGTTGACTTTCCTGAAACATACTTATCCGAACTCTATCAAAACCCTCAATTTGAACATAATACTATATATTAAGATTTATGTTTGCCACGGAGGTTTCCATACCACCCTAACATAATTGATCCCAAAAAGATTGACTTCTTCAATTTTTCAATATTGTTTTTTTTCCTAATTCTTTTAGGGCCCGTTTGGTTCCAACTCCGAAAACGGAAACGGAAACGGAATGGAAACGAATTTAGTCCATATGTTTATCCTTATTCATGGAGTTTTGTGGAATCATTCCTTGGTGATTAATGCAAAATGTACTTGCTCCCCCAAATTTTGTTACCCTATAGGGTATCAAAAGTAATCAAACTCTATTCCAATTCCTTCAAACCATAAGGAATGATTCCACAAACTTTCATGAATAATGGTATACATATTAACTAGATTCATTTACATTCCGTTTCCGATTCCGGAGTTAAAACCAAACAGGCTCTTAGTTTTTTCACATCTTTTACTAGTGCATGTATTATGTTTCAAATACCGGTATATTCAGAAATGTTTCACAATCTTTAGACATTAACTTGGATAAATTATCACGAACCATAATTTCATAGGTTGACAATCCCGAGTCCAGTTTTAACCCATCAAAATTTAGTTTTTCAATTCCTCCTATTCACCTTTCCCATCTTCATTGTTTTCTTTTCCGGTCTTATTCTAACTATATTCTTGTCCTTTCCCGTATCATCTCCGTGTTCCTTCAACTCATTCCATGACATGATATGAGAGGTACAAAATTCCTTTATTTTGTAGTTTTTGGGCCAGACTTTAAAAAAAAAAAAGTTAACTGTTTTTCTCGCCCGAATATGGAATTTGGGCATGAGGCCTCTGTCCGAGTCGGACTTCGGGCCATACGGATACCACTTTTTATATATTTTTTTTTATAAATATTAGTTATAAACTAAAAGTATTCGTTGTCTCAGGAGCATACTCGGTTTCTAATACTAACGATATACGATCTAACATTTGGTAGCTAAGTAAACTATTCTAGATTGTTTTAAGACAATTGTATTGAAGTGAGTTCTTGAAGCAATAAGGCGTCATATGGATTTTTAAGTCATCGATTTTCAAAAGAGGAGAAATATAATATGCGTATTAACCAAACGGAGAAACATGGACTCTACAACGTGTCACGTCTCAAAATGACATTTTGTGATAAGGTGTGGTGTACGTGAAACATTGACTCTTCCGTCAAGGATGATCTCAATCAACCTTGTTGTGTGAAAATACATTTTGTCATAAGGTGTGCTAGGTGTCAATCTCTATGAGGTTGATCAATTTCGATTCCGTTAATTTTAATCATTAGTTGATAGCAGTTTTCTTAAAATTATGTTTTATCAGATATATATGTAGATCAATTTGAAGGATTGGATTTTTATTCCGTCTTTTTTGAATTAGGGTTTTTGAGCTGGAACAATTAAATCCCGGATATTTGAATTTCAGAAGCCTGGTTTTAACCCTAATTATCCTCTTTCTACCTTAATCATTGAGAGAATCACACATATATTATAACAAGACTTCCAATCATTTATTACTATATATATTATAGTCACACACAATCACAATGAACGATATGCGAGCATACTTTTGAAAGCCATATTGTATGCTTGTCTTCTCCAATTCTAAATTGAGCTACCTTGGTCACAACAATGGCCCTTTCTTCTCTAATCACTCTTCTCTTCTTATTGGTCAACGTCGATGCTCGAATCAAGCTGCCGAGTAACGTGACATTATCAGCTGTCATAGGTTTCGGAGATTCGATAATCGATCCGGGGAACAACAACAAACTCGCAACTCTAATCAAGTGCAATTATCCGCCTTATGGCAGCGATTTCATGGGTGGTCGTCCCACCGGCAGGTTTAGCAACGGCAAGATCCCTACCGATATGATAGGTATTACTTATTTGTGCAACCAAATTCCATTTTCATTTTCATTTTAATTTCATATTATATATATATAGCTTGAGCTTATGACAAAAAAAAAACAATATTTTAGGTTTTAGGTATATATGTCCTAGCTAGCTTATATATATATTAAAAATTTAACGTGCATGTTACATGCACGTACGTATTGTAGGTTTTTATGTAGATAATGAAGAATTGACTTTATGTGTGTAGTGGATGAACTGGGTTTAAAGGAGTATCTTCCGGCGTACCTGGACCCACAATTGAGCCCGGAAGAACTCTTAACCGGAGTTAGTTTCGCATCGGCCGCAGCTGGTTACGATCCTCTCACCTCCGCTATAGCATCTGTTATTCCGTTAACGAAGCAGCTGGAATTGTTCAAAGAGTACATCGGGAAGATAAAGTCGTTGGTGGGTTCTGATCGAGCGAGTTTCATCATAAGCAACGCCGTCTACGTCATAGTTGCCGGAAGTGACGACATTGCTAACACCTATTTTGACATACCTTTGGCTAGGAGGCCTCAATACGACTTCGATTCTTACACGGATCTCATGCTCACTCACGCTTCCTCTTTTATCAAGGTATACTATTCGTTTCCATTTCGTTTCTATTTCATTTCTGCAAGCTAATACGTAGGTCTGTATGTGCAGGAACTTGTTGCACTAGGGGCGAGGAGGATAGCGGTGTTCGGTGCACCGCCTATAGGGTGTGTTCCATCTCAGAGAACCCTTGGATCATTCCTTACAAGATCATGTGCTGATGATGAAAACGAAGTTGCTCAAATCTTCAATTCTAAGCTATCTTCCCACATCGACTCCCTCAGACCCACATTTCCTAACATTAAACTTGTGTACATAGACATTTACAATCCTCTCCTAGACATCATCGTGAATCCCACTAAGTATGGGTTTGAAGAGGTGACAAAGGGGTGCTGCGGAACGGGGCTGATAGAGACGACGTCGTTTTTGTGCAACCAACTCGACCCGGTTTGCCCAGACCGCACAAAGTATTTGTTTTGGGACAGCTACCATCCTACCCAAAGCGGATATCAAATTCTTACTTCAAATATCCTCACCAAATATGTACACCAATTGCTGTGAAAACTGAAAACATTCTTGGTTGCTTCCTTAATCAATTGGTTTTACCAACTTTGTAATCAATAAAATTAAAATCAAAATTCATTTGCGTCTTCTATCTACCTTCTACCCTATATTCATACTATCAATTATCAATTTCGTTCAGCAAATTTTTTGTATCATTTTGTATTTTTATTCTTCTTCTTTATAATAAATGGGTCAGCAAAGGTTCTGAAGATGGGTCACAGGCCCAAATCCCAGTCTGATGGTCAATGCCCATTAATCCTGACATTTTATCTGTCACGAATAGTAGGGAATTTTGGGATATGAAGTGGGGCATATTTGCTTCTCTTACATTGGCGTAAAGATTTATTACAAAACTAATGACATCTGATAAGAAAAGAAAGACTGCCTGATTTGAAAAGGGAGGCAAAAGAGAAACATACAAGATGTATAAAAGAGTCTAGAAGTTTCAGCTATGAACAAAGAGATTGAACATGTTTGGGGGTGGAATTGGGTCCTGGTGAAATGATGGGGAAGGCTGTAATGTAGAAGCAAGAGGTTGCGGTGATGTAGGTTGATGAGATGCTAGCTTTAGTAAAGTCGAGGGTATGGGGTTTGTTGTCGATGCGAAAGCGAGGGCATAGAAAATGATGGGTAAGGGTAGATGGTTTCATCAAAAGCAACTTGTCGAGCAATGTACAACCGGGATGTGGGTAAATGATAGCAAAGATAGCCTTTGTGCTTCGAGCTGTAGACGAGGAATAGACATGGAAGGGAGCGGAAATCAATTTTGTGGTCGTTATGTTGGATTTTCGGTGTCCGGTTTTAGATCAAAGGGCCGTAGTCTCACTTATGTGAGTAGACGGTTCTCCCAATTCCCAATCAAATTAATATAATTATCTTGAACTAAAAACAAGTTATTAACCAAGGGTTTGTAATCTCCACAAAGGAGTAGACAAAACCTAATCAAGAGTTTGTAGTCTCCAAAGGAGTAGACAAAACTCAAACAAGAGTTCGTAGTCTCCAAAGGAGTAGACAAAACTCAACCAAAAAGAGTTTGTAATCTCAAAAGGAGTAGACAAAACTCAACCAAGAGTTTGTAATCTCCGAAAAGGAGTAGACAAAACTCTAATAGAAGTTAAGTTCAATTGCACGTCTTATAAACCGGTTGTTATATGTTAAAACCATTGACTTGGATAATGTAATGAGTCATTCATAAATGAATTTTCCTTCCAAGTGCATTCTCCCCTACACCGGGAATATCCAAATACCTTAGTGGGATAAAACGTTACACGTTACAAAGACTAAGTAAGAGACTTACTTGTCTTACTTTGTAGAAAGGGTATTCCCAGGTTTTGTCAATACAAAACTAAACTAAGATGGATGCCTATCCTTTGTCAATACAAAGGAACTATATTGGTCTTTCGAGTTTTGCAAACAAGCTTATAAGAAGGTCTATCCAATGTCAATACAATGGAACTAAAAGCTTTATTGTTGCAAAAACGAATGTGAAATCAAGTGCAAATGACTCTCCCTTTTATAAGCATAGGGGGCCACGGATTTGGGGGAATTAAAAGCGGTTAAAATCGGTTATGAAAGTTACTTGGAAGTTACTTGTAAGATGGGCCTTGAAGCCCTAGAAAGCCCGAGGCCCACATAGGGAGCCCAAAACCGCTCCCCGGAGCTAGCTTAGAGCTAGCTTATTTTTCTTGGTCCAAACACTTCCAATGAGCTTCATTCACTTTAATATAGCTAGGGTAAGCTCCAATATTCACAAATACTCAATATCTTAGCTCAAGCTAGTGTAGCTCCTTAAGAAGCTCACTAGTTGCTTCATTGACATTCACTAAGCATTTGCGCTTGGATTGCTCCCAATTTTTAACCACATATTCTTTAACCAATATAAGGCCTAAGAACCAAAGGTGTGCCGATAAAATATGGCTAAAAAGCCCCAAATGTCGGCCTTCTAAAAGCTAGCACAAGGTGACCTTGTCGTGAATCACCTTGCTTTGATTCGACTCTCCTTATAATAGTAGTTGTTCTTAGTGCCGGTCACTTGGGTTGCCTCCCGCAACCCGGACCATAGTGACACACATGTGAACAACTCATTGCACCTTGTATCAAGACAAGCTCAACGGTTACAATGAAGACTTAGCCCAAATCTCCAACACGTTATAGGGACGGAGGAAGGGGTAGCAAAGACAACCGAAGACTTTAAGAAATCTATAATCAGGAATGCGATTGAAGAGAAGTTGGTATGGAGACTTGAGATTGAGAGTAGGTGATGTGGTTCGATTATGAAGGAAGGTGGCAGTGTGAAATGTGTGTTCTCAGAAAAGTTTGGGTAGAGATGCTTGAGCTAGTAGAGCGAGGCCTTTTTCAATTATAATACGGTTTCGACGTTCGGCTGCTCCGTTTTGTTCCTGTGTGTACGGGCAAGAAATTCGATGGATGATACCATCGGTACGTAAGAGTGAGGAAAGAGCGACAAATTCACCACCACCATCTGTTTGGAGGGCTCGGATTTTGGCGTCAAACTGTGTGTGAATCATGGCTTGAAAGTTTTGGAATATTGTGCGAACTTGTGATTTGTGAGATAGGAAATATATCCAAACAAATTTTGTGGCATCGTCAATGAAGAAAACAAAATAGCGAGATCCATTCAATGATAACACCGGGGCCGGACCCAAACATCCGAAAAAACAAGATCAAATGGTTTGGTTGACATAATGGGACTAATAGGTAAATGTTGACGGTGAATCTTTCCTAATTGACATGCCTCACAAGTGAGAGGGAGTTTAGTAGTAGACACCGGAAGATTGAAGGACGATACGATGTTGCGAAGCACAAAATCATGAGGATGGGCTAAGCGACGATACCACCCTTCCAAGATTGTACAAGAGCTCAACAAGGCATTAGGAGGGGAGGGTGATGTAGCAGGCATGAGCCGGTAGAGACCCCGATCAAGCGTTCCGCAAAGATGTGTTTGTCCCTACATAGACTTGACAAGGCAATAAGTAGGAAAAAATACCATGTAGGCTTGGTTATCTCTAGTTAACTTGGATACACTAAGCAAACTCTTTGTAATGGATGAAACATGTAGGATATTAGGTAGATGAATAGAAGCATGCGACGTAGATAAATATGTAGAACCAATATTTGAAATAGACAAGTAGTTACCGTTTCCGACTTGAGACGATCATTTCCTTGATAGGGATCCGACACTTGAAGATGATCAAATTGGGACGTGACATGGTCCGTAGCTCCGGTGTCGAAATACCATGAGGGGTCTACAATAGAGGAGGGTGAGGCCAAGTTGGCGACATTGGCGGAGCGTTGTTGATGAGGAGCAGGAGTGGTCCGACGACGAGGAGGGTAGTCGGCCTCATTGTGGCGGTTCCAGCAGGCAGTAGTTCAAGGCTTTTTGGTTAGTCTGACCACAAATTTGACACGGTACTTTTGGACGACTGTTTGTACTGAAACGGGAATCAGGCTGCTGAGACGGACGATCTGGAGATCGTTCAGAGGAAGGACGATATGCAGATCGATTAGGACCATTGTAGGTAGGACGACTGCGTTGTTGCTGAGGCGGAAAAGAGGATCGATTGTTTCTGCTGGACTAGTGAGCCACCGGTGGAGAGGGTGGGAGTTGAGAAGAAGCCGATAAAGTGGTGAGAGCAGTGGATTGAGTTTCACGTGAGAGGCGTTCCTCCTCTTGTAATAGGAGACCACCAAAATCATCAATATTGGGTTCTTCAGTTTTCATCATATATGCAGTGATGAAAGGACCATAAGAAGCATCAAGTCCATTCAAAATATACCCAGTAAGATCCTCCATGGTAACCACATAAAGACTGCCAACTAGAGCATTTGAAATTGATCGTTTCTTTTCGATGTATTCGTTCATGGACAAGGATCCTTTTTGAAGAGTTTGGAGCTGTTGCTTGAGTTTCATTCGTCGTGCCTGAGTTTGTGATTGAAAAGACTTTTCAAGAGTTTGCCACGCCTCATAAGCCGTGGTAGATCGAGCAACGAGCGCTAAAGCACGCTCGATGAGAGTGAATCGGATCCAGAGGAGGACAAGTTTATTCTTTTTCTTCCAAGATGTGTATTCGGGATTAATATTGGGAGAAATATCACCTTCTACAGGAAGAGTAGCATCCGGCGATTTGGTCGACGTAATGTAAAAATCGAGATCAAAGGCCTCCAAAGCTGATTGCAGTTGCACAGTGGACTTCCATAGGTAGTAGTTGTTATTGTCAAGCTTAACGTTGATTGGTGGAAGTTGGAAGTTGATCGATGACGAGTCTGTGGTGGCGGAAAGGATGGAGTTTGTGTTTGAAGTAGACATAGTGAATGAAGGACGGTGATCTGGATTTTAATCAGAAGCTCTTATACCATATGAATAACGAGATTGAACAAGAGATTGAATCAACTTTTCTGCTATTCATTGATCTCCACTACAAGATATATATATATATATATATATATATATATATATATATATATATATATATATATATATATATATATATATATATATATATATATATATATATATATATATATATATATATATATATATATATATATATATATATATATATATATATATATATATAGGGTGTGGTTCCCATGAGAACATCTCTAACGTGAGAACATGAGAACAATTGTACACCGTTGGATGTGAGTTTTAAGGGTTGAGATTTAGAGTAGATATCAAAAATAATAATAACTACGAATAATAATAATTAGGAATCCAACAATAACTACGAATAATCCACTCAACCAACAATAACTACGAATAATACATTAAACGATATGACACATTATATATATATATATATGTTAACCATATCTTTACAGAAAGTTCGAAGCATGAAGTTAAGGAGGGCATGCATGCTCGGTATCAGCATAATGAAACATAATGACGAGTTATGAGGTAGGTCGGCAGATAATTGATTCAACATCATGATGAAAGACTTTCTCTTTGTAACATTTGATGACACGTGTGAATTGGAGATGAACAATATTAATTTGATATGTGTTATTATTGAAGATGATGGAAAGAAGTTTCTTGCCGAATGAAAAAGACTAGTAAGTTCAGTTTTAGCAAGTTATGCTTAGCTTTTGCTGAACAGATTGTGGTGTCAAAGGGTTCTAGAAAGCAGGGCCGTCCAATGAATTTTGATGGCCCTGTTCCAAAATTAAAATATCTCCCTACTTAAAATAAAATTTTGTGTTCGTCTTCTTTCACACCCTAATTCTAATTTAGTCTTTCACAATTTCGGGTTCAATCTTCATTCTTCCGTACAGAAACAATGAATTGTGTAAACAAATCTTTAAGTTTGTCGTCTTCAGAATAGAGATTAGAGAATCAAATGATTTTGTGTAACCAAATATTCGAGTTCATAGTCTTCTGAATAGAGATTAGAGAGTGAGGACGATATTGTAAAACTGATTTACTGATTTGATGATCTGCACTTGGAATTGCGTTTAGGTATGAAGACGTCGATTTAATAATCTGCAAAATATAAAAGCAAACGAACAGTCAATTTAGGAGAGGAAAAGTAGAAGATATATTTTTTTAAATTTGAGTAAAAGGAGAAAATAGTAGATAAAATAGGAGAGATATTGTGTTATATTTGTACAAAAAGAAAACCTACGGCAGTCTTTAGATACTAAATCTTTATTAGTAATAATACTATATAAAAGAATGAAAAATATGGGGCCCTTTAAAATTGGAACCCTGTTCCGTTGGGTTCTTTGAAATCCCTATTGGACGGCCCTACTAGGAAGCCTCCAATGCTGCTTACATTTAATGTTCATTGGCTTAAGATGCAGAAAGGGTTCACAACTTGTATTATGCAGAGGAAGAACAACTACTAACTATGCAATATTTGGAAGTGTAAAAACAAAGGCAAAATCTTTCAAGCTCCAATGATAGTGTACTTTGTAGAAACTTATTTCTAAATTAATCATGTTGGATCAAATTTCACTTTTTAAACACCCACAAAAATTGTTAAACATGAAGGCACGTGTGATGTAGTATTCAAGGCAAGAAGCTTACATAGCTTAGGTTGTTAAAAGAGCTGATGAGGAAGTGTCAAGGTGAATGAAGTACATTTCTTAACTTATTTGAATGAGGAGAACAAAAAGATTATGTTGCACCGGAAACTTCAAGGGTCTGAGATGAGAAGAGTTGAAAATTTTCAATAGCTAAAAAAGTATTTTGAAAAGAGATATGGCTAGAGAAGTTGTTCTAGAACGCAGAATACTCATAGAAGCTGAAAAACTTCAACGTCGTGTTGTGAGTCTGTGATACAATGTAAAAAGGAAATGGATTGAGCTTTTCCATATACATATCCATTCTACATCTTTGTCTCCACTGTCGACACATGGGTCTCTTCAAGAGATCTACTACCCTCTACCTGATTGTGGTTTTACATGACCATCGCATGTCGCATGACCCTTCATTGGCCATCCATGACCCAATAAACTGGGTTGAGCTTTTTCCTTAGACATATTCAGCAGGCTCCGGCCCGAGAGGCTGGAGAGAATGCTATGCCTGATACTAACCATGTTGCACCATTTCATGATCCTTCTAACCAGGCTAGAGGGAGCTAGTACGCACCTCCTCCTGACTTCTACTCTCGTATGGAGACACATATGTCAGATTTCACCGTATTTTACGAGGAGCAGCGAGGCCATATTGCATCTCTTACTTTTGTTGTGTCTGAGATTTCATCCTAGATGCGTCATATATTCACTCGCTAAGATGAGCTCCATGCCCTTCACACTGATCTTCTAGCTGAGTTCAGACCACGTGATCACAACGGTGGCGGTGCAGCTACTTTCTCTGCCTCTGCGGGTGGAGATGATGATTTTGATGAGTGATTCTTCTTTCTTCCTTTTCCACCACAAAAACACCTTGCACCATGTTTTTGTGAGTATTTTTATTTCTTTACTTAGTTGTCTACCACATTGGGGACAATGTAGAGTTGAAGTATGGGGTGTCTGTACTCACTCAAGCATTCTTATTTCACTTTCTTGTAACACGTTTCCCTTTCTTGATTTTTTTTTTGTTTTTGTCAAGTTTTTCCATGCATTTCTACTTGCATTTAGTGTAGTTGAGTCGGACGGAATCTGTATTCCCTTATGAAAACTTGATATAATGGAAAAATATTATTTGATAATTGATGTGTCTATGATGCTTTAGATTGTATATTTTGTTATTGTTTATGCACATGATTTTTTGATGATTAACTCATCCAAACGTTACCATGTGAGCGCACTTGACCTTTGGACATGCATTTTCATGCGTTCTTTCTTTCATATTTTTGTGTGATCTTCACCATGCTTTGTTTCTTCTAGAACTTGAGATTGATTCTTTTCGAAGACTACGCCTTCATTATTCTATATACTTCTTTGTAAAGATGACTGAAACCCTCTTTGTTAAGCTTATGTGTCCTTTCCTACTCTTATATATGTTTTCCTTCTATTATCCAATTCGTGCCTTTATTCTCCCTTCTTTAGTGCTCCTCAAAAAAGCCTCACAACAATGATATGACCTCATTTGACCCTATCAGTGGTTGTGATGGAAGCAATTAGTGAAGAAATCAAGTACAGGGTGTTCCCTCAAAGAAGTGTGAATTTTTGCAAGAGTTATTGTGCTAGTTTTGAATGTATTATTTTTATGGAAGATCCTTTCATAGGCGGTGAAAGGGACAAAAGAATCCGCCATCCTTGTTGTTTCAAATATGTAAGAGTTGGTTTCAAAGTGAAGAAAATCTTAGTCTTGAAAGAGAAGATGAAGAACAAGGCAAGTGCTACAAAGGGAAAAATGTTATGTTATGTGGAAAAAGTGCAATGATGAAGAAAAGTGTGAGTTGGTGGATCATTGAAGGTATTCAAGTATTGATCAAACTCAATGCCCCAGATATTATTTGTCATTTTGACATATGTTTTAGTCTACCAACATTATATTTTTCATGTTCCATATCCCTGCTACACCCTATGAAAAGACCTCATGATTCATAACTTGTATTTTATTTTCATGTGACAAGTGGTGGAGATTAAGAACGTTTTGACAAGCCTATGGTAAGATCTTTACATGGATGTTGAGTTTGAGTGATTATAGTTTTATGCCTAAACACATCATGTGACATTGAGTGAAACACATTATCCTTTGAGTTGTCTAGAGAGTTATGATTCATCTTTCTTTTTTGACACTGATTGATGTTATGATTCTATGGTCTGAAAAGTTATTTGATCTTCTTCCTAGCCGAGGCTTGATTTTATTTGCATGTAGTGTTCCGTATGTCATTGTCTTACTCGGGGACAAGTAAAGTTTAAGTATGAGGTATTTTCATAAGTAAAAAAAGCCTTTTTATGTCATCATTTGCATGCATTTCCTACCTCATTTGGTTTGGTTTGTGTTCATATAGAGTATATATTCTTCCTCGTGCATAGTGTGGTGTGTACTTTGGTTTATTTCATATTTCAGGCTTTTGAGACCAAAAATAAGCAAGAACGATGAAAGAATGCCAAAATACGGATTTCAATCCTGCTTGAGGTCAAGGACATCATGAAAGACACTTATATTGATTGATGATCGAAATTTCATGGTAGACTCGTAGAAACACTGAGTGAGAGCTACATGAGTTGGAAAAAACGGTCTTGGTTTGTCTATGCTCAAGGTTACTTTAGATGGTTACCTACAATGTTCATATATCAATGTTCACGAGGTTCATATATGTAATCTACTTTAGTTCATATATTATAGTGGAGATTCTTGTTTTTTTATAAATTACATTCCCCCCTTATTCTTGTTACAAGCAATCATTGCTTGCTTTCTTTGTCATTTCTTGAAAATTAACAAAACATATTTTCTTCTTCCCTTTCCTCTCTCTCTCTTCTCCATTTTCTTCTTCCCTTTCCTCTCTCTCTCTTCTCCCTTTACTTAGCGCAATTCCTATATATATATATATATATATATATATCCAAACAGTCGCGATTCCCGTGATTCGATACCCGATATACTACATTTGATCCCGTAATACTTGTGGGTAAGGTTGTTGTTACCTCGGTAAAACTTCCACGATCACTAGAATCATAGTTACTAGACTTCGACAACATATTATTGAAGTAGAGATCATTACTAGGAATAGTATAGGTAATAAAGTATTTATCTCACAAACTTTGCTCTCTCCTTCATACATCAAATACCCATTCAAATTTTGAAGGAGGTAGTTCATTTTAATGGTATCTTTTGCTATGAAAATTAATAAGTCACGACCAATCGCTTTCACAAGTAGGGTTATATCCTTCGATACCAGTTTTCAGTCATGAACAATTGAACGGTGTGGTTTCTAGGATTACTACATATATAGCTTTAAGATATTGATATGCGATATTAAGGAGATCTTCAAGATACTACAAACAATGTATGTACTATACACAAAAGGTTTTCCAAAATATATATTGAGGTATGATAAATTTACAATATTTATACTCGCCCTCGTATACATACATATACTTACAGTTATACCGTGAATATTTATCATATATGACCTTATAAATCTTTTTTTCGTCTAGTTGATGCATCTTGATGATTTATGAAATGTCTACACTAATGTCATCTGTCATCGATTATCAGAACTAATAAAATTTTAATTTGAATATACAATATTATTATATTCATCATAAATATAAATCTTTCAAATAATTACAACAAACCGTACAAGGTATCAACTATGTACTCCCTCTATCATAATTAATTGTCGTTTTTAACTTTGATACGGTTTTTAAGAAAAATATTAAATAACATAGATTTTTTTAAAAATTTTTTAAATTTTATCACTTATTTAATATTCAACCTTCTTTTAAACCAATAAGAAAGATTTTAGACCTAACAATAATCATTTTCACCAAATTTCAAAAACATTTCTTATAATTATTGTTCATTTATTGGCCTAAAAAACTTAAAACTACAAATAATTGTGATCAAATTTATAAGGAAAAATAACATAAAATAATACCAACTATCAACATTGAACCGAAAATAATACGAACTTTAAAAAATTACTATGAGCGATCCAAACTATCAATGTATTAACCAAAAATAATACGTCATATATTTTTCGGCAAAAACCCTAACTCCGGCGATGACATGGCAACCGGAATGTTACATGTCATCAAATAAATGGGTTAAATGTGTTATGTGGATTTTATTTTGAAAAAAAATAATTTAATAATATTAAAAATATTAAAAAAAATTATTTTTAAAATTTTAAATAATAATTTTTTAAAAAAATTGAAAAATATTTATTTTTAAAAAAAATAATTTTTTAAAAATAAAGTTTGAAATTTATTCAAAATAGATTTGTAAAAAATGTAATAATATTTATTTTTCCAAAAGATATAAAAATATAATATAATTTAGAATATTTTTTTAATCAAATTTATTTTCGGATTTTTTTATATAATGAAAATTTTAATTTAAAAAAAATAATTTGTAAAAAAAATATTCGAATATAATTTTTCTTTTTAATCTTGTAACCTAATCCCTAAATAATTTTTTTCCAAAATTATTTGTAAAAAAAATTTTTCCTAAAAAAATATTCAAATTTTTTTTCGGATTTTCTTTTTAACAAAATTTTTTATTAAAAAATTTCATTAAAAAAAATATTTTTACACTTTTTACAAACATGTTTAAAAAAATGTTCAAACTTTATTTAAAATTTATTTTACAAAAAATATTTTTTAAAAAATTGTTGTACAAATGTTTTTTATAAAATTATTATTTAAAATTTTAAAAATATTAAATATTAAATATTTTAATATTTTAAATATTATTAAATTGATTTTTTGAAAAATAAAATCCATTTCACACATTTACTCCATTTATTTGATGACATGTAACATTCCGGCTGCCACGTCATCGCCGGAGCTAGAGTTTTTGCCGGAAAAGTATCACGTATTATTATTGGTAAATACATTGATAGTTTGTATCGTTCTTAGTAATTCTCAAAGTTCGTATTATTTTCGGTTCAATGTTGATAGTTGGTATTATTTTAAGTTATTTTCCCAATTTATAATAATAAAACGTCTTATTTATATTACAAAAATGCACCTAGGTCAATGGATTCTACATGATTTATTGTATAATTTGTACCCGTGAACCGAAGATATATGTATCTCCGAAGATATATGTATAATAGAACCGATCCGTATCTAGTCCCAATACGTTTTTTGAACATAAGATTTCAATCCCAAGCTTGTAAAAATTACAGCTGAAAGTAAAAAAGAAAAGACAACCCTTTTACAACAAAAAAGACACACTCCAAAACAATCTTTAAGTATTCAAAATATTAAAAAAGAAAAAGTAAAATAAGAGATCTGAAATGAAATATAGTTTAGTTTGATGTATGTAGAATCACATGGCCCTGACAGCGTCGAACCTTGGCTCTTTAGGGAGGAACTTCTGATCAGCATAAACAGACATATAATCTCCAAACATGAACTTTGGGTAACTCTTTGCATCATTCTTCGTCCCCTCAACCTCAACAAGCTGTGGAGCAGGAGCTATGGTAGCCTTAAGAGAAGGATTGTAAAATGACGCAATTGACCTTCTATTCCCATCAGTCTTAGCAAATACTCTATGCCAAACACTCTTGTATCTCCCATTGCTCAACACTTCAATTTGATCGCCCGTGTTTATCACTATCGAGTTACGAATCGGTTGCACGTCGATCCATTCTCCATCCTTGAGAATTTGGAGGCCGTCTACGTTGTCGTCTTGGAAGAGCATGACTACACCGCCCGCATCCGTGTGGGCCCGGAGAGCGGTCACCCGATCCGGATGTGGGCATGGTGGGTAGTGGCTCACCTTAGTGCCGAAGAAGGCAGTTTCGGTTTCGGTTTCTCCTCCGTTGAATGCACTCTTGATGTAACCTTTAGGTAACCCTAAATTCTCGTCCATCACTTCCATTACCTTGTGAGATAGCTTCCTGATTTCATTTCTGTATTTCCTCATTGTTTCCCTGTCACACAACTCGATTACTTATAGAACTAATCTAAACAAGTAATGTTTATAATGATCTATGTGGGACTTACTTGAAACCAGGAGTAGCAGAAGGCCATTCATTATCATCCAAGAGCAAGATAACATCCTCCCAATCAATACCTTCCACCTTGTCTTGGCTTCCTTTCGCCATGATTTCCTCCAACATCTTCACAGGTTTAGATGTCTTGAATCCTTCTTCCCTCTCCGTTTTGTACCAGTCTGAGCACACTTTCTTCACCTTCTCAAGAAGTTCCTCCGATATCCCATGATTCACCAGCTGACCCCATAAATCAAAAATCAACATTAATTCATATGAAAACGGCGACGTACAGATATATATATTATATATATCCTTACCTGAAAAAAACCCCATTGTTCACAGCAAGTGTGGATCTGGGCGAGTGTTTGAGCTCTTTCTTCTCCATTGAGCTTCGAGAAATCTATCACAGGGATTGCCATATGCAGATCGATCTGGTTTGAAATAAGAGCCGAGGAAAGTGAGGAAGGTACAGCTTTGTCTGTGTTGAGTACTTAGGAAGAAGGTGGTTAAGGCTATTTATAATGCAGTTTTTTTCCCGCTAATTGGGGTCAACTAGCACAAAATTAATAGCCAAAAGTTAAATAATTGAACAGCAGACATCCAGTTGCATGCCGTTTTGGACGGCTACTTTATCGTAAAAATAATCAAAATTAACCAACACTTGACATTCAAATGCCTTATTAATTAGCTGATTACTGATGATAATAAAACCATTCTTCGTCCTCTTCAAATCTATGTTCCTCTATCAACTTACAGGCTGCGGTATTCAAGCATAATGAAATAGATGGGTAATTTTTTAAAACAAGAATAATAATTAAAAATATAGACAACTTTTTTTTGTTTTAGTTGGAGATCTGATCAAGAGGGAAAAAAGACACATTGTACTGCTCATGTATTTTTGTTCTTTCCTAAAAGGACAGATCTGATTCATAATCCTGAGTCATTACTATTTTAATATTTATATTTGTGAACCCAAATCGACCTCAATTATTGGCCCGTGGAGAGACAATTATACCATCATCACTGTACTATTCATTTGTTAATCATGCCAAAACCTATTGTTATTCATAATACCATTTTCATTCCTTAGCTATTATCATATTTATTATATACAAAACCAAACATTGCCCTGTCATACTAGCTTGTCTACTAACTAGAAACTATAGTTGAAGCTCAAATTTATGGCTAGCTGGAGTTCACGAGTAGTTGTAATATGTAGATTATTGAAATTTTTGTATTAAATGATAGAAAATATAGCTAAATCGGTAAATGACAAACGTAAAGCTCAATGTAAAGATTGTTACAAGGCATGTGGAATCCTATGTGAATGAGCAAGGACCACCAAAATGGTACTTGCTTCTCGCTCAAAATAGAAGTTCGAGGTTTCAACGCTCGAGTTGGCAGCGGTCGAAGGCTAAGCCCTACTGCAAAAACAATTTTTTTTTTTTATGTATAATAAGAATTTCCATGACTTTTAATACTACAACCTTACCGACCATTTAAATTCCTAGTCTGAGCGGTCTCAAAGAACTTCATTACATGTTTTGAAGGAAAAGTTAGTTCGAAAATTCATATACACGACTCGTGTACAATAAACCTTTTAAAAATTTATATCTCGTACAAGAAACACAAAGTTAATGTATTAACTTACTATATAGAAGTAACTTGAAATTTTATGGCTATAATATTCTTGTACATGATTCTTCTAACATAAATAATTGATTGAACGGTCGAAAATAACTAAAATAGCTACATGAAATCTAATTTAAATATTAAATTTTATCTTGTATAAAATTGAATGATAGACAATAGGAGAGAGAATTGAATATTGTCTTAGTAACCTTGTATTTAAATGAATTTAAGAGTTAATCTTATCAACTTATATCGTAATAATAATGAGAGTTATGAATACATATTCTTGTAGAGTTGCTGAAAATTGATATATTAAGTTAAGTGAAAAATCAATCCTTATAAGTTATAATTATAATTATGACATATACTTTCCCTTCACATGTTCCCTTTCGGTGTTAATTTCTCTAAACATGTTATCAAAAAATTTGAACTTGAATATTCAGATCAATACTTAGGGCCCGTTTGGTTTGAACTCCGGAATCGAAAACCGAATGGAAACGAATATAGTTCATACGTATATCCTAATTCATGAAAATTTAGAATCATCCCTTGTGGTTTGAAATAATTGGAGTAGAGTTTGATTACTTTTAATACCCTATAGGGAAACAAAATGTGGGGAAACAAGTGCATTTTGCATTAAACCAAAAGAATGATTCCATAAAATTTCATGAATAAGGATATACATATGGACTAAATTCGTTTTCATTTCGTTTCCGTTTCGAGAGTTAACAAACGGGCCCTTAGTATCATTGAATCACTGGACAAGTGATGAGTATTGCTACGTATGTTTATTTATTTAAGATTAATAAACATCTACTAAATTATAAGATATGCTAGTAGCGGATTATCTTGTAATATTTAGTAAAATTCAACAAAGATTATTAGCTTTAAAAAAAACAAAAAAAAAAACAAATAGGTTATTTACCGAAGAAGGTTGACCTTTTTTTAATGCAATCTGCAATATCAAGTTTTCCTTTTGACTTTCTAACGGTTTACATTTGTAACTGATAAACGTTGAATATTCATTCTACGTAACTGTAATTGCACTGATTTAGAGGCATGTTTTATGGGTTAAGCAAAGCCACGTATTCATTAAATTATATCATTGATATGTAACATTATATCACTATTATTGTTCAATATATATTCACATCACAAATTATATTAATATTTGACATTATTTGAAATTTTAAGATAAAATTACTCTCATACAAACAATTACAAGATTGTGTAATTATTATTGTCTTTTACATTATGATACACTTTAATTTTAGATTGTAGATCAATATTGGCCAATAATTTGGATTAACGTAATAAATCGTATATCATTAATTCATAATATCAACAACTGGAATATTTCTCTCTGGATCTGAATTATTGTATATAAATTACAAGCACAAGAACAATCAAATCATTTGTGTACAAGAAAAACAATCGAATAATATTTTTGATATTTTTGAACAATTTGTATACAATACAATAAGGGCCCGTTTGGTACCAACTCCGGAAACGAAAACGGAATGGAAACGAATTTAGTCCATATGTATATCCATATTCATAAAATTCTATGGAATCATTCCTTGTGTTTATATGCAAAATGTACTTGTCTCCCCATATTTTGTTACCCTATAGGGTATCAAAAGTAATCAAATTCAACTTCAATTACTTCAAATCACAAGGAATGATTCCAACAACTTTCATGAACAAGGGTATACATATGGACTAGATTCGTTTCCATTCTGTTTCCGATTCCGGAGTTCAAACCAAACGGGCCCTAATTGTGTACCAGAAAATTAGTTACAATATTTCTTGTACAAGAAGATTAGTGTACAAAAGAAAATTCAAGTATCATAATTCACGTATATTTATAATTTTCAAAACAAGAATAAATCGTGGGATCCAACTTTTTAAGATAGTATTAGGTTGGGAGGGAGGGGTACCAACAAGAGATCAATTCTCCATGACTACATTCGTTTATTAAATTTTTATATTTCTTGTAAAAATCATAAAATTACAAAAAATACCTCTCATTTACAAGAAAAAACTTACCAATACGTCTTAATTGCGTGTCTATTGGAAAACTATTCTAGCTTTAAACTAGATAATCTTGTAATTATTCACCTTCTTTATTTAAATTTTTGTATTATAATTTTCAAATTCAATAGATTTATTCTTCTAACTAAATAGGATGAATCGACATATGATAATAAGGTCAAATCTGTCATTATTTGTTAAATGATGCAATTTACCTAATAATTTATATGTCTAAGTTATCTATAGTATATAAAATTTATGTTTGGGACCTTGGGTACTTCATCCAATTCTCTCTAGAAATAAAACCTAGAGTAAATGAAAAATAAATAAATAAAAGAAAACAGAAAAACTGTAACAATGTTTTCTTCTTAAGGTAGACCTGCATCTAATGTATGTACATGCTGCTGCAACATTGCAAATCTTCTATCCACTGTATGTCCCAATTTTGTGTTCTTTTTCTAATTATCTCACTATTATTTAAAATACAAAAATATCAATTAAAAATAATTGTTTATGATTTTAGGATGGAATGAAGTGAAATATGAAGTTGAAGAGTGTGACAAAGGTGAGTTAAGTTAGCAGAGATCCGGAGTTGTGTTGCGGGAGTTGGAATTTGACTTTGTTAAGTTTCACGTGGACAACGGTCATTGAGTTTGCGGGTAGGAGGTCTAGTGATAAAGATTGTACTGAAGTATAAAACTAAAACACTTCTTATATGTGTAGTAAGGTTGTGTTTGGCATGTTACCTGTTAAACTAGTGCAAAGTGTTTATTAGTGTTATGCAAGAGTGTTTTGGTGAAACACTTGTTTTTAGTGTTCAGAAACACTAAACAATATTTGGCATTTTTGAACTCGTAAACACTAGTGTACGGACAGAAGTGGGGTAAGGGTTACCGATTTTCCTCAAAACTCATCGCTCTTTTCTTTCTTCTGGTTTGTTGGGCGACAGGGCGACTCCAAGCCAACCATCGCCGGATTATCTTCTGGTTTGTTGGGCGACAGGGCGACTCGAGAGAGAAACAAGCCATTATCTCGCTTCTCTTCTTCTTCAGATTCGTCTTCTCCAGGTTCAATAACCTCTCGCTTCTCCTCATCTCCAGGTTAGTCAATAACCATCGCCGGATTAGAGTTTTGTTCTGTCAATTTAGGGATTCTTCATGTCTGTTCGTTCACTCATCATTTCCCTCTCCATTTGACAAGGTTTATTCTTCACCAATTTCTGTCACTTTAGGTTTATTCTTCATGTCTGATCGTTCACTCAATTTATTTAGTGAATTTAGGGATTTATTATAGTATTTGATGAACCATTCGATTGCTTCTGTTATTCAGCAGATAAGTACATATTGAGTGTTCATGATTTTAGGGAAGGTAGTTCATTCGAACCTAAGGGTTAGTATTGGTTGTGATATTGATGTTTACTTGTTTTACACTACCATGAATCTGCCCATTTGTGATATTGATGTTTACTTGCTCATAAAATTGGTTGATTGTGAATTATACTAAGCGTAATTATAAAGCTATTCAGGTTTGCTGAACCTAAGGGTTAGTATTATTTTGGGTCCATTTTGTGTATTTTGTGAACCTGTGTACTTGATCCTATCTGTTACAAATTGACCAAAAATCTGCTGCATAACATCCCGACTTACCTTCATCATACGCTGCTACTTTCAAACTGAATGAGTATTTGAGACGAACAATTCATGGTACTGAATGATGATTTTTTGACAGAATATTGTATTGCTTGAAAACATTAGAGTTTTGCCCAACAGTTTTCACCCTTCATCAGTGTCTTGTTTTACACTACCATGAATCTGCCCATTTGTGATATTGATGTTTACTTGCTCATAAAATTGGTTGAATGTGAATTATAG
Organism: Fagopyrum esculentum; assembly: GCA_033239045.1. Lineage (NCBI taxonomy): Eukaryota > Viridiplantae > Streptophyta > Magnoliopsida > Caryophyllales > Polygonaceae > Fagopyrum > Fagopyrum esculentum. Next base: position 25,822,914 of record BSUD01000006.1, on the reverse strand, counting down.
TAAGCGTAATTATAAAGCTATTCAGGTTTGCTGAACCTATGGGTTATTATTATTTCCATTTTGTGTATTTTGTGAACCTGTGTACTTGATCCTATTTGTTACAAATTGACCAAAAATCTGCTGCAGAACATCCCGACTTACCTTCATCATACGCTGCTACTTTCAAACTGAATGAGTATTTGAGACGAACAATTCATGGTACTGAATGATGATTTTTTGACAGAATATATGACAGTAATAAATACAGGATGTTGGTAGTGCATTTCTCATATGTCAATCTGTTGTATGACAAATACTGAATGATGATTACAATCTTGTGTGTTTTTGATAAGTAACAACGGACGAGGATTCAAGTTATGACAGCGGTGATCCGGAGTACTACAACTGGGGAGAGGGGATATATATGGAAGATCCTGATCCCATCGAAGATGAGATGTTAGCATATGCCTTTGATGATTGTGGGGCGTCAGAAAGTTTAAGGGACTTTGTGGAAGGGCTACGTGCAGACAAGAGAAGATTGAGATACGAATGTCGATTGCTACACGTGAGGGAAAGGGAGAGTGATGCTACTGTTGAGTCATTGAAAGGTGAACTTACTGAACAGAAAGAAATGACCAAGATGATTAAGAGGGAAAATTGTGTTAAAGCATTTGTTTGGGGCTTACTTACCGGAATGGCACTTGTTTCTTATGCAATGTACTATTAGCTACCAGATTAGTACCTGTTTCGTACGTAATGTACTATTGTTGTTCTATTTTAAGATTGACAATGTACCAGTTTGGATATGTATTGCAATGATCTTTTCTTTACGTTTCCTTTCATATTTCATAATAATATGAATCATTTCCAAAACACCAACATGAAACACACTGACATTGATGTCTTCCAATAAAAGTTTACACATTCCTTGTTGCATTACTAATAAAAGTTTACACCAACAAAAAGAAATGACCAACTGTCTCGAAAATAAAACTTACATATAACAGTGGGAAACAATAATGTCAATTACTAATAAAAGTTTACACATTCCTTGTTGCATTCCAAATAGCCGAAGCAATACGGTCTAATGGAGCTCATTCCTCTACCACTGACATTGATGTCCTCCACTTCCTCTACGTCGTTATGGCTCGTACTTGCCAACTCCTCGTCATCTTCTGATAAATCATCATAGCCTGAGTATAATCGAATGAAATTATACAAGGCAAAACAAGCAAGATGAATGTCAACTTGTGTGTAGTCCGGATAACATGGCATAACAGATAACAACTTCCATCTCTTCTTTAAGATTCCAAAACATCGTTCGATACAGCTTCTTAGAGAAGAGTGTGCCTGGTTAAATGCTTCCTTTTTGTTGCTTGGTGGCTCGGTGTCAAATTGGTTTAGGTGATAGCGTACCTTCGAATACGGCACTAGAAATTCCGGTCTATCTGGATAACCCTTGTCACATCGATAATACTTCTCTGGTGGTGGATGTGGAAAGTTGAGATTGAGGTTGCATATGGCATTATCGAGAACCTTTGCATCATGAGCGGACCCTTCCCATCCAGACATCACAAAAGTAAACAACATATTAAAATCACACACAACAAGGACATTGAAAGTGACTACATGTTTCCGGCCGACATAAGGAACTTGCGAGACTTCTTCTATACATGCACTTATATGAGTACCATCAAGGCACCCAATGCAATCCTGAGAATAATGTATGTTTAGTATTCATTAGTGTAACAATAATGTAAAAAGTGTTGATATGTTTACCTTAAAGTAATCCCTGTATCTCGGGTCAGCAGCAATGTGCGTAGGGGTTCTTGGAAAATTTGGATTTCGTGGTCGGATAATATCTCCTGCAAGTCCGCACCCTTCATGTCCACGACCAGTAATAGAATTTAGAACGTTGTGGAATGCACGATGGACAGTCTCGGTGGACCTTTGAAAGTGCTCAGCGACAACACGAACATAACACCCTTGTGCAAGAGTGTATAAGAACAACCCAACTTTTTCAATGACCGATACCTCTCTAGATGGTGTTAGCCCGTAACTATGCTCTAAATCGTTGCATAGACGCAAGAAAACCTCGGCATTCATTCGGAACATATTGACTGTGCGAATGTGATGACTACTTAAGATCTCCTCCATCCATAATCTTCCTCGGTCATACCCAGTGTAACAAGGCTCCTTATACATGTGCTTGTAGAAGTGATCGGCTGCAGCTGCGTACTGTCTTTGCAACTGTTGGTGAGCTGACAATAATTTTAGAGCACGTGTCTGTCCAGAACTCAAGTCCTTGTCACTACCATCACTATCACTACTACTTGTTGAACTTGACATTTTTGAACTTGATAATAAACCTGCAAATATATACCAACCAAACAAATGAAATTACAAACCAAATAAATAAAATTCATTGCATACAAAATAACATCCTTAACAATAACATCCGGACACTGAAATGACCAAACACACAAGAGAAATTAAGTGCATAAAAACATTAAAATCCTTAAGGTTAGAATCTGAAAACAACATATAAAGTACATCACATTAAACTCTGCTCATGCTCCCATTTCAACCAATTGTATCTTTTCTGATCATCCCCCATATTCACGATTAACTGCATAGCTTTCCATGAGTTGGTCTTTGACATTGTGAAACACCACAACGGACTTCCATCCACGATCAAGTTGTTCTGCACCATCCTATCAACAATTGCCAACACCTTCTGAAGCATTATCTCGTTCTCTTTTGCCTTAGAGTTAACCTCGTCCTGAAAGAGTGCGATCAACCTATCATTGTTCTCCTGTGAACGGTCTAGAAATGCTTCCAACTTTGATGACCCTATAGACTGTCTTCTTTTTCTCTTCAACGGACCCTTGTCTTTCTTACCCTTACTTGGCGGTGGAGGTTCTGTTGAATGTTCCGGCTCAACATTCACGTCAGCTGCAACTCCAGAGTAGCTAGATCCTCCACCTTCATTAACCGTACCAACAAAATTACGGAAAAAATCATCACCATCTCCTTCCCCTTCACCTAAAGCGACATCATCATCATCTGCAAGTGACAAACGATCCGGACTTGGCTCACGAACCATTCCAGATGACATGGCCAGACGACCAGTTGCTACACTTCCAGCAAAAAGGGAACTCAATAACTCTTCATAATCCGCATCCATTCCCTTATTCCTGTATTTCTTACAGTTTACATCTTCCTACAACACATAAAAACACATCAATTATTACTAAATATTCACATGTCAATTTATGAGAAAAAAATATATACAAATACAAACCAAATACCTTTATCTTCCTTTCCCACCATTCATTGGAAGCAGAGATCATTCGAGTATTTTCGTCCCAACCTAAACCCGTCTCTGAATTCCTAAGCGTTTTCCACGCCTTGTATTCTTTTTTCATTGACTCGAATTTATTCCTACAAAAATCTTTGCCTCCATTCTTCCCACACTTACTGATAAATGTGGGAGTAATAACCTTCCAATTGTACGCTTGTTTGCTTCCATTTTTCTTTTGGTATTCAAGTAAAATCGTCACTAGGAGTCTCAAAAGCTCATCAGTCCAGTTAAAATTTGGACCCCTAGTTCGATTTTAGAAAACGTTATTGTCATCCATGTAGACTCTACAATAGATTCATCATTTAGTTTATGTTCCATCAAATCCAGATTTATTAAAAATAACTTAAAACATTATTACACTGTCATAAGAAGATAATAGCCAATGTGAAAAGGATTATTCAAGCATCTCACAATCTGTAACAAAGATATTTTATAACATTTCTACACTGTCATAAGATAATAGCCACAACTGTCATTACAAATTTACCATGACTTGGCAAGTTGACAAGTAAATGCACAAGTTGACAAGTAACAAAGATTTTTTATAACATTTCTACACTGTCATAAGATAATAGCCACAACTGTCATTACAAATTTACCATGACTTGTCAAACACAGCCTTTAAAACATTTCTACACTGTCATAAGATAAATAGCCACAACTGTCATTACAAATTTACCATGACTTGGCAAGTTGACAAGCAAATTGTCTTAATATTCTACTGTCAACAATCTCACAATATACATTTCCGAAACTTTCAAGCATATCACAATCTGCATAATATTTACATATGCGCTTCATTTGAATCCTAGGGTCAACTGGAAGACAACCATGCTACTTTAACTGTCATTTACATTAAAAGCATGTCATGACTGTCATAATCTCACAATATATATATATCACACATTTCAGAAGTGAAGACAATCTGCATAATATTTCAGAAGTGAAGACAATCTGCATAATCAAATTTAGGATCGAGCTACTCAAATTTAAACATTCTCCTAGGGTCAACTGGAAGACAACCATGCTACTTTAACTATCATTTACATTCTAAAGCATGTCACGACTGTCATAATCTCACAATATATATATCACACATTTCAGAAGTGAAGACAATCTGCATAATATTTTAGAAGTGAAGACAATCTGCATAATCAAATTTAGGATCGAGCTACTCAAATTTAAACATTCTCCTAGGGTCAATTGGAAGACAACCATGCTACTTTAACTGTCATTTACTGATAGCATGAATTATAGTCTATATTTTGGGGTTTGTTTGGACGTTTTATCTTTCATAATCTGCATGTTTGTATGTGCATTATGTGATTTTACTACCATTTCATCTACCTTTGCGAGAATCGAGGTCTACACCTAGTTTCGTTGTAATTGCAGGTAATATGGTACGTTTTGCATCAAAAAGGAGCAAAAGGAGTCAAGAGTCATTTGGAGCTACATTTAGGAAGCACAACCATGGATTAAAGATTTACTTTGGACCAGTTTTGAGAGATTCTACATTCAGTTATGAGTCACCTCGGTTGACCAGAGATTCATCTCGACCGAGGCGATCCAGAGACGCCGACTCGACCGAGGCGAACACCTAGGACGCGGCGAGAATATTTTATTCTTGGCTGAGATCTTTTAAAATTGGAAAGTGATCTTATATTTTTGGGCTGAGCTTCTAGAAGGAAGGAGATATGCAGAATTATATATTTTACCTATATTTATGGGATAATATCTTCTTAAGATTTATTATCTTTGGAGGTTTATTTTTCCTATAAAAAGGGTTGATTTTCTACAATTTGAGGAGGCTGCATACACCGCATACGATCTCGATTACGGCGAAGAATACGCAGCAGCCGCATCATACTCCAATTTGGGAGAGAGTTGAAGAACCTTTTTGAAGGTTGAAGGAAGATTTGAAGACTATAGCTTTATAGCTTTTTGGAGGGTTTTGTAAGATTGTCTTCAATTCCTTTCCTTGTTGTTTTGTCTTGTTGGATCATTATCCAAGGAACGATTTTGTGTGTTATTTGATTCAGATATTGAAGTGTTTTCATTAAATTCTTCTTTGTTCAAATATTCACCTTCTTCCCATATATTTAATACTTTCATTATGATGATGAGTGGCTAATTTCCTTGTGTGATTCTAGGGTGATTGGCTGAAGGTTGTGGGAAAAACAATGATAGAATAATCTTAGATTCCAGTAGGATCCTGAAAGTTCGAGTCTTTAACCTTAACCCTAAGCATCTCGTTCGGTTGATGAACATCTCGGCCGGGGTGGAATTCTTCTGACCGAGGTGACTTATCCGACCCTAAACTGAGAGTTAAGTGTTAGAGTTTGCCAAATCCTATTCTTATTACACCTTTCCTGGTTCAAAGCAAGCCTAGGATGAGACTTGCCCGGTAATTCCTTAGTTTGTGTACCAACGATCATAAGTGTAGGTAATAAAGGTTTGTCCTTTATTGGGGTTTGAGTGTGCTTCCATCCCATCTTTGTGAGTTAGCCTGAGACTTACCCGGTAAAGGTTGATTCTATTCCCTTAGATGGTGTGTTAGTTTGAGGTTATAGTTCTTTATCTTAATTCCTTGAGACTTACCCGGTAATAGGAGTTACGGTTTAGGATTAGTGCGTAGTGAGACTTACCCGGTGATCTACCCCACTTTAGAAACGCCTTCCCCACGCAAAAATCTCAGCTTTGTCCGCTAATCTATAGATCTTGAGTTGGAACCACAACTAGAAGCTTTAATCCCTAGAATTACATGTTTGCTTTATTTGACATCTTATTCATCTTTGATTGTATTACTTGCTTTAGTGGTTAGCATTAACATTAGCACGCCGTGTTGGACTTTGTTTCACCAAGTCCCTGTGATCGACCCCTGGAATTTTCTTGCTTTTACTACGATTGACCCGTACACTGCGGGTTCGCATCCTTGTTTTAAGCTTAAGTCTAGGGTTATAAATTTAAAGCTTGCACACACCGTTTGGAGCGAACAAGTTTTTGGCGCCGTTGCCGGGGACTTGGTCTAGACCGAGCCGGTTGCGGTTTGCTTTCGGGGCACTTGCCCCTGTTGCTACTAACTACTCTTTCTATGAGTTTTGTAGTTTTCAGGATTTCCGATGACTACATTTGATCCAGCCTGGATAGCAAGACAAAGTGCTAGGGCGGACCATTATGAATACTTGGAGGAGAAGTACTCCTTCTATTGGTTCAACAATGAATGGGAAAGAGAAGAGGCCATTCAACATGAACTTGCGATATGGGATGAGAAGAATGTCCCTAAAAATATTTATGAGCAACCTTTCGAAGACTCTCTCGAATCAAGATTGGAGAAGTTGATGAAGAAGGTAGAGGAGCTCAAGGAAAGCACCATATCCTATGCTAAGCCGGAAGAGGAGCATAAGGAAGTGTTACACTTTCCAAGCATTCCTCTGGTCGGACCGGAAGCTTCTCCTGAAGTTTTTGTGGAAGAGGAGGATGTGGAGGATCTCGATCCGACTGTTGAGACCTCGGCCGAGGTGGAAGAGATCTCGACCGAGATGGAAGAAGAATCTGCAAAACCAGAAGTGGAAGATGCAGAGAACCTTGGCCAAATTACTGAGATTGTGGTCAAGGTGGAAGAAAGACCAGCAGAACTAAGAGAGATTTCGTGGGTGGATTATCAACCCAACACGAAACTTGTCTCAAGCTTTGGAGAACTTTACAAAGTACATTCTCTTACTCCATTCGAATTCCCTATTAAAATTTCTGAATTTTTCAGGAAAGCACCGGAGAGTTGGAGGTCTCTTCCGAAAGAACCTCCTAAGATCAAGATGAAATCTCTCTTGAAATTGTTGGAGGAAGATGCTCCTTGGATTATAAGGAGTGAAGTTAACAAGCGCTTCACCGCTAAGGCAACGAAGTGTTATTTCTTCAAGTATGGGGTCCCTCGCATGCTCAGGACCCTGTACCATCCTCAAGCTATAGATGGGGAAGCTGCTATGATTCTCGAGAAACTATTTTCTCGATCAAGGAAAGGATGGGACGCAAGGCTAGATTATGTCCCATTGAAGTGCAGGAAGGCTAGAAGGATTCCGATGAGAATCAAACCGTACAAGCTTGTACGTAGGAGATCTTACCATTTGCCGGTGAAATTAGGAACCGGAACCTTTTTGGAAGAATTTTATGATGGATGTGATGAGCACTCCATGGTGTTCAAGGTACATTGAGTAATTCTATGGAGAAGGGTCCAGCTAGCGACCTTAAACCAAGCGCTTCTTGGGAGGCAACCCAAGGTATTGCTTTCTTCTCCCTTTTCTAGTTTAGTTTAGATAGTTGCTTTGTTTTTGTTTTCCTCTAGACAACAACCAGGTATTCCAAAAGGAAGGATCACAGTTCAGGAGCTACACCGAAAGAACAAAATTTCGAGAAGTTGAGGAAACGAGCTTTACTGAGATACATCTCGGGTACTGTCAGAACACCTCGACCGAGATGTGCTCCGCCAACCGAGATGGTTTTATCTGGGAGCTGTTTCTTACTTCTTCATGCAGTTTAGCTATGTTCGGTGAGTATCCTGTCCTTCGACTTATTCTGACCCACTGGGACAGTGTGTCCCAAGTATGGGGTGTTTATTGATGTATTATTTGACTACTTTTGATGTATGACATTCTATTTCATCGGATATTTTATTTATGCTTCACTTCTGCATTTATATGATTATCTGATATTACATGCATACCTACAGGTTATTTGATTGAGAAAAACGTCGAAACCGAAAAAAAAATGGTTTAAAAAAAAAAATTTTGACCTCGACCGGGGGAGTCCTGGCGAAACGAGGCATTCCACCTCGGTTGAACTAAGAACATCTCGACCGAGGTGGTAACAGAAAGTTTTCGAAAACGATTTTGTGCTATTTGTCTGGATATGATCTCAGTGAAGATTTTGTTTACTTACTGGTTTTAAATTCTTTATGTGTTTGAAAGGTTTTATGATATGTTTAAGTTGCTAAATGCTTTGTTTAAAATTATTAGCATGTTTAATACTTTGTTTTTATCCAAATTATGTTGAATTTGAAGGTTGACACCGCAGGTTAAGTTCTCTCACTTTCTTCTTGGAAAGACCAAGGCAATTCATTTTCTTCTCCTTCTTCTTGATCATGCTTAGCCCCTCATATACATTTGGCCTCCCTTTACCTATCCGGGAATTTGGAAGCAAGCGAAGCGGTGAAAGCAAGTTAAAGTTGAAGAGTGGGCTGGAAGTGAAGTGTTAGAAAGCAATAATAGGTTTGGGGAAGTCAATCATGAAGATGAGTAACTCGGCACCATTCACATAGCCGGGTGTTTGTGTCTTGCCAAAGTCGGATTGAGCGATATTCCTAACGGGTCATGGTATGTGCATCAAGGGTTTGATGCATCTCGAGAAATTGATGATTGCAGATTTCCTAGGCTTCGATTATTGTGCACCTCTGTCCATGCATCCCAAAAAGTAAAGTAAAGTAAAAAAGTGTGAGATAAGCAAAGCTTATTGGTGGAAGATGTTGCAAGTCAAAGTAAAAGTGAAGTTCATCCTTTTCCCGGATTCTAGCACCACATTACCTTACATACATCCCTACCCTACACGTTTCTTGACCTTTTCTTTTGGGAAGCCCTTGAGACCTTGAGCTTGTTGATTGACTTAGCGGTTTAAATCGGATTATACATGATTAATTTTGATAATTATGATTTATTATGCATTCTATGATTTTATGCAAAGATGAACAACTTTCCTATATTTATAAAATATTTTGATCATATTGAGTTTTTAATTTCCAGAAAGTACTCTCTTAGAGTGATCTATGATAGTTTCACACCATAAAATGTTTTTGAAAGACTTTTCATTGATTTTCTTGACTTATAATCCATTCTATCTTGATCTCTATATGAGGAACTTGCTTAGGGACAAGCAAGGGCTAAGTATGGGGTATTTTGATAGCATGAATTATAGTCTATATTTTGGGGTTTGTTTGGACGTTTTATCTTTCATAATCTGCATGTTTGTATGTGCATTATGTGATTTTACTACCATTTCATCTACCTTTGCGAGAATCGAGGTCTACACCTAGTTTCGTTGTAATTGCAGGTAATATGGTACGTTTTGCATCAAAAAGGAGCAAAAGGAGTCAAGAGTCATTTGGAGCTACATTTAGGAAGCACAACCATGGATTAAAGATTTACTTTGGACCAGTTTTGAGAGATTCTACATTCAGTTATGAGTCACCTCGGTTGACCAGAGATTCATCTCGACCGAGGCGATCCAGAGACGCCGACTCGACCGAGGCGAACACCTAGGACGCGGCGAGAATATTTTATTCTTGGCTGAGATCTTTTAAAATTGGAAAGTGATCTTATATTTTTGGGCTGAGCTTCTAGAAGGAAGGAGATATGCAGAATTATATATTTTACCTATATTTATGGGATAATATCTTCTTAAGATTTATTATCTTTGGAGGTTTATTTTTCCTATAAAAAGGGTTGATTTTCTACAATTTGAGGAGGCTGCATACATCGATTAACATCCTACATACGCAGCAGCCGCATCATACTCCAATTTGGGAGATAGTTGAAGAACCTTTTTGAAGGTTGAAGGAAGATTTGAAGACTATAGCTTTATAGCTTTTTGGAGGGTTTTGTAAGATTGTCTTCAATTCCTCTCCTTGTTGTTTTGTCTTGTTGGATCATTATCCAAGGAACGATTTTGTGTGTTATTTGATTCAGATATTGAAGTGTTTTCATTAAATTCTTCTTTGTTCAAATATTCACCTTCTTCCCATATATTTAATACTTTCATTATGATGATGAGTGGCTAATTTCCTTGTGTGATTCTAGGGTGATTGGCTGAAGGTTGTGGGAAAAACAATGATAGAATAATCTTAGATTCCAGTAGGATCCTGAAAGTTCGAGTCTTTAACCTTAACCCTAAGCATCTCGTTCGGTTGATGAACATCTCGGCCGGGGTGGAATTCTTCTGACCGAGGTGACTTATCCGACCCTAAACTGAGAGTTAAGTGTTAGAGTTTGCCAAATCCTATTCTTATTACACCTTTCCTGGTTCAAAGCAAGCCTAGGATGAGACTTACCCGGTAATTCCTTAGTTTGTGTACCAACGATCATAAGTGTAGGTAATAAAGGTTTGTCCTTTATTGGGGTTTGAGTGTGCTTCCATCCCATCTTTGTGAGTTAGCCTGAGACTTACCCGGTAAAGGTTGATTCTATTCCCTTAGATGGTGTGTTAGTTTGAGGTTATAGTTCTTTATCTTAATTCCTTGAGACTTACCCGGTAATAGGAGTTACGGTTTAGGATTAGTGCGTAGTGAGACTTACCCGGTGATCTACCCCACTTTAGAAACGCCTTCCCCACGCAAAAATCTCAGCTTTGTCCGCTAATCTATAGATCTTGAGTTGGAACCACAACTAGAAGCTTTAATCCCTAGAATTACATGTTTGCTTTATTTGACATCTTATTCATCTTTGATTGTATTACTTGCTTTAGTGGTTAGCATTAACATTAGCACGCCGTGTTGGACTTTGTTTCACCAAGTCCCTGTGATCGACCCCTGGAATTTTCTTGCTTTTACTACGATTGACCCGTACACTGCGGGTTCGCATCCTTGTTTTAAGCTTAAGTCTAGGGTTATAAATTTAAAGCTTGCACACACCGTTTGGAGCGAACAAGTTTTTGGCGCCGTTGCCGGGGACTTGGTCTAGACCGAGCCGGTTGCGGTTTGCTTTCGGGGCTATTACCCCTGTTGCTACTAACTACTCTTTCTATGAGTTTTGTAGTTTTTAGGATTTCTGATGACTATATTTGATCCAGCCTGGATAGCAAGACAAAGTGCTAGGGCGGACCATTATGAATACTTGGAGGAGAAGTACTCCTTCTATTGGTTCAACAATGAATGGGAAAGAGAAGAGGCCATTCAACATGAACTTGCGATATGGGATGAGAAGAATGTCCCTAAAAACATTTATGAGCAACCTTTTGAAGACTCTCTCGAATCAAGATTGGAGAAGTTGATGAAGAAGGTGGAGGAGCTCAAGGAAAGCACCATATCCTATGCTAAGCCGGAAGAGGAGCATAAGGAAGTGTTACACTTTCCAAGCATTCCTCTGGTCGGACCGGAAGCTTCTCCTGAAGTTTTTGTGGAAGAGGAGGATGTGGAGGATCTCGATCCGACTGTTGAGACCTCGGCCGAGGTGGAAGAGATCTCGACCGAGATGGAAGAAGAATCTGCAAAACCAGAAGTGGAAGATGCAGAGAACCTTGGCCAAATTACTGAGATTGTGGTCAAGGTGGAAGAAAGACCAGCAGAACTAAGAGAGATTTTGTGGGTGGATTATCAACCCAACACGAAACTTGTCTCAAGCTTTGGAGAACTTTACAAGGTACATTCTCTTACTCCATTCGAATTCCCTATTAAAATTTCTGAATTTTTCAGGAAAGCACCGGAGAGTTGGAGGTCTCTTCCGAAAGAACCTCCTAAGATCAAGATGAAATCTCTCTTGAAATTGTTGGAGGAAGATGCTCCTTGGATTATAAGGAGTGAAGTTAACAAGCGCTTCACCGCTAAGGCAACGAAGTGTTATTTGTTCAAGTATGGGGTCCCTCGCATGCTCAGGACCCTGTACCATCCCCAAGCTATAGATGGGGAAGCTGCTATGATTCTCGAGAAACTATTTTCTCGATCAAGGAAAGGATGGGACGCAAGGCTAGATTATGTCCCATTGAAGTGCAGGAAGGCTAGAAGGATTCCGATGAGAATCAAACCGTACAAGCTTGTACGTAGGAGATCTTACCATTTGCCGGTGAAATTAGGAACCGGAACCTTTTTGGAAGAATTTTATGATGGATGTGATGAGCACTCCATGGTGTTCAAGGTACATTGAGTAATTCTATGGAGAAGGGTCCAGCTAGCGACCTTAAACCAAGCGCTTCTTGGGAGGCAACCCAAGGTATTGCTTTCTTCTCCCTTTTCTAGTTTAGTTTAGATAGTTGCTTTGTTTTTGTTTTCCTCTAGACAACAACCAGGTATTCCAAAAGGAAGGATCACAGTTCAGGAGCTACACTAGAAGAACGAAGTTTCGAGAGTTTTCGAAAACGATTTTTGCGTTACTTATCTGGATATGATCTCAGTGAAGATCTTGTTTACTGACTGGTTTTAAATTCTTTATATGTTTGAAATGTTTTATGATATGATTAAGTTGCTAAATGCTTTGTTTGAAATTATTGGCATGTTTAATATTTTGTTTTTATCCAAATTATGTTGAATTTGAAGGTTGACACCGCAGCATAAGTTCTCTCACGTTCTTCTTGGAAAGACCAAGGCAATTCATTCTTCTTCTTCTTCTTCTTCTTGATCATGCTTAGCCCCTCATATACATATTGCCTCCCTTTACCTATCCGGGAATTTGGAAGCAAGCGAAGTGGTGAAAGCAAGTTAAAGTTGAGAAGTGGCTGAAAGTGAAAGTCTTAGAAAGCAATAATAGGTTTGGGGAAGTCAATCATGAAGATGAGTAACTCGGCACCATTCACATAGCCGGGTGTTTGTGTCTTGCCAAAGTCGGATTGAGCGATATTCCTAACGGGTCATGGTATGTGCATCAAGGGTTTGATGCATCTCAAGAAATTGATGATTGCGGATCTCCTAGGCTTCGGTTATTGTGCACCTCTATCCATGCATCCCAAAAAGTAAAGTAAAAAGAAAAAGTGTGAAATAAGCAAAGCTTATTGGTGGAAGATGTCGAAAGTCAAAGTGAAAGTGAAGTTCATCCTTTTCCCGGATTCTAGCACCACATTACCTTACATACATCCCTACCCTACACGTTTCTTGACCTTTTCTTTTGGGAAGCCCTTGAGACCTTGAGCTTGTTGATTGACTTAGCGGTTTAAATCGGATTATACATGATTAATTTTGATAATTATGATTTATTATGCATTCTATGATTTTATGCAAAGATGAACAACTTTCCTATATTTATAAAATTTTTTGATCATATTGAGTTTTTAATTTCCAGAAAGTACTCTCTTAGAGTGATCTATGATAGTTGCACACCATAAAATGTTTTTGAAAGACTTTTCATTGATTTTCTTGACTTATAATCCATTCTATCTTGATTTCTATATGAGGAACTTGCTTAGGGACAAGCAAGGGCTAAGTATGGGGTATTTTGATAGCATGAATTATAGTCTATATTTTGGGGTTTGTTTGGACGTTTTATCTTTCATAATCTGCATGTTTGTATGTGCATTATGTGATTTTACTACCATTTCATCTACCTTTGCGAGAATCGAGGTCTACACCTAGTTTCGTTGTAATTGCAGGTAATATGGTACGTTTTGCATCAAAAAGGAGCAAAAGGAGTCAAGAGTCATTTGGAGCTACATTTAGGAAGCACAACCATGGATTAAAGATTTACTTTGGACCAGTTTTGAGAGATTCTACATTCAGTTATGAGTCACCTCGGTTGACCAGAGATTCATCTCGACCGAGGCGATCCAGAGACGCCGACTCGACCGAGGCGAACACCTAGGACGCGGCGAGAATATTTTATTCTTGGCTGAGATCTTTTAAAATTGGAAAGTGATCTTATATTTTTGGGCTGAGCTTCTAGAAGGAAGGAGATATGCAGAATTATATATTTTACCTATATTTATGGGATAATATCTTCTTAAGATTTATTATCTTTGGAGGTTTATTTTTCCTATAAAAAGGGTTGATTTTCTACAATTTGAGGAGGCTGCATACACCGCATACGATCTCGATTACGGCGAAGAATACGCAGCAGCCGCATCATACTCCAATTTGGGAGAGAGTTGAAGAACCTTTTTGAAGGTTGAAGGAAGATTTGAAGACTATAGCTTTATAGCTTTTTGGAGGGTTTTGTAAGATTGTCTTCAATTCCTTTCCTTGTTGTTTTGTCTTGTTGGATCATTATCCAAGGAACGATTTTGTGTGTTATTTGATTCAGATATTGAAGTGTTTTCATTAAATTCTTCTTTGTTCAAATATTCACCTTCTTCCCATATATTTAATACTTTCATTATGATGATGAGTGGCTAATTTCCTTGTGTGATTCTAGGGTGATTGGCTGAAGGTTGTGGGAAAAACAATGATAGAATAATCTTAGATTCCAGTAGGATCCTGAAAGTTCGAGTCTTTAACCTTAACCCTAAGCATCTCGTTCGGTTGATGAACATCTCGGCCGGGGTGGAATTCTTCTGACCGAGGTGACTTATCCGACCCTAAACTGAGAGTTAAGTGTTAGAGTTTGCCAAATCCTATTCTTATTACACCTTTCCTGGTTCAAAGCAAGCCTAGGATGAGACTTGCCCGGTAATTCCTTAGTTTGTGTACCAACGATCATAAGTGTAGGTAATAAAGGTTTGTCCTTTATTGGGGTTTGAGTGTGCTTCCATCCCATCTTTGTGAGTTAGCCTGAGACTTACCCGGTAAAGGTTGATTCTATTCCCTTAGATGGTGTGTTAGTTTGAGGTTATAGTTCTTTATCTTAATTCCTTGAGACTTACCCGGTAATAGGAGTTACGGTTTAGGATTAGTGCGTAGTGAGACTTACCCGGTGATCTACCCCACTTTAGAAACGCCTTCCCCACGCAAAAATCTCAGCTTTGTCCGCTAATCTATAGATCTTGAGTTGGAACCACAACTAGAAGCTTTAATCCCTAGAATTACATGTTTGCTTTATTTGACATCTTATTCATCTTTGATTGTATTACTTGCTTTAGTGGTTAGCATTAACATTAGCACGCCGTGTTGGACTTTGTTTCACCAAGTCCCTGTGATCGACCCCTGGAATTTTCTTGCTTTTACTACGATTGACCCGTACACTGCGGGTTCGCATCCTTGTTTTAAGCTTAAGTCTAGGGTTATAAATTTAAAGCTTGCACACACCGTTTGGAGCGAACAAGTTTTTGGCGCCGTTGCCGGGGACTTGGTCTAGACCGAGCCGGTTGCGGTTTGCTTTCGGGGCACTTGCCCCTGTTGCTACTAACTACTCTTTCTATGAGTTTTGTAGTTTTCAGGATTTCCGATGACTACATTTGATCCAGCCTGGATAGCAAGACAAAGTGCTAGGGCGGACCATTATGAATACTTGGAGGAGAAGTACTCCTTCTATTGGTTCAACAATGAATGGGAAAGAGAAGAGGCCATTCAACATGAACTTGCGATATGGGATGAGAAGAATGTCCCTAAAAATATTTATGAGCAACCTTTCGAAGACTCTCTCGAATCAAGATTGGAGAAGTTGATGAAGAAGGTAGAGGAGCTCAAGGAAAGCACCATATCCTATGCTAAGCCGGAAGAGGAGCATAAGGAAGTGTTACACTTTCCAAGCATTCCTCTGGTCGGACCGGAAGCTTCTCCTGAAGTTTTTGTGGAAGAGGAGGATGTGGAGGATCTCGATCCGACTGTTGAGACCTCGGCCGAGGTGGAAGAGATCTCGACCGAGATGGAAGAAGAATCTGCAAAACCAGAAGTGGAAGATGCAGAGAACCTTGGCCAAATTACTGAGATTGTGGTCAAGGTGGAAGAAAGACCAGCAGAACTAAGAGAGATTTCGTGGGTGGATTATCAACCCAACACGAAACTTGTCTCAAGCTTTGGAGAACTTTACAAAGTACATTCTCTTACTCCATTCGAATTCCCTATTAAAATTTCTGAATTTTTCAGGAAAGCACCGGAGAGTTGGAGGTCTCTTCCGAAAGAACCTCCTAAGATCAAGATGAAATCTCTCTTGAAATTGTTGGAGGAAGATGCTCCTTGGATTATAAGGAGTGAAGTTAACAAGCGCTTCACCGCTAAGGCAACGAAGTGTTATTTCTTCAAGTATGGGGTCCCTCGCATGCTCAGGACCCTGTACCATCCTCAAGCTATAGATGGGGAAGCTGCTATGATTCTCGAGAAACTATTTTCTCGATCAAGGAAAGGATGGGACGCAAGGCTAGATTATGTCCCATTGAAGTGCAGGAAGGCTAGAAGGATTCCGATGAGAATCAAACCGTACAAGCTTGTACGTAGGAGATCTTACCATTTGCCGGTGAAATTAGGAACCGGAACCTTTTTGGAAGAATTTTATGATGGATGTGATGAGCACTCCATGGTGTTCAAGGTACATTGAGTAATTCTATGGAGAAGGGTCCAGCTAGCGACCTTAAACCAAGCGCTTCTTGGGAGGCAACCCAAGGTATTGCTTTCTTCTCCCTTTTCTAGTTTAGTTTAGATAGTTGCTTTGTTTTTGTTTTCCTCTAGACAACAACCAGGTATTCCAAAAGGAAGGATCACAGTTCAGGAGCTACACCGAAAGAACAAAATTTCGAGAAGTTGAGGAAACGAGCTTTACTGAGATACATCTCGGGTACTGTCAGAACACCTCGACCGAGATGTGCTCCGCCAACCGAGATGGTTTTATCTGGGAGCTGTTTCTTACTTCTTCATGCAGTTTAGCTATGTTCGGTGAGTATCCTGTCCTTCGACTTATTCTGACCCACTGGGACAGTGTGTCCCAAGTATGGGGTGTTTGTACTTATTTGACTACTTGACGTTATTTGACTACTTTTGATGTATGACATTCTATTTCATCGGATATTTTATTTATGCTTCACTTCTGCATTTATATGATTATCTGATATTACATGCATACCTACAGGTTATTTGATTGAGAAAAAC
>BSUD01000006.1:25793063-25805817 GCA_033239045.1 Fagopyrum esculentum | reverse complement strand
GGTTATTTGATTGAGAAAAACGTCGAAACCAAAAAAAAAATGGTTTAAAAAAAAAAAAAAAAAAAAAAAAATTTTGACCTCGACCGGGGAGATTCTGGCGAAACGAGGCATTCCACCTCGGTTGAACTAAGAACATCTCGACCGAGGTGCGTAACAGAAAGTTTTCGAAAACGATTTTGTGCTATTTGTCTGGATATGATCTCAGTGAAGATTTTGTTTACTTACTGGTTTTAAATTCTTTATGTGTTTGAAAGGTTTTATGATATGTTTAAGTTGCTAAATGCTTTGTTTAAAATTATTAGCATGTTTAATACTTTGTTTTTATCCAAATTATGTTGAATTTGAAGGTTGACACCGCAGGTTAAGTTCTCTCACTTTCTTCTTGGAAAGACCAAGGCAATTCATTTTCTTCTCCTTCTTCTTGATCATGCTTAGCCCCTCATATACATTTGGCCTCCCTTTACCTATCCGGGAATTTGGAAGCAAGCGAAGCGGTGAAAGCAAGTTAAAGTTGAAGAGTGGGCTGGAAGTGAAGTGTTAGAAAGCAATAATAGGTTTGGGGAAGTCAATCATGAAGATGAGTAACTCGGCACCATTCACATAGCCGGGTGTTTGTGTCTTGCCAAAGTCGGATTGAGCGATATTCCTAACGGGTCATGGTATGTGCATCAAGGGTTTGATGCATCTCGAGAAATTGATGATTGCAGATTTCCTAGGCTTCGATTATTGTGCACCTCTGTCCATGCATCCCAAAAAGTAAAGTAAAGTAAAAAAGTGTGAGATAAGCAAAGCTTATTGGTGGAAGATGTTGCAAGTCAAAGTAAAAGTGAAGTTCATCCTTTTCCCGGATTCTAGCACCACATTACCTTACATACATCCCTACCCTACACGTTTCTTGACCTTTTCTTTTGGGAAGCCCTTGAGACCTTGAGCTTGTTGATTGACTTAGCGGTTTAAATCGGATTATACATGATTAATTTTGATAATTATGATTTATTATGCATTCTATGATTTTATGCAAAGATGAACAACTTTCCTATATTTATAAAATATTTTGATCATATTGAGTTTTTAATTTCCAGAAAGTACTCTCTTAGAGTGATCTATGATAGTTTCACACCATAAAATGTTTTTGAAAGACTTTTCATTGATTTTCTTGACTTATAATCCATTCTATCTTGATCTCTATATGAGGAACTTGCTTAGGGACAAGCAAGGGCTAAGTATGGGGTATTTTGATAGCATGAATTATAGTCTATATTTTGGGGTTTGTTTGGACGTTTTATCTTTCATAATCTGCATGTTTGTATGTGCATTATGTGATTTTACTACCATTTCATCTACCTTTGCGAGAATCGAGGTCTACACCTAGTTTCGTTGTAATTGCAGGTAATATGGTACGTTTTGCATCAAAAAGGAGCAAAAGGAGTCAAGAGTCATTTGGAGCTACATTTAGGAAGCACAACCATGGATTAAAGATTTACTTTGGACCAGTTTTGAGAGATTCTACATTCAGTTATGAGTCACCTCGGTTGACCAGAGATTCATCTCGACCGAGGCGATCCAGAGACGCCGACTCGACCGAGGCGAACACCTAGGACGCGGCGAGAATATTTTATTCTTGGCTGAGATCTTTTAAAATTGGAAAGTGATCTTATATTTTTGGGCTGAGCTTCTAGAAGGAAGGAGATATGCAGAATTATATATTTTACCTATATTTATGGGATAATATCTTCTTAAGATTTATTATCTTTGGAGGTTTATTTTTCCTATAAAAAGGGTTGATTTTCTACAATTTGAGGAGGCTGCATACACCGCATACGATCTCGATTACGGCGAAGAATACGCAGCAGCCGCATCATACTCCAATTTGGGAGAGAGTTGAAGAACCTTTTTGAAGGTTGAAGGAAGATTTGAAGACTATAGCTTTATAGCTTTTTGGAGGGTTTTGTAAGATTGTCTTCAATTCCTTTCCTTGTTGTTTTGTCTTGTTGGATCATTATCCAAGGAACGATTTTGTGTGTTATTTGATTCAGATATTGAAGTGTTTTCATTAAATTCTTCTTTGTTCAAATATTCACCTTCTTCCCATATATTTAATACTTTCATTATGATGATGAGTGGCTAATTTCCTTGTGTGATTCTAGGGTGATTGGCTGAAGGTTGTGGGAAAAACAATGATAGAATAATCTTAGATTCCAGTAGGATCCTGAAAGTTCGAGTCTTTAACCTTAACCCTAAGCATCTCGTTCGGTTGATGAACATCTCGGCCGGGGTGGAATTCTTCTGACCGAGGTGACTTATCCGACCCTAAACTGAGAGTTAAGTGTTAGAGTTTGCCAAATCCTATTCTTATTACACCTTTCCTGGTTCAAAGCAAGCCTAGGATGAGACTTACCCGGTAATTCCTTAGTTTGTGTACCAACGATCATAAGTGTAGGTAATAAAGGTTTGTCCTTTATTGGGGTTTGAGTGTGCTTCCATCCCATCTTTGTGAGTTAGCCTGAGACTTACCCGGTAAAGGTTGATTCTATTCCCTTAGATGGTGTGTTAGTTTGAGGTTATAGTTCTTTATCTTAATTCCTTGAGACTTACCCGGTAATAGGAGTTACGGTTTAGGATTAGTGCGTAGTGAGACTTACCCGGTGATCTACCCCACTTTAGAAACGCCTTCCCCACGCAAAAATCTCAGCTTTGTCCGCTAATCTATAGATCTTGAGTTGGAACCACAACTAGAAGCTTTAATCCCTAGAATTACATGTTTGCTTTATTTGACATCTTATTCATCTTTGATTGTATTACTTGCTTTAGTGGTTAGCATTAACATTAGCACGCCGTGTTGGACTTTGTTTCACCAAGTCCCTGTGATCGACCCCTGGAATTTTCTTGCTTTTACTACGATTGACCCGTACACTGCGGGTTCGCATCCTTGTTTTAAGCTTAAGTCTAGGGTTATAAATTTAAAGCTTGCACACACCGTTTGGAGCGAACATTTACATTCTAAAGCATGTCACGACTGTCATTGTAATAACCGGAAATTTTAGGTTTTCGGCAAATGGAAATTTTCCAATTTTCGATACGACAATCATAATTAAATAAATAAATAAACTCTATAAAGCGAGTTTAAATGTTATAATTTTATGTGACCATAAATCACATAAAATTATAACACAAAATTAAGTAATAAAATAAATATATAAATAATAAAATAAAGATAATACATAATTAATTCCGTATTATATACTTCCGTACCTATTTAGAATCCGAACGAGTAACGAATGCATTTTCCGTGCTAAAATGAAAACGGGCCGGATGTGGGCCACTACGAGGCCCAATCAGCAGCCACCTCTTAAATTTAACCTAACCCTAATTTTCCTAATCATCCTCTAATTAATCTCCCTCCTCCTAATCTAATTTCTACCTACCGCCGCTACCATCTCACGCTACTCTGCTGAGGATCGCTGACTGCAGCCCTTCTGCTTTCGCCGGAGACGACACGGAGCCACCGCCACCTCGCCTGCGCCGTCTTCGCCGGGATCCTTCGTCCGCTGCGACCACCAAGCCCGCCAGGTGAGCCGCCTTTTCCTTCCTCTTTTCCCTCCGCCTTATCTGTTCGAGGCTTACCCCTCCGGCTTCTCAGAAAGCAACGCAGCGCCGCCATCCGCCCTTCGCTTCGTTGCCACCGGAGCCGACGCATCGCCACCGTCCGCCGCGACCACCGATAGCCGCCAGCCGCGCCGCGCCCAGTCGGCCTCCTGCACGCTCCAGTTCAGTCGATCCACGAAGCTCGCCTCGCACCGCCCTAATCCCGCAGCCAGTCGACCGCCTGGGAGAGGCTGCCGGACACCGTACTGCTGCCGGACCACCAGTGCGCCGCCGCTGGACTGCAGCCCGGTAAGCCGGCTCTCCGATCCTTCGTACACCTACAGTACATAAATATATATATATATAGTTTAGTTTAGTTATATTCTTATCCGTAAATATATGTAGGAATTTATATGTATAAATGACGTAAGAGTGCGTATAATATCCGAGTACGGTGTTAATATAGAGGAGGAACTGTTTGGATACAAGTATGTATGAATAACCGATTAGAAATATATATATATATATATAGGATACATATATGTACTATTATAAGTTCGAGTACGGAAGTTTAGTAAAAGCGGTTTGGTGGACATATAAATAAGAGTTATGAATGTCGCGTATACACATACGGGTACATATATATATACATATATATTTATATATATATATATATATATTTATTAGGAATTTAAAGAGTACAAAATTATCTTCAAAGCCTAGTAAGGTTTAGAACTTAGAATTTAATGAACATATAAACTGTTATATAAAAGTATACTTATAACATAATATATAGAAAATATAGAATGCGAGTATCTACACATAAATACGAGTTTGGATTAAGGAAAATATCAAAGAGCGAGAGTAATCATAGAGAACAAATCCTAAAAGGAATTTAGTAGGACGAAAGAGTGAATTTTGAGAACTTTTGGCACCAGGGGTAAAATGGTCTTTTACCATAAGAGGGTTGTTTTTCCGTAATTCCTTTGCAAGAGGTTGGATAGCGAGAGGTGTCCTGATACACCTGCCTTATTTGACAGGAGTTCGAGTTACCACGAGTACAGACGGTGTGAGACGTATTAGAGAGTATTTTGACTCAGGTAAGTCCTTGCGACTTACTTAGCCGGTTTCTGAGTGTTAGTTGAGTGATAGTAGTGGTGTGTGCTATTGCTTGTTTTAATAATAATAACTTGCTAGGACGACTGTTATTATTTTACGTAAGGCCCAAGTGTATGTATAACGGGCCGTGACATCACTGCCCAGCTCTGACAGGAGACTGGGAGGTTCTCTATACCCAGACCATACAGGTACAAGGTGAGATGCATCGGATCCATTCCTGATGGTTACACGGGGGCGGAGGCGAGGTTTGGGAATCCCTCGTGTCACAAAATAAGTATCATTAGAGTGAATGAGTAATTTAAAGAAAGATAATAAAACGGACTTGTTTGGAAGCATGTTGAGTGTTTATGTTTACCTGAGTGTGTTTGTGCTACTATTACTCTGCTAATATTTAGATAACTAGCTAACGGTGATTGTTGTTGTTGTTTTAGATTTACCGCAGGTTAGATCAGCAACTGAGTGATCCGGAAGTAGTGGTCAGCCGGGTCTCCGTACTCCTTAGAGCGGGGCTGGGGGTTGTTTTGTCTTTCCTTTCTTTTGGTTAAGACAGTTGTTCTTTTCTCTTGTTTAAGTACTTTAGGCTGCTAGACAGTGTTGCATTCATTACCCTAAAAATATTATTTGTATGAATTTCGGTTTCTTTATTTGTGTCTTGTTGCAAGATCTTAGTAATGTTGTTGTCAAACTGAGGTCGGGACCCATTGTGAGGTCCTAACCAGTAATACTCCGAGTTCTGAGAATTCGGGGTGTTACAACATGGTATCAGAGCTCTAGGTTGGCAACAATGGCACTTGAAATCTTCTGAAAGACCGAATAAGTTTTAAGCAGAACCCAAAAAGGGATCTGAGTTTAAAAAGAAAATTTTTGGTTTTAAATGCATGCATAGTCTGGTTGGGAATAGAAAAGTACGGCTGACCACCACTACTACCGCGGATCTCAGTTTGCTTAGTATGGACTTTAGGTTTTACTGTAGTTGGACTTTTAGCTTGTTTATAAAGATATGTTATATAGATAGGTATATGCCGAAGATTAGTAGAATGTATAGTATATTATGCCTTATTGGAGATAACCGTATGAGATCCTCATTCAGTTGACACACCTAAGTTTTGAAGAGTGTCAACGTGAGGATTAGTATGCACATCTTATGTGCATTAGGGTAGGCGAATGACGGGCAACTCCTTCGAGCTTACTAAGGAGCGTCGAGGCGGGAAAGTGAGGACTGAAGGACAACATCAACGAACATGACAAGCAGGGGATCCCGAGTCAACTTAACGGAAGCAAATGAAGATTATACATGAGAGTAGTTCCGGAAAGGCATTGGATGATCGACAATTATACAAACTGGGAGCGACATCACCTAGGTTCTTTCAAGTATGGTGTAAAGCAACGTTACAAACAAAGCGGATACCTTCTGAAACACACATGGGCATGGAAGTCAAAGTGAAATATAGTAGCGATCCAGACAAGAGACACTGAATCTAAACTTACTAACGGATTAGAAGGTGAGAGTTCGAGGCTAGAAGCAAAGCGGAAGATGATCAATCTCGACAAGCTACGGGACACCACAATCAAGATGGAAAACCGAGACAATCATAAACTTAGGAGTCAAGATGAGATACCTTGTCCATCCAAATACGAAGAATAAAGAGCTGAAAAAGGGAAGTTTACAGGTTGCTAGAAAGTGGAAGGCAGATTTCACCAATAGGGAAGTGGGGTGACCTCCTATAACACACAAGAAATTCAACAAGGATCGGAATACAACAAAGACCGGATTCCTATAAAGGCGGAAGTACAAGTAGCACCCCAAGGAAGGAGGGTGTAGGAGAATAGTCTGGGTGAAAAAGAGAGTCTCTAATAATTTCTCACTCACGAAGGGATTTAAGTTAATAAGACTAGCGGGTCATGACAGAGAATAACAAAGACAATAACTCGGGTAAAAAGAATCATGGAGAAATGCCTACAAGTTATCGTAGGAAAAGTGATAAGGCCGTTGACGGAAGACGAAGATACAACTAGACTCGTAAGGGTATAGTGTTCTTATAGGAGTGTAAGAAGGAGCTAAAGGAAAATAAATGGAAGAAATATATTTTCACCTGGTATCTCACCCCTCAAAGGAGTTAGAAGAGAAGTAAGCCTACGATCTTATAGAAGGTCAACTATACACTAATTGGTAACGACAGAGAATTTACACGTGCTGGTTAACTAGGGATGGTTGGTCGGCAGATAAGAAGAATAATCACAAGGTTATAAATGAATCTTATCGACATCTGGAGAATTCCTCCCAGAGATCAACGAAGACAATGGTGAAGTCAAACTGATACGAGTGCTAATAAAACTTTATAGGTTCAAAGTCAATAACTTTAATTAAAATTTTCGTGGAAGAGCTTGACAGTAGAGGAGACACCAGTTGCATGTGAGTTTGTAGAAGTATTCAATGACGACCTGCCAGGGCTACCCCCACAGAGGGGTGTTGATTTCAGCATTGAGTTCCAGCCAAGCACGAGACCAATCTCGAAGGCCCCATACCGTATGGCACCGATAGAGCTTCTTGAGTTGAAGAAGCAGTTGGAGGAGTTAGCAGAGAAGGGCTTCATACGCCCTAGTGTGTCCCCTTGGGGTGCGCCAGTATTATTTGTGAAGAAGAAGGATGGATCTATGAGGCTGTGCATACACTACATAGAGTTGAACAAAGTAACCATCAAGAACAAGTACCCACTGCCGCGCATAGATGATCTGTTGGACCAGTTGCATGGAGCGTCCGTGTTCTCGAGGATAGACTTGAGGTCAGGTTACCACCAGTTGAGGGTGAGAGATCAGGACATACCTAAGACGGCATTCCGGACTAGGTATGGTCATTATGAGTTCGTAGTGATGCCATTCGGGCTCACTAATGCACCAGCAGTGTTCATGGAGTTGATGAATGGGATATTCATTGACTTCTTAGACCAGTTTGTAGTGGTCTTCATTGACGACATCCTAGTCTATTCTAGGAGTCGAGAGGAGCATGCCGGACACTTGAGGACAGTACTGCAGATTCTACAGGATAGCCAGCTATACGCTAAGCTATCCAAGTGCGAGTTTTGGATGTCAGAGGTGGCTTTCTTAGGTCACGTGGTGACTGCTGAGGGTATTAAGGTCGATCCGGCGAAGATCGAGTCAGTGTCTTCCTGGCAACCTCCTAAGAACGTTAAGGAGGTTCGCAGCTTTTTGGGTTTAGCAGGTTACTACCGCCGATTTGTGGAAGGGTTCTCTTTGATTGCCCGACCACTTACTTGTCTTCTGAGGAAGACCACTCGGTTTGTCTGGTCTGAGCCGTGTCAGCAGAGTTTTGAGGAGCTGAAGAGGAGATTGACGTCCGCTCCGATTTTAGCACAGCCTGAGGGTATTGATGACTTTGTGGTATACAGTGATGCATCCAAGCTGGGCTTGGGGTGTGTCTTGATGCAGAGGGGTAAGGTCATAGCTTATGCGTCTCGACAGCTGAAGACGTATGAGGAGAACTACCCCACACATGATCTAGAGTTGGCTGCAGTAGTCCATGCTCTTAAGATCTGGCGTCACTATCTCTATGGGGCAACATGTCAGATCTTTACAGACCACAAGAGTCTGAAGTACATATTCACTCAGAGAGAGTTGAATAACCGCCAGAGGCGGTGGTTAGAGTTGATCAAGGACTTCGACCTTGAGATCCTTTACCACCCCGGAAAGGCGAATGTGGTAGCTGATGCTTTGAGCCGGAAGACGCCTAGAGAGAGAGCGATAGCTCGGTTGACAGTACAGCCACAGTTGCAGAGGGACTTGGCTTGGTTGGAGATAGAGGTTCAGTTTCCTGATACGGAGGGTCAGTTGTCTACCATGGAGTTACTTCCTGATCTGTTGGATGAGATCCGACAGAAGCAAGAGACTTGCCCTACTTTGACCAGGATCCGAGACAGGATGTCTCGAGATGAGGCCCCACAGTTTACTATTGGCGCAGATGGAGTGATGAGACGTCAAGATCGCGTTTGTGTACCGTCAGACAGTGAGTTGAGACAGAGGATACTAGGTGAGGCTCATGCTACCCCATACTCAGTACATCCTGGAGCGAGTAAGATGTACAAGGATGTGAGACGGTCCTTCTGGTGGGGTGGGTTGAAGCCCGATGTGACTCGATATGTAGCTCAGTGCGCGACCTGCCAGCAGGTCAAGATTGAGCACCGTAGGTCTGGAGGAGAGCTCCACCCACTTCCAGTACCACAGTGGAAGTGGGAGGATATATCTATGGATTTTGTCACTGGTTTGAGACTCAGCAGAGGATTTGATGCTATTTGGGTAGTGGTAGACCGCCTGACGAAGACTGCACGTTTCATTCCGATTAAGGAAACGTGGCCGGTGAGTCGTCTGGCTGAGGAGTTCACCAGGCACATTGTGAGACTCCATGGGGTACCGAGGACTATCGTCTCTGACAGAGATGGACGTTTTACCTCGAGATTTTGGCAGCAGGTACATACTGCCTTAGGGACGAGTCTCCACTTCACTACTGCCTATCACCCACAGACAGACGG
The DNA here is from genome assembly GCA_033239045.1 of Fagopyrum esculentum. Classification (NCBI taxonomy): domain Eukaryota; kingdom Viridiplantae; phylum Streptophyta; class Magnoliopsida; order Caryophyllales; family Polygonaceae; genus Fagopyrum; species Fagopyrum esculentum. The sequence goes on along the minus strand of BSUD01000006.1, from coordinate 25,796,569 downwards.
GCAGTCTGAGAGGACCATTCAGACCTTAGAGGACATGCTTCGGGCGTGTGTACTTGATTGGGGACAGGTATGGCCAGATCATCTTCCACTGGTAGAGTTTTCGTATAACAATAGCTGGCACGCATCTATTGGGATGGCTCCTTATGAGGCTTTGTACGGGCGGAGATGTCGTACACCATTATGTTGGGATGAGCCCAGCAGAGTTGATGGAGTAGCTCCAGATCAGATACAGGATGACATCGCTCGGATTGCCCTAGTCCGAGAGCGGATGTTAGCAGCTCAGAGTCGTCAGAAGTCCTACGCCGACAAAAGGCGTCGACCTTTGGAGTTTAGGGTGGGTGCTCAGGTGTGGTTGAGAGTGTCACCCACGAGAGGAGTCAGGCGTTTCGGCATTAAGGGAAAGCTGAGTCCCCGATATGTCGGACCTTTTGAGATCCTGGAGAGAGTTGGGGAGGTGGCCTACCGACTAGCATTACCACCGAGACTAGAGAGTGTCCATCCGGTCTTTCATGTATCTCAGTTGAGAGAGTACATTCCGGATCCGAGACACGTCATCAGCCATGAGGATCTGACAGTTGAGCCTGACCATACATTTGTAGAGTACCCAGTAGCTGTCTTGGAACGCAGTACCAGACGTCTGCGATCCAAGGAGATACCTATGTTGAGGATCCAGTGGTCTAGGAGAGGAGCTGAGGAGGCCACTTGGGAGACTGAGGAGAGTATTAGACGTAACTATCCCGAGTTCTTCGCTGGGTTAGAGGTTACTTCTGTTTGACGAGTTAGTACTCGGATGTTGTGTTGTTTGACCTTTCAGGTTTTTCATATTGTTTGGAGTTTTTCTGTTCCTCTTTTGTGATATTTGTTTGTTTGATGCCTGAGTAGCTGCTTGGTAGAAAACGAAGATGTCGAGAAAACTAAAATATACCGAAAGAAATGTGTGAGTAAGGGAAATAATTTAAGTTTCGGGACGAAACTTCTTTTAAGGGGGCACTGATGTAATAACCGGAAATTTTAGGTTTTCGGCAAATGGAAATTTTCCAATTTTCGATACGACAATCATAATTAAATAAATAAATAAACTCTATAAAGCGAGTTTAAATGTTATAATTTTATGTGACCATAAATCACATAAAATTATAACACAAAATTAAGTAATAAAATAAATATATAAATAATAAAATAAAGATAATACATAATTAATTCCGTATTATATACTTCCGTACCTATTTAGAATCCGAACGAGTAACGAATGCATTTTCCGTGCTAAAATGAAAACGGGCCGGATGTGGGCCACTACGAGGCCCAATCAGCAGCCACCTCTTAAATTTAACCTAACCCTAATTTTCCTAATCATCCTCTAATTAATCTCCCTCCTCCTAATCTAATTTCTACCTACCGCCGCTACCATCTCACGCTACTCTGCTGAGGATCGCTGACTGCAGCCCTTCTGCTTTCGCCGGAGACGACACGGAGCCACCGCCACCTCGCCTGCGCCGTCTTCGCCGGGATCCTTCGTCCGCTGCGACCACCAAGCCCGCCAGGTGAGCCGCCTTTTCCTTCCTCTTTTCCCTCCGCCTTATCTGTTCGAGGCTTACCCCTCCGGCTTCTCAGAAAGCAACGCAGCGCCGCCATCCGCCCTTCGCTTCGTTGCCACCGGAGCCGACGCATCGCCACCGTCCGCCGCGACCACCGATAGCCGCCAGCCGCGCCGCGCCCAGTCGGCCTCCTGCACGCTCCAGTTCAGTCGATCCACGAAGCTCGCCTCGCACCGCCCTAATCCCGCAGCCAGTCGACCGCCTGGGAGAGGCTGCCGGACACCGTACTGCTGCCGGACCACCAGTGCGCCGCCGCTGGACTGCAGCCCGGTAAGCCGGCTCTCCGATCCTTCGTACACCTACAGTACATAAATATATATATATAGTTTAGTTTAGTTATATTCTTATCCGTAAATATATGTAGGAATTTATATGTATAAATGACGTAAGAGTGCGTATAATATCCGAGTACGGTGTTAATATAGAGGAGGAACTGTTTGGATACAAGTATGTATGAATAACCGATTAGAAATATATATATATATATATAGGATACATATATGTACTATTATAAGTTCGAGTACGGAAGTTTAGTAAAAGCGGTTTGGTGGACATATAAATAAGAGTTATGAATGTCGCGTATACACATACGGGTACATATATATATACATATATATTTATATATATATATATATATATATATATATATTTATTAGGAATTTAAAGAGTACAAAATTATCTTCAAAGCCTAGTAAGGTTTAGAACTTAGAATTTAATGAACATATAAACTGTTATATAAAAGTATACTTATAACATAATATATAGAAAATATAGAATGCGAGTATCTACACATAAATACGAGTTTGGATTAAGGAAAATATCAAAGAGCGAGAGTAATCATAGAGAACAAATCCTAAAAGGAATTTAGTAGGACGAAAGAGTGAATTTTGAGAACTTTTGGCACCAGGGGTAAAATGGTCTTTTACCATAAGAGGGTTGTTTTTCCGTAATTCCTTTGCAAGAGGTTGGATAGCGAGAGGTGTCCTGATACACCTGCCTTATTTGACAGGAGTTCGAGTTACCACGAGTACAGACGGTGTGAGACGTATTAGAGAGTATTTTGACTCAGGTAAGTCCTTGCGACTTACTTAGCCGGTTTCTGAGTGTTAGTTGAGTGATAGTAGTGGTGTGTGCTATTGCTTGTTTTAATAATAATAACTTGCTAGGACGACTGTTATTATTTTACGTAAGGCCCAAGTGTATGTATAACGGGCCGTGACATCACTGCCCAGCTCTGACAGGAGACTGGGAGGTTCTCTATACCCAGACCATACAGGTACAAGGTGAGATGCATCGGATCCATTCCTGATGGTTACACGGGGGCGGAGGCGAGGTTTGGGAATCCCTCGTGTCACAAAATAAGTATCATTAGAGTGAATGAGTAATTTAAAGAAAGATAATAAAACGGACTTGTTTGGAAGCATGTTGAGTGTTTATGTTTACCTGAGTGTGTTTGTGCTACTATTACTCTGCTAATATTTAGATAACTAGCTAACGGTGATTGTTGTTGTTGTTTTAGATTTACCGCAGGTTAGATCAGCAACTGAGTGATCCGGAAGTAGTGGTCAGCCGGGTCTCCGTACTCCTTAGAGCGGGGCTGGGGGTTGTTTTGTCTTTCCTTTCTTTTGGTTAAGACAGTTGTTCTTTTCTCTTGTTTAAGTACTTTAGGCTGCTAGACAGTGTTGCATTCATTACCCTAAAAATATTATTTGTATGAATTTCGGTTTCTTTATTTGTGTCTTGTTGCAAGATCTTAGTAATGTTGTTGTCAAACTGAGGTCGGGACCCATTGTGAGGTCCTAACCAGTAATACTCCGAGTTCTGAGAATTCGGGGTGTTACAACATGGTATCAGAGCTCTAGGTTGGCAACAATGGCACTTGAAATCTTCTGAAAGACCGAATAAGTTTTA
>BSUD01000006.1:25774676-25793053 GCA_033239045.1 Fagopyrum esculentum | reverse complement strand
ATTATTTTACGTAAGGCCCAAGTGTATGTATAACGGGCCGTGACATCACTGCCCAGCTCTGACAGGAGACTGGGAGGTTCTCTATACCCAGACCATACAGGTACAAGGTGAGATGCATCGGATCCATTCCTGATGGTTACACGGGGGCGGAGGCGAGGTTTGGGAATCCCTCGTGTCACAAAATAAGTATCATTAGAGTGAATGAGTAATTTAAAGAAAGATAATAAAACGGACTTGTTTGGAAGCATGTTGAGTGTTTATGTTTACCTGAGTGTGTTTGTGCTACTATTACTCTGCTAATATTTAGATAACTAGCTAACGGTGATTGTTGTTGTTGTTTTAGATTTACCGCAGGTTAGATCAGCAACTGAGTGATCCGGAAGTAGTGGTCAGCCGGGTCTCCGTACTCCTTAGAGCGGGGCTGGGGGTTGTTTTGTCTTTCCTTTCTTTTGGTTAAGACAGTTGTTCTTTTCTCTTGTTTAAGTACTTTAGGCTGCTAGACAGTGTTGCATTCATTACCCTAAAAATATTATTTGTATGAATTTCGGTTTCTTTATTTGTGTCTTGTTGCAAGATCTTAGTAATGTTGTTGTCAAACTGAGGTCGGGACCCATTGTGAGGTCCTAACCAGTAATACTCCGAGTTCTGAGAATTCGGGGTGTTACAGTCATAATCTCACAATATATATATATATATATATATATATATATATATATATATATATATATATATATATATATCACACATTTCAGAAGTGAAGACAATCTGCATAATATTTCAGAAGTGAAGACAATCTGCATAATCAAATTTAGGATCGAGTATAGCCTCAAATTGAAACATTCTCACAGTCAATTGACATATAAATGAAAGACAATGAATAACCCATCATATGTGTTTGGCATGTTACCTGTTAGAATTTGACAGAATATATCGAGTATATATGAGATTCCTCAAATTGACATAATCGAAACATTACTACAATTTGATTATGTCTCACAATTGCATAAGAACCCTCAAACCTGCATAAGAATAGCCTAATCGAAACATTCCCTCACTGGAACCCTCAAACCTGCATAAGAGTACCCTACCATACATCCTTACAGTCAAACATTCCCTCAATACTGCATAATAGTAGCCTAATCGAAACATTCACAAGCATAACCACAAATAACGAAGAAAAAGACAGTGACAAATCGATTGCTCACCAACCGTATCATCAACAAAAAGCCAAAAATCAGGAAGAACCCTAACCCTAAATTATCAGCTTTTTGTAGAGAACATGATGAAAAACACATACAAAAATTATGAGACGGAGGACAGGCGACAAACCTGGACAACAGACCACTTCCGATGTTCTTCTGACTGTTTGGCTCTCGTTCTTCGCCGGTCGACCTCTCTCACTCAACCTCCGACGGCTCTGGATTAATGTTGAGAGGTGAGAGAATGTTTATATTATACCCGGTAAAAATTGTAAATATCGTTAAATGATAGGGGCAATATAGTATTTTTGTACACCAAAAACTAGTGCATCAGCCCAAAACCCTCCTCAGATAAGGGTTTTAAAAACACTTTCAGAAACACTAAAAACTAGTGTTTAATTACATGCCAAACACAGTTTTAATATTAAAACACTCGTATACACTCTTATACACTAGTTTAATTGGCATGCCAAACACAGCCTAATACTTAATTGAGCAATCAAAATACAATTATTCAGAGGGATCTTAACTACACGGGATCGTTTGCTATGCGCAAGCATTACGATTATGGGTTGAGAATGCGTGTCAGAATTGATACTGATTAGGATCCATAATAGTGACGGTTACGAGTTTTGAATGTGTGTCAGGTTCCGATCTAATCTTTAGAAAATAGCCGTTGTGTAAAGGTAATAAATTTGAAATATAACCGTTGTTATGATCGTTGTGATTTGAACGTTATGTATGCTCGGTTATATATATTGCGAGTTAAAGAAGAAGTGGATCAACCTTCACAAAGACACAAAAATCTTGAAAAAATCGGTGCCGGAAATGACAACACAAGACGATGAAGAGATGTTGATTCTGTTCAATGATACTAAATTTAGTCAGCTAAACAAATTTCTTCCACATTTTGAGGTGAAAAAATGTTGAGAAGATTGGTGTAGTAAGTCTTTTTTTATATCGTAGATACAAACTAGACTCCTCTATTTTTCCCATAAAATTTTAAATCTAAAAATAATTAATTAAAGGGGCATAAGGGAAAAACGTAAAATTATAAACCCTATAAAATCACCCCAATCACCAGATTCTGTAGCTAGGATTTTTTGCAATCGTTCGTTTTCTTCATGAAATGCTTACAACTCGCTAGATCTGCAAATCTGACAGTTTCCTCCCACAATGGCGATTTCTCTTGCTCGCACACCACCTAGATCTACAGCTCGCCTTCCTTTGGCTCACGATTTCATCAAATCCAAAGACCAACGCCGATTGATTGAAGCTAGCAATTTTATCTCACGCAAATCTACAACCCACCGGATTGAAGCCACTAGTGCCGGATTACAACCCGCCTTCCTCCGGCCGCCTCCCCGTGGGATTGATCCCATTAGTGTCGCCGGATTGCAGCTTGCCTTCCTCTCGCCACCGCCCTAACTGGTTCGTGCTTTCCCAGTCTTGCCCCCTTCAAACTGGTTCGCGCTTCCCAGTCCTAACTAGTCTTCCTCTGCCCGCCATTGATGTAGATATACCTGTCTGCTTGCCACCCCACCGGACTGAAGAAATCCAGATCTGCCGGTCTGCTTGCCGGTCTCCTTCAAACTTGTTCAACACTTGTTTGTTTCTATTATGAGTGTTTTATGTTCATCTTCTTTTATCTTCTTTTATTGTTGTCCTTACAATTGTTATTGTGGTGTTTTCCTTCTCTCCTCAGCCATGGATGCATGCAACCTAAAAAAGTTGAAGAGGGCGTAATGTCTTGTGTCATTCCAGAGGTCAAAGATCCCTACAATCTTTTGGAAATTGAATATCTTCCCTTAGATCTAGCTTCAAAGTTCACCTTTGCTTTCTAGAATTTAAAGTATTGATGGTAAATTAGCCACAACTTAATCAGTTCCTCAATTGCAATTGTCAAAATATGCTCATGCAATTAAAAAATTGGCTACCTTGAGATTGCTTCAGCAAGTGAACATATTGTCTAGTAGTGAGCCTTTACTTTGGATTTTTCTTTCACAATTAGTGATCTTTATATTTGGATATTATAGGTATCCATGGCTTATCAGACTACGACCATCAAGATTTTGTCTCTGATGATCCCATTTTTTGAGTTTTCTAGTTGTAGAGAAGATCTTCGTTGAGGTTGTCAAACATAATTTCAGACCCATGAAAATTGACTACATAAATGGTGTTGTGATCATTGGTAAGTTGTATTCTTCACCTCTTATCAAATGTGTTACTTATTATGTCTTTCTGATTTCATTACCTTGATATGTGATTTTGACATGATGATTCTATAAAAAATGGTGATTTTTTGATAACCTTAATTTCCGTTGTTTCTGCTTGATCTTATGACTAATTTGGTGGTTTCACAAAATGCGAAGTTTCAATTTTTTTATTTTCTGGTGGTGACATTTGTTGAACGTATATGCTTGTTACGAACAAAAAAGTTGAAGAGGACATATAAATTTCATTTCATAAACAAGTTTCATTTTATTTTTATAGTTATAATTGGTCTTGTGTAACTCAATGAGTTTGAACTTGTGTAACCAAACCTTATGTTAATGACGGACTTGTGTAAATGATAGACTTTTGGGCTTGTGTAACTCATTTGAGATTGTGTAACTCAACTATATGTAAACAACGAAACTTGTATAATTGGAAAATGAGTGAGTTTGTTAATTACATAAAATTACAATGTAAATGAAATTGTGTATTAGCAGTGTGTAATTGAAATTATGTATTAACAATGTGTAATTAAAATTATGTATTAACATTGTGTATGAATATAGTGTATCAACAAGAGAATACGCGTAGTCTAGTTGGTATAAGGATGGGAGGGAAGAGCCTATCACCCAGAGTTCGAAATTCACTAACTATAAGATTTGTACTTTGGATTGGGCTTCGACTTGTAACTCGAGTGGGCCTTTTTCTTTATTAATACAATTGGTCCTGAACTTAAGTTAATTGAACCAATTAACCCTTTCAATTAATCTTTATAAATATATAAGAGGGGCTTAGTTTGTCACATAATAAGCAAAAGAGCCTACTTGACGCTACAATACGTAAAAATGCCTACTTAACCAAATCACCCAAAAACATTTTACCTTATTATAGGTTGATAATTAACCCGAAAAACAAAAATTTTTGTTCTATTTTTGTCAATTAGGGTGGTGCAGGAGCGAATACCCCGTATCATAGGGTGTACCAAATTATTCATGTGATGAAGGGAACGATTATTCTTGTATGTTTGAAATTCGCAGTTTTTTCTACTATTGAGAGACATGGTTGATTGAGCTCGTTTTATGGGAGGAACTATGAATATGGTATTAGTCACAAGTAGGTCATGGAGAAATGTTAGGGGATTCATTATGTATCGGTTGACATGCGAACGTTTTGGAAACTCTCGTAAGAAGAAAGACGTTGTTCCGGATACCGTTCCATCATCTAGCCGAGCACAAAAATCGAGAAAATACGGGTGTTCATTTGAGCTTGACGGTGTACAAAGGGAAGTTGATAAATGAATGTTGCATGTTATATGTGGAGTGCACCACCATACACTTCTCGAGCAATTATAGGGACATACATAAGTTGGCCGATTGACGCCCACAGTTTTGGAAGGTTGGGCGTGAACTTGGGTTGAGTTTCAAGTCGATTAGTATTTTGAAATCACTACAGTTGGATGACCCCCACAACGTCACCACCATAAGACAAGTATACAATGTTAGATTGAAAATTAGGATTCTACCAGCTAAAGGACGAGGTCCACTCCAACAAGCACTACACATACTAGAGCACCGCCGTTACTACGTGAATGTGAGAAGATGTCTGCTTTCAAATGAAGTTTCAGATTTTTTTCATCACGCATATACATTTTAGGCATCTTCTCAACTTATTTCCTTGCATTATCATAATGGACATGACATGTAACACCCCGAATTCTCAGAACTCAGAACATTACTGGTTAGGACCTCACAATGGGTCTTGACCTCAGTTTGACAACAATATTACTAGGATCTTGCAACAAGACACAAATAAGAAAAACCGCATTTCATAAAATGTATTTGTAAAAGAATGGATGCAACAAAGTCTAACAGCCTATCGTACTTAAACAACGGAAAAGACTAACTGTCTTAACAAAAGGGAAAAACAACAAAGCGATAACCCAAACCCCCACTCTAAAGAGTACGGAGACCCGACTGACCACTACTTCCGGATCACTAAGCTGTTGTTCTAACCTGTAGTAAAACTAAAAACACAACAAAACAACCATTAGCTAGTTATCTAAACATTAGGAGAATAATAATAGTACACACACACATAAAATAATAAACACTCATCATGCTTTCAAACAATCCATTTATTATCTTCAATTAAGTCATTCACTCTAATGATACTTATTTTGTGACACGAGGGATTCCCAAACCTCGCATCCGCCCTCGTGTACCCATCAGGAGTGGATCCGATGCATCTCACCGTGTACTTGGATGGTCTGGGTATAGAGAACCTCCCAGTCTCCTGGCAGAGCTGGGCAGTGATGTCACGGCCCGTTATACATACACTTGGGCCTTAATACAATATAACCACGGTCGCCCTAACAAGTTATTTTTATTATACACACATTGCACACACACAACCATTATCACCCAGCTAATATCCAGAAACCGGCTAAGTAAGTCGCAAGGACTTACCTGAGTCAAAATATACTCTAACACGTCTCAACAGTCCGTACTCGTGGTAACTCAAACGCCTGTCAAATAAGGCATGTGTATCAAAATCACACCTTGATGTCCAACCTCATGCGAAGGAATTACGGAAAAACTCTCTTATGGTAAAAGACCATTATACCCTTGGTATCGTAATTTCTCGAAGTTTATTCTTGAATTCTACTAATTTCTTCCTTATCTTATTTTCCATAGATTATGTCTCTCGGATAGCTACTTATAGGTTATAAGGTCCAAACTCGAGACAAACCTAAGAAGGATAACATTCCTCCTCTCCGGTTACTAATTATGCTACTACAAACATAATACCGTCAACATATTTTTCCTCCTCCTCAACTCACTTGTATCTACATAATTCCAACTTGTACTTATATATATATATACTCGCATTTTTATATATTCTATTTTTATGCTTATGAGTATACTCTTATATAAAGATTATATATCCATCGAATTCCAAGCTTCTATATACTTTACCACACTAACTTGTACGTCTTTATATATATATATACATACTCGACTGTAAGATTCAACACACGTACCCTAACTCGCGCTCATGTGAGTAGATCCATATATCTATCTACATGTATAACCTTATAAAACATTTATATGTACACTTTTATTTCATTATATATATATATATATATATATATATATATATATATATATATATATATATATATATATATATATATATATATATATATATATATATAAGTATATATACAACAGCACTCAGCTCTCATGATACAAACTTACAGCTGCACATTCGGTATTAAAACAGGAGCAACAAGGCTCGGACTGTACAACACACTCACCTACACCTTGGATCGGCCCGGCTGCAAGCTCCTCCCGGCGGTCTGGTTGCTGAGTCGTATTGGTGGTCGACAGGGAGGCGCGGCGGTTGTAGTTGCAATGTTGCCGTCTTCGTACAGGGAAGGGAAAGGGAGAGCAGGAGTAGCGTAGGGTTAGGTTACATTTGATTAGCAGCTAGATTAGGGTTTAGGGTTAGGATTAGATTATGCGATGGGCTGATGGGCTGGGCCGGTAATTGGGCCTAGTAGCGGGTTATCTCCAGCCTCTCTCTCTTTAGAACAGGATCTGGAACTCGTTAAAAGCGCGGGAAATTATATAATACGGAATTAATTTCCGTATTTTATGAATTTATTATTATTCTTATTTTAAGGTGCGTAATTTATTTCCGGTTACTAGGTTTCGTCATTTTATGTGAATTAATGTCACATAAAATGATGGAAATAACACTCGTTCTATTTTACTTTTAATTTATGTACTTATTTATTTAAGATTGACGTTTCGAAAATCGGTTAAATTCAGGTTTAACGGGGTTTCAAAATTCCGGTTATTACACGACATACAAGACGAATGAGTAAGTTTTATCATCCACTATTTTTACGAGTATTTATATACTACATGAACATTTTCTTTCAAGTCCAACGAAAACTAGAGTCTTCATTATGTGCCCTTTATAGGTACAAGATGCCGTTGTTAGAGATTGTCGGAATCACTAGCACAAGGCTGACATTCGCAATAACATTTGTTTTCATATTTAAGAAAAACTCAAATCACTACGAATGGGCATTAGGGAGACTTTAACATGTGTCCATCGGGGTAATTGTGACGGATAAAGAGTTTGAACTTATAAGTGAATTAGGTGTCGTTTCCCGGATGTGAACCACATGGTTTGCACATGTCATGTCAAGTGTAACATCAACATAGATCTTGGACGATATCATGATCAAAACAAGCACAAACAATTTTTGCATCACACTACAATGCCTTGTTTGAATCTAGATCATCTACAAGTTACGAGAGGTGCTTGTCTTAGATGAAAGCTCATGGGCAAAGTTGTTCGACGTTGATGAAGTATTTGGAGGCTACAAAAATAATCACATAGAAGGAGGCATTTTTTGAGCATGGTGTGACTTGTATCATCATTTTGGCACGAGGACTACAAACGCTTAAGAACCCAATCCTACCTTGCTTATAAGTTTTTATTTTTAAATTTAATAGTATATTGATTCGATAATTATTGTGATGCGGGGTTGAGACCGCAATTGACGGATCTAGATTGGAAGTCCACAAAAGCTTCAATCTTGAAATATCTCGACCTTGATCTCGACTGAGATCAATAATGAAGGTGGTGAGATATTCGAAGAACAAACGAATAAAGAAAGCGAGATATGAATGACGTATGTTGTGAGATTAGAGGTGAATATGGAATAAATGATGGATGATAATATAAGAATAAAAGAACCAAAATATACTTGCAAGAACCTTGATCAATTGGATCAAAACCCGAACGATAAATTACCTTAATCCTTCCTTCTTCAACCTTACACAAGTCTTCAAATTGAGATAAGCACAAGGGGACTAAAATCGACTAGTAATACCAATCTTTAAGAAGATTAACACACACAAGAACAACCTAGCAAGGAATATCAACAATTCAATCAAATGCTCTCCTTTTGAATGAATAGGAATGAATAAAACGAAAACTTCATGGAGAAGTAACGAGTATCTCACAGTTATGTGGCTGAAATATCTAATGACTAAAGTCGGTCCTAAGGAGGGATTTATACCCCAAAATTCACCAAATAAGAGAATAAAAATAACCTAAAAAATAAGATAAAAGATGTCTTTAGAATGTGTAGAGCTTTAAATTAAGGTATTAAAATAAAATAACTAACTAGCAGCTCAAATAGCTTCAATCCTTGTCTTCCATTCCATCCTCACACGTGTATAGCTCCTTAACAGTGGTCTCCATGGCTGGTATTGTCATCAATGTGACTAAGAATGACTTAGACACAAAAAGATCACCAATTTTCTCCTAAAGAGCTAAATATGCCAACAAGCTAGCAACCTCTTGTTGGATGGTTCTTTTTTTTGGCTCTAGTGATTGCTCCTTCCATGATGGACTTGTAGGTGATGGTGATGATTGAGACTCCTTCTCCTTCACAACTCTTTCTCTTGATAAAGTGATGAGTCCATGTGTAGTAGGAGTTGTTGGGGATGGTCCCTCATCATATTCTTAGTTGTGAGTCCTCACACTCTTTGTTGAGAACACATTGAGTTCCAATGTGCAAGGATTTTAGTTGGTGGTGGGCAACATCGACTTGATGATAATCGATCAGATTGGAAATATCCAAGCGTCCTTATAGACTTCACACAAGAGGATATTGTTGGATGTGCGGGTTCCGATATTTGATTTTCTCCATAACAAAGTAAGCAACGAGTGCTTCACTATATTATTGGAGATATACAACAAGGCGAAGAAACTTAGGAGCATAACAACATGTCAGGATTCGTATTGGAGGGAAGCTCATGGATTGCCTTGTGTGCATCCGTTCTTCCTTGCTATTAGGGCTCGGGTGCCAATACATTTAGATCGATTTCATCCATATTGGAGGCAAGCACAATGGGAAATAGTGAATCCGACCGTAGAAGATGATGTTGTTTGTATTGATCCATACATTATATCCCTAAACAACTTCAGGGAACAAATGGAATTGAATTTGCTAGTAAAGATGAGATTCAGTGGATGACTTCAACATATGAGGACTTGATACATTTGGACTCTTCAACTATGAGAGAACTAGAGCAACAAATAAGAACTAAAGAAAGACTACCAAAATATGATATTTGTTCAACAAGAAGAGCACCAAGTGGGTTCGAGCATGGTTTAGGGTCTGCTAGTCCACATACTCGGGTCGCCCACCAAAATCAGGTCAACAGGAGGAATTTAAGGTTGAGGAGCCCGAACTAGAGGAACTAACTCCGTGTAGTAAACCACGTGACAAGAAAACTATCTCCCGACATTATAAGGTATATCGCTTCAAGGATGTTCAGATCCATAAATTCATGCAACCGTTCATCCTCTTGACTTTGGATGTAAATGTCAATGAAAATTGTAGATTTAGAGCCCTTGTTGTGGTTTTTGGATATTTTGAGGAATATTATTCAGTTATCGTTGTGTTATTATTATACTTGGACGAAGAGACATGTTTACCTATGATGACAATAGTTAAGAACCAAGAACAACCGACATAGATTCGTACAATAGCATTGGTTGGCGGTAATCACTTTGTATTTGTAAGCTAGTTCTCTTTAATAACTTGTTTATGCTCCTACTATGATGACTAAGTATAATGTGTCGTTTTTTCTACGATTTGTACCAAACCAAATTCACCCTTACCGGGTTTGTCAATTCCGTGGAAATGCCATCATGCTTCAAGCGTGGATGGATGAGACATTCATTTACGTGATAGGCTTAAGTAGCACGATGACCTCTGACGCCTAGCGTGGATGGTGAAATCTGTAGCGTGGAGCCAGGTAATACGATAGGGTAACCCCACTCACTGAACCAAGACATGTAGTCATCTGATACATTCCACGGATCAGGAGCCGGAATTCCACCATGTAGTGATACTCTGCTCATGGCATCATGCATGCTAGCCCATCTATCCTCCGATGAGTTAAACCGGACCGTGTACCCTTTGCTGTCAGTAGCCGGACGAACCTTGAGATATGGGATGATCCTCTATAGTGGGACGGTATGCACAAATCCAAACTATCGTAGAACCCTATCTGGCATGTATGACTCGATAATGTCCCCAACCCGGATCATGCTTTTGTAAGTAGACTGATAGCATGAATTATAGTCTATATTTTGGGACCTGTTTAGACGTTTTATCTTCAATAATCTGCATGTTTGGATGTATATTATGTGATTATATTGTCATTTCATCTACCTTTGCGGGAATCGAGGTCTACACCAAGTTTCGTTGTAATCGTAGGTAAAATGGCACGTTTTTGCATCAAAATAGAGCTAAAAGAGCTAAGGAGTCATTGGAGCTACATTCAAGAGCTTAAGGAAGAATCCAGGAAGCAAGGAATTAACAAAGAGATTTACTTGGGACCAGATTTGAAAGATTTCACATTCAGTTTAGAGTCACCTCGGTTGACCACAGAGTCACCTCGACTGAGGTGATCTAAGAGAGTGTCTCGACCGAGGCGAATACCCTGGCGCGGCGAGATCGTTTATTCTTGGCTGAGATCTTTTATTTTTGGAAGGAGAAATCTTATATTTTTGGGCTGGATTTCTGGAAGGAAGATCATATATTTAGGAGATCTATTTTAGAGATAAGATATATTTTATTAGGAAATTTTCTTTTTAAGATATTTCCTATAAAATTAAGATATTTCCTATAAACTTATCTTTTTAAGATAATTTTATTTTAGGAGATATGGATATATTTTATAGGAAATTATCTTTTTAAGATATTTTATCTTTGGAAGATAATTCTCCTATATAAAGGGTTGGATTTTCTACAATTCACCCATATTCGGATCAAGTGGTCATCGGATCTTCGGATCACCGCATGCATATACAGGCTTAGAGGGCTGATAGCATCCATCAATTAAGGGATTTTCTCCGGAGTTTTGAAGGAAGGAAGATTGAAGATCAATCTAGGAAGGATTCATAGCTTTTTATAGCTTTTGCGAAGGGATTTGTAAGACTTTCTTAGATTCTCTTCTTGCTGATTTGTCTTGTTGGATTTGTTATCCAAGAAACGCTTATATTTGTGATATTTGATTAAGTTATTGAAGCCTTGTTCCTAAGGTTTTTGTGTTCAAATATTCACTTTCTTCCCGTATATTTGATTATTGCTTTCATGATGATGAGTGGCTAATTTCTTTGTGTGATTCTAGGGTGATTGGCTGAAGGTTGTGGGAAAAAAAATGATAGAATAATCTTAAATTTCAGTAGGACCTTGAAAGCTCGAGTCTTTTCCCTTAACTTTAGAACATCTCGTTCATTCGATGAACATCTCGGCCGGGGTGGAATTCGTCTGACCGAGGTGACTTATCTGATCTGAAACTGAGAGTTAAGTGTTAGAGTTTGCCAAATCCTATTCTTATTACACCTTTCCTGGTTCAATGCAAGCCTAGGATGAGACTTACCCGGTAATTCCTTTGTTTGTTTACCCAAGATCATAAGTGTAGGTAATAAAGGTTTATCCTTTATTGGGGTTTGAGTGTGCCTTCATCCCATCTTTGTGAGTTAGCCTGAGACTTACCCGGTAAAGGTTGATTCTATTCTCTTAGTTGGTTTATTGGTTTGAGATTATAATTCCTTTCCTTAGTACCTTGAGACTTACCCGGTAATAGGAGTTACGGTTTGGAATTGTGAGTAGTGAGACTTACCCGGTGATCTATTCCACTTTAGTAACACCTTCCCTTTGCAAAATCTCAACTTTGTCCGCTTATCTTTAGATCTTGAGTTGGAACCACAACTAGATGCTTTAATCCCTAGAATTTGCATATTTCCTTAATTGACTACATTATCATCTTTAATTGTTTTAATCGCTTTTGTGGTTAGTTGTAATATTGACAACCTATACTTGCTTTGTTTCACTAAGTCCCTGAGATCGACACCCCGGAATTCTTGCTTTTACTACGATTGACCCGTACACTGCGGGTTCGCATCCTTGTTTTAAGCATATTTCCTCGGTTATAAATTTAGAGCTTGCACACACCATTTGGAGCGAACATAGACACTGCAAACTCACCCTCAAAATTTAGAACTTGATCTTCATACGGCATAAACTTGATATCCTCGGCTCTTATTTGGTCTATCTATGCACGGAATGATCTCAGTCTCCCCAAGGTCTGTGAGGCGTCTTTGGGACAACTAGTCTCGAAGCCCACCGAGTTGATCTTTGTCTGTTGGGATCCTCGGCTGCAGAACTACCCAGTGAGTGAAAGTGTGCATATATCCAAAATTGTACGCATTTAATTATGATATAATTGTTATTATTAGATAATTATTGCATAATAGTGTATAAGGTTCAAAAAATGATACATGTAAGAAATGTACAACCACCAATGGTCTTCGCCTTAAGCCGTGAAACGTCACCCATCATCATATATGGCAACTTGTTGAATGAAGATTACTATCAATACAAATAAATATCAAAATAGTTAACTAAAGTGATAGTAATAAGTACCAATATAGATATGCCAAGATTCTAGTGCCCATGCATATCCTCCCGTGCGTTGGTGAAATCGAACCAAGTCAATCAACCAGGCACGAATCTTGTTCATCGACTTATCGACGCGCAAAGAGGTCTACAAGAAGAATAAAAGGAATACAAAAGAAATATCATCAATTGGGGTGGATGGGTTGCGACATAAAGGGGAGAATGTCGTCCTCAGAGCATTCACAATTAGTGCAGTCTGGTGTGCCCGTGCCTCGGCTTCAATGATGCAAAATGTCTCACACAACCAAGATACACAGTCACATGGAGTGAGTAGTGTCAACAAAGCATCCTCATCAATCCCCATACTCATGATAATAGCAACATTGTGGAGAGTAATGGTCATCTCACCCCATGGAAGGTGAAAACTATAGGTCTTAGGATGTCAACTCTCTAAGAATGCATTGGTAAGTGCATGATCAACACCGGCAAACGGGACATCGAGTAGATCATTTAGACCACTCAATAATGCGATCCCAAACTGTAAAGCTCTGGATTGGAAACCCGAGGTGTCACCAGATGTGAACCACACCGTGGGTCAACTAGATTTAGCCTGACAACAAATTCACTATTGGACCTTCCAACAAGAGCACGGCAAATATAAAAGAAAATATCCGGCTATTTTTATCAAAACAAAATAGATAATGCTAACTTGAAACCATGCAAAAAGAATTACAAAGGCAAAACAACCCCACGACTCAAACTCAACAACCAGAAACTCGAGACCAAGACACAAGTACTTCCAAAAAATTCTAAGGCACACGTGAGCCCGGTTGTACATCATCTCCTGGAAGATAGTCTCTAATGCGGTTCCAATACCTGAACAAGGTTCTAAAACAACAACAACAATAAGGAAACCATTAGCTAACATTCCAAGAATGGAGTTTAAGCTCCGGAGTCAAATTAAGCCCGTACGTATCATGTAAGGGACACGAAAAACAAACTATCAATAATAATATTTTAAGAAAACAAGTAGATACTCACAAGTGTAAACCAACTACTGAAGACTTCAAGATAAATAAGAAGCAAGCTAAGCCAACACATAAACAATATAAACATAAAGAATTAAAATCCACAACAACCAAAGAAAACAAGGCACGGAAACAGTGATCCTAACCCTATCTCTACCCATCAACAACTCTCATCATCTTTGACTATACCGATATCTACTCGTACATAACAACCGACATCTATGTAATCATCAATGTCATTCCTTTATGTCCATACTTTACAACATATCACATATAACCTGTCTATCACAAATGGGTCTCTTGAGGCGTAACTATCAATGTGTAAAATAACCAATTACCCTCTAGGCTTAATTGTTAGTGTGTAACATAACCAATTAGCCTAATCCAATATCTCATATAACCATCTATCACAAATGACATCATGAGGTGTATCTGTTAGTGTGTAACATAACTACTTACCCTCTAAGCGTAACTATCAGTGCGTAACATAACCAATTAGCCTAATCCAATATCACATATAACCATCTATCACAATCTGGCATCATGATGTGTAACTATCAGTCTGTAACATAACTAATTACCCTCTATGCGTAACTGTAAGTGCGTAACATAACCAATTACCCTATTCTCAACGATCATAACCCGGCCTGCCACAATCTCAATCACAATTGTTTGTCATAATCTCAAACACAACTCTATCTACTGTAGTTTCAAGCCTAACTCTATCCATCACAAACTCTATTCTTGCAAACACAGCTCAATTTAACAAAATGAATTTGATCAGTCTGTTGCTTATGAGATGGTGTTTAGTCTGATCAAAATCTGATGAAATTTTTTCAAAAAAATTGGCATTTAGAAAAATTAAATCTAATCAAAATTTTGATGAAAAAGAGTTTGTTAAAAAAATAACATATATGAAAGATAAAAACGAATCTCTTTTATGAAAAAAAAAAAAGATTTACAAATCTTTTAATTTATCACTAACAAAATTTTTGTCAAGAAAAAGAAAAAAGAGAATTTTATTGTTGTGAAAAATATTTGTAAAACTAAAAATAGAAACCAAATTCATATATTTAAAAAAACGAATTTGATCAAAAGTTTAAAAACTATATGTTGCTTATTAGATGGTGTTTAGGCCGATCGAAATCTGATCAAAATTTTAATATTTTTTGGCATTTAAAAAAATCTATTTAGTATTTTAAAAAACAGTATGTTGCTTATGAGATGGTGTTTAGGCCAATTGAAATCGGATCAATTTTTTAAAAAAAAATACGACAAAACATGGAACATACGACGAAGTTTATTAATGGAACATGAAAAATACGAAAATACATGGAAAATTTCAAAAAACAAATCAATATACTAACTTTTTCTTATTAGATGGTGCGAGATTTACGTGAAAAAAGTACGACAAAACAATAAAATTGTAACCTAAAAAATATCTTCAAAAAGTCGGAATCTAGGGGTGAGCATAAGTCAAAAATCGAACCAAACCACTAAAAACCGAACCGATCCTAAAACCGATATTTCAAAAACCTTGGACCGTAAACCGAACCTATTAGATCGGTTTCGATTTGGTTTAGGTTTTGGACCTAAATGGACCTAAACAATAAAACTTACAAAACTCGACAAAGTTAAGATAAAATGATAAAATTTTAATCTCTAACAATTTTAGTATAAAGAGTTAAAACCTAGAAAAATTGCAATCTCATTTAAGCAACAAGGTACATTACCCACTTTTCAACTATGTATATAATCGTTTTTTTATTAAATACAAATACAAATTCGGTTTTTGGTTTTTTTATCCATTTTTCGGTTTTGGACCTATACCGAACCGAAACCGAAATCGTAATCGTAAAAAACAAGGACCTAAGACCGAACCTAAATTTTTTGTTTAGGTTCGGTTTGGACCGAAATTACTCGGTTCGGTTCAGGTAAACCGAAATGAACTTGCTCAGCCCTATCGGAATCTGAAAAGACGTCAAAACATGATCAATAAACAATAGAATTAGAATTGAAAGATGTATAACTTTGTAGATTAACATGGAAAATAAGAAAAGTGTATTGAGTTATGAGAATGTGCGTTCCATATATATAGTGAAAATAATGTGAGAAGTTGCTTACCTTGTAAATTAGTATAGTAAAGTCCAAGATAAATTTAACAATGAATCTATCATATCTTTAGAAAATTAAACATCTATAATTTAGATACTGTTTTGGTAACAAAATAATGACTTAATTTGTGATTTGGTAAAAGATATAATCCGATAAAAAATGTGAGGACATCACGTCAACATTATGTCGCTTGTTTTACTAAAGTATATAGATATATAGATTATAAAAGTCGTTTTACAAAAACATTTTTAAAAAAAGATTTTTTGAAATTTTTTTTTCCTTTCATTATATCTATATACATATATTAAAGCAAAAACATTTCCTTCAGTGTGGTTCATCCTAACTTATTTTACGCCACGTGTCATTTTTCAAGAATTTTGATTTTTTTTTAAAAAAATTATATATATATATATATATATATATATATATATATATATATATTTACCATATTTAAATTAGTCAATAATGTAATAATATAATTATCCTATAATAGAAGTTATATTTATCTACTTACCATACATGTCTTTTTATATATTTACACATATACATAAACATAGTTAAAATTATACTAATAGATTTATTATTCTATGATAAAAATTATACCAAAATAACTTTATATATATAGTTATACATATATTTATCTATACTAAACATACTTTTTTATTTTATGTATAGATGCTAATATATTTTAATTTTATTAAAAAATTGAAGAGACTATTTTTATTAAACTTCTATCAATTAATATATTTTTTTAAATAAAAAAGGTGTAAATAATAGATTTTATTTCCTTATTTTTTTTTAAATATAATACTTTAGTATATATCTATATGTATATCTATATACATATATTAAAACAGAAGCATTTACTTCAACGTGGTTCATCTTTAACAAAAAATATGCCACATGACATTTTCTTATAATTTTAGTTTTTTTTTAAATAATATATATAGTTACCATATTTTAATTATCCTATTATAGAACTTATGTTTATCTACTTACCAAACATATATGTCTATATAATATTAGTGTTAAAATATATATCTATATACTAATAATAAAGTATAAACCTTTAATGTCATATGTTTTTTTTTTCGTTCTTTTTGTCAATGCAATTTAAAACGCACTCTCATTTTAAAAACTTTAATCAAAAAATTATATAAACTAACGATCTATATATATATATACACACACTAATATTAAAAAAAAACCTTAATTACATAAATCATGGTTCCATATATTTTTATATTACGGGTCATTTTAACGTTCAGTTTCATTTAAGACTTTTTTTTATCAAGAACATGTAAACTATCATTTATTTAAAAATATACCTTTCTGTTTTTATTATCTTTTACTTTCCCTTATAATATTATCTTCCAACTCAATTTAATTAATAATTAGATTTATTTTACAATTTATTAAAGCTAATCCCGCACAAGGTGCGGGTATTAGACTAGTTGTTATTATTCTTACACATCTGTTTTTTTGTTAGAAGAATGGAGCAAGCTCCTCTCTTACAAATCGGATAATTTCCCTAATTTTGGTAAGTTTTTATTTCAATTTTTTTTAATTAAAGATTTTGAATATGCCGTGTTCTAGTAACTTGACAATTTAAAGATTTGTTTCTTGGTGAAGTGCAAGTAGAAGCAATTCATTCCCCCCAGGCGGCCAGACTAGTTGAAAAGTATATCGATCGATGGCTTAATTAGAAATTTATATATTTTACATATGCACTAAATGTTGAAAATCTCCATTTTAATATAATATACGAATAATAAATGTTTAAAACTCCAATCCAAATTATCATATTCGTAAACAATCAAGTCTAGGGTGCCTGTATTTAGATTACATAATTATATATTAAACTACGATTTTCTACGGTCTGATCCATAACAATACTTAATTAATCTCTATCGATCAATAAAACACACAATCTATACATAGATTGCCTGCAGTTTAAGCAGAATCGTCAGCGTAGTCTGCGTAATGTTTCACACTAACTCTACGACTAATTTTTTACGTCTTACTTCAATAAAAATGCAATTACTTATGTATATATCCCAACTAGACCTGTTCAAGTCCGGGCCAGCCCGCCCGCGAAAACGGGTGGGTATGAACATTGACAGAGCCCGGATCCCGGCAATATATATATATATATACATTTCGTTACTTTCGTATAACCCTAAAGTTCTAAACTTCTAATTGAACCTTTTGATTATGTTTGTATGATATTTTTCGAGTTTTACAGGCACACTGCAAATTATACTGCTGAAGTACTGAATTACAAATAAATCACAGTTAAAAAAAAAAAAAAAAAAAAAAAGG
>BSUD01000006.1:25760353-25774536 GCA_033239045.1 Fagopyrum esculentum | reverse complement strand
GGGTACGGCAACCCTGACAGGCCCGTGAACCGGGCTCAGCCCGGCCCGGATCCGCCAAAACGGGCTTTTTTTTTTTTTTTGAAAATGCCCGGCCCGAGTCCGAACCGAGCCCGGATATGAACAGGTCTAATCCCAACAAACGCAAAGCCTTAATACAGAAAGTATTTGAAAGTGAGGTGATCACGTGGCCTGCGTTGTCGTAAATGAATATTGCAGTAAGTAGTGGTGTTAATAATGTCTTCCAATTATTAGCCAAACTTTATAATTTGTTTTTAGTTTATAATTATGTACCTTAATTACAAGAAATGACGTTTTATAGTTTTTTTTTAATCGAATATGGTGTTAATAATGTATCGCAATTATTATCACTTTATGTTTAATAGCTTTTCAATCAATCGGTCCAAATCTTATTGCCTTTTCTGGTAGAGTAGCTTATATTATCTTTAATTATTATAAATTTATTTTAAAAATACCTTTTAAGTTGTAGATATTATAAATTTTATGATGAAAAAATATTTATAAAATTTGTAATAAATTGTTTAAATTTAACATTTTTTAAACTTTATCAATCATTTAACATTTCTTTTAATTTGTAATAATTGTTTATAAATTTTGTAATAAATGTTTAAATTTGATATATTTTTTTCAATCTATCATTCGATATAGTTTATAAAAAATGAGTTTACTATTCAAAATGGCACAATTTGTTGTCCCACCTTAATGTAAATATTATTAGGTGTACAAATGAATGAGCGTAAAGTACAATAAAGGATATCTATTTACGACTAAAAAATATTCATTTTATCATTCTAATGGAAGTTGGAGGAGGTGGTTGAGGCCACTTTGGCAGCATGCGATGTTGGATATTCCACTGCTGGATTGTGAATGGCATGACGAGGTTAGTTGGTACTCGTCTCCTACTGGTGTCTTCACAATACGGCAAATATGCATACCATTTGGGTCTTGAGCGTAAAGAGTCTAAGCATGGGGATAGGTAGTACGTCTTTTGGATCCGGTGACAGTGGGATTTGGAAACATCTATTCGGCGAGATCTTTTGTTTGGAGGGCATGTAAAGGGGTGCTCCCCTCTGTGGATGAGCCCTGGTGCGACGTTTCTGAGGTCCATGTACTGTTTCAATGTCATGTGCCAGGAGTTTGTGGAAGTGTATGGGAGGATCGGGTGAGATGGGTATTACAGGTGGGAACGTTGTTTGGAGATTTTTTTGATTAAATTGTTAAGACAACAAAAAGAGAAAAATGAAGCCGTTAGTGTGTGCAGACTCGAGCTAGGAGACATTTGTCCTTAATTCTGAAAACGCCCCGGATTACGACGGTATTACGTTACGAATCTCAGAATAAAATTGCACTAGATTCAAGTCTCGTATTGATTTTGGTAATCCGGCGAACTGCTTTTGTGTAGCACTCTTGTTTTTGTAAGACTGAGAAAGAGGGTTCAGGAGACTATGTTTTCTTGGTGTATCGGAATGAGAGGAAGATACGCCCTGTTTTATAGGCGAGTTTGGAAGACAAATAAAATCAACGTATTTAACAACGCTTTTAATACGTGATTTGTAAATCCGGATTTGTACATTAATTTAAAATTTTGAATTAAAATCCGAATTTTGAATTCTCAATTTGCGCATTAAGGTAGCTGATATTTGGTTTGACTTCTGCACCCATGGCAAGATTGGACCCATAATGATAGGTAGTTAGCCCAATACCATCAATTCAGTTCATTCTCGTCATGACACAGAAAGCCCAAAATCCAAGTCCGAAGTCCGAGTCCGAAGCCGCACACGTGTGATCAGCTTAGCTACGCCCGCTGCCCCATTGAAAGTGGGTAGTGACCCAAAAGCCACAACCTTTAAGCATATTTCCTTTTTATATACTATGCAAGTTATTCTTCTTTTAGTCGATGTGGGATACCCACATTCTTGTCTCTTTTCCCCTAGTTTGTATTCCGCACACATAAGTTCGGGCATCATTATCTAATTCACTCGGAATTCAATTTTAGTAAATAAGTAGACCGCGATTAAATACTCGCGGAGACGAAGTCAATGCTTCCGTGTTCCGATGTTGACAATGGCCGGAGTCCACCGGAAATTTGCTTGGAAAACCCCGGCGCAATACTTAATAAAAATTGGTAGAAATGATTCTGACACATGTTTTTGAAATACTAAAAGTTTTGTTGAGAGTATAGTCGAAAAATCACTACATCTGGGAAGGTAGTGTTTTTCAGCCTTGAACCGCCCGTAGGAGTAGCTATCGGATTTACTCGTCCAAGAGTGACAACGATGTCTTGAACCACCCAAGATTTGAGGTAAACCAAGACAATAACTATAACACAATTTCATCTTCTCACAAAAAAAAGATCTTTAATGGTGTTCATTTTGCCCTTGAACATGCGTGGTTAATCATGAATGAACTTGGAGAATTTAGCCTCCTCATTCTCTTAGACACGACCCCATGTCACACTCACAAGGTGATTTTTTCATATCGAGTATCTTTAATACCCTGATAGTATCATCAAGAGGAAACACTTAACCTCAAGTCATACAACTTGCACTGTGTATCATTTAGGAACTAGGTAGAGAAGCGAGTCTCACAGTGCTCCACTCGATTCAAATTGAATAGGTTGTCCTTTTGAACCTACATTGTGGGATTTCTAGTCACGTAGGTGGCGTTGCCCTTCAAGCATCCTCTTTTGTCATAGGCTTTAAGCTCATTCTTGATTATTTAACCACTTGACCTCTAGACAAGCCTTTAGTAAATGGTTCGCAAGGTTATCTACTGATCTGATGTAGTCTATCGAGACTACTCCAGTTGAAATTAAATTTCTAATGGATTTATCTTGTCATTTTTTGTGACGTGATACAAGACGTTTAGTGCCCGAGCTATAGCCGATTGACTATCAGAGTGTACACTTCACGAGTTTATAGAATCAACTATCTAATTAGCGTTGTTGTATCCTTCTAGAACTGCTGGGTATTTGTCATAGTGCAAGCCATAACCTTTAGTATGCCGTAAGTAGTTTAATACTATAATTTTGTCTTTCTAGAGTTTAAGCCCGAATCACTAGTGTAGCAACTTAGTACATTGACTGAGTGCGCCAAATCCGAACATTTCAAATTGGTTAAATACATATGATACCAATAACACGGGCATATTCCAATTTTGACATCGTCTCCCCCACATTTTTGGATAAGTAGAGATTAGGGTCCATGAGAGTAGTTGCAGTTCCCGTTGAGTTTTTTTTTAATCTCTCAAGGATTTTTTATAACATAATGAGATTGGGACATGATAAGTCATTCAGAGTGTCTAGTGATCTTGATCCCTAGAATGACATCCTCTAATCACATGTCCTTCATGTCAAACTTTCCACTAATCATGTTCTTAGTGCGGTTGATCATGTCTTTATTGGTGCCAATGATGAGCATGTCATTGATGTACAAACATAGCAAGACGTATCCATTACGAGTAGTCTTGGAGTATATGCATTTGTCGCTTTCATTGATGCTAAAACCATTTGACATCATTACGTTGTCAAAATTTTCACGCCACTGCTTTGGAGCTTGTTGGAGTTTGTAGATGGACTATACAATCTACACACTTTGTTGTCTTGTTGGGAACAACATACTCATCACGTTGTTTCATATAAATCTCCTCTTCTAATTCTATGTTTTGAAAGACAATTTTGACATCGATCCATTTGGTGGAATTTGAGGTTTCATAATGCCGCTATTGATATTAGCATTATTATAGAAGTTATTCTCGTTAGTAGAGAATAGGTGTCAAATAAATCCAAGCCTTCTTTTTGGCGGAATCCTTGCACCACAAGCCTAGCCTTGTACTTCTCTATTGAGTCATCGGTTTTCAACTTTATTTTTTAGATCTATTTGCACCCGAGTATTTTGGTTCCTTGAGGCTAGTCTACTCATTCTCATGTGTGGTTTTGCATAATGGAGTCTATCTCACTTTTTATTACTTTTTTCGAAGAAGGTACATCACGTGTAGGCATGAATTCACTACAAGTTCTAGGTTCTTTCTCTGAAAGAAAGGCCCTTATGAACTCAGCCCCAAATAATTTCTTTCTTTTTTTTTCAATCCCTTTTGCTCCTTCGAAGTTCTTCCTCTTCAACTTCGTTTTGCACGGAAGTATAGGTGTCATCGTCTCGATGTTTACGAGTTCGTTTGGGATATTCTTTATCTTTAGAAGGAAATATGTTTTCAAAGAAAGACACATTCCTTGATTTCGATATCGTATTAACATGGTTGATACCTTATATCCGATTTATGTACCAGAAACCGATAAGCACTATTATTGTGTGCATATCCAATGAAAATACAATCAATGGTTTTAGGTCCAATGGTGACCTTTTTAGGAAGTGGCACTGCTACTTTAGCGAGGCACCCCTACACTTTGAGGTATTTGTACAAAGGTACGTTACCTTTCCACAACTCGTATGGTGTTTTACTAGTTACTTTATGTGTTATATTATTGAGGATGTAAGTTATGGTAAGCAATGCTTCCCTTCACATGTTTTAGGGTAACCCAAATTCCTGTAACACTGCATTCACCGTCTCTTTCAAAGTTCGGTTTTTGAGTCCCGTAACTCCATTCGATTATGGAGAGTAAGGAGTAGTTGTTTGATGAATAATCCCGTGGTCTTTGCAGGTTACATTGAAATGTTCATCATATTCGCTTCTTCTATCACTTCAAATAATTTACCGAGTTGGTTCTCCACTTCCAACTTGTATTCCTTGAGTTTTCCCAAGGCCTCATCTTTACTTCTTAGCAAAATTTACATAACAATATTTTGTGCGATCGTCGATAAAGGTCACGAAATACCTTTTACCGCCTCTAGTTTGCACAAATTTTAATCACACAACTCCGTATGAATTAAGCCTAGAGGTTCAGTTGTTCTCTCCACTTGGAAATGAGGTTTTTGTGAGCTTTTCTTGTACGCAGATTTCACATTTATCTTTACTCAATTTTTAATTTAGAATTAAGTTCAAATAATTAGTCTTTTATAAACTTATAATTCACATGTCATAATCTTTTATTCTAAATATATAAAGACTCAACAACATAAGCAATGAGTTTTATTCATTGAACTTTCAGTTACATGTTTTAGGATGACTGTTAGTACATTCATTTTGACCAGCCTATCATTTACAAAACCTTTGCTTATATAAACCCCTTTCTTAGTGAGATTCATCTTTTCAGAACCGATGTTACATTAAACCCGTTCTTGTTTAGAAAAGTTTCGAAAATCAAGTTCTTTTGGATGTCGGGGACGTGCGTGATGTTGGTGAGGGGTTAACTCTTTCTCAAACGTCATCCCCAAAACTATCTTTCCATGCCCTTCGAATTTGGAGGTGGATGAGTTTGTCATAAATAGAATCTCATCGCTTTTGTTCTTGACATAAGTAGTGAACATACTCTTGTCAGAACAAATGTGTAGTGTAGCACTAGGGTCGTACCACCACTCACCAGGTTGCTTCCGTTCATGTTTACTTTAGATGTCACGGAACACATATCATCTACCATTAGGCTACCTTCAGTCATGTGGACTTGAGTCTTTCCCTTGTCCTTGCTTTTGTGTAGATCACCCTTGCTATGATACTCACCAACTTTGTGACCTATCTTGCCACATTTGTGACATTTCCCTCTAAACTTTTTTTCTTGTGGCATGTATGAGTTGTTGCCTTAGGATTGGAACTTGCATACTGTGCCCTTGGTCTTATGCTCAAAGACATTGGCTTTTCAGGTGGGTCCTTATCAACCTTGTGTTTGCTTGACTCAACCGCATCTTGACCATGAAGTCTTCAACGATCATATCCTTAGTCTTGTGCATAAGGTAGTTCTTGAAGTCTTTCTAAGATGGAGGTAGCTTCCCAATGAAGGTCCCCAACTGAAATATCTCAAAGATTTGCATCCCTTCTACCGATATCTCATGAGCTAAGAGTTGCATATCTTCAACTTGTTTCATGATTGACCTCGAGTCTATCATTCGATAGTTCATAAATGACAACGACATACTTCTTAGTGCTTGCGTCCTCATACTTGTATTTTTTTCTCTAGGTTACTCCAGAGTTCCTTGGTAGTACCAACTTTCCCCTGCACTTGGTATAGAGAGTGAGTTAGAATGTTCATAATCCAGCCTTTGCAAAGGTAGCCTCCTTGCACCCAAGCCTCAAAAGTGGCTTTGGTACATGTCCCTGCAGGGGAGAGTATGAGTTTATCCTCCTTTAGGTACTTGTCTAGCTTTATTGTGGTTAGGAAGAACAACATTAAATGTTGTCACGTTTTGAAGCCTGTTCCATCGAACTTCTCAAGCATAATGCCCTTGTGAATAAGATACTTGACGAAACCGATTTAGGTCCCAAACTTTAAGTTCAAAACGGTGCCGATACGAGTGATGGTAACCGAGGTGAGCCAACAGTTTTACGAAAGAAAGTTTTGTTTTTTTCAAAATTAAGATTGTAGGAACATTGCTAGGGAATTTCTTCCGAGTAAACTATTAAGACAAAAAAAAAGAGGAAAAGCGATACCGTTAGTGTGTGCAGAGTCGAGATAGAAGACCTATGTCCTTAATTCTAAAAAAGTCCCGGATTACGACGATTGATATGGCGTTCTGAATCCCATGATAAATTGCACTAGATCCAAGTCTCGTAATGACTTTGGAAATCTGGCGAAATATTTTTGTGTAGCACTCTCGATACTGTAAGACCAAGAAAGATAGAGGAGGAGACATTGTTTTCTTGGCATGTCGGAATGAGAGGAAGAGACGCCCTTTTTATAGGCAAGCTCAAAAGACAAAGGAGATGAGTGTATTTAAAAACGGTTTTAATATGAAATTTGTAACTCCGGATCTTTACATAATTTCGAGTTTAAATCCGAATTATGAATTCCCGATTTGTCCATTAAGGTAACTAATATTTGGTTTGACTTTTGCAACCCATGACAAGATTGAACCCAAAATGATAGTGACCAACCCAACACCATTAGTCTAGTTCATTTTCGTCATGATTAAGAAAACCCAAAATCAAGGTCTGAAGTGGGAGTTTGGGTCCAAAGCTGCATGCGTGTGGTCGGTTTAGGTACACCCTCTCCACACTGAAAATGGTTAGTGACCCAAAAGCCACGAGTTTTAATAATACTTACTCTTTATATACTATACAAGTTATTCTTCTTGTTACTCGATGTAGGATATCCACATATTTTGTCCCTTTTTCCCTAGTTTGTATTCCATACACATAACTTTGGGTTTCGTTATCTCATTCACTCGGAATCCAATTTTAGTAAATAAGTGTACCACAATCAAGTACTCACGGAGAAGGTTCCAACATTATGTTGAAAGTGTCCATGCATGGTTGAGAGAAGTTGATTTCAAAGGAAAGTATGATGGTTACATGGAAGGTATGGAAAGCAAGGAATAAACTTGGACTAAAATCAGGCATTCAAGATGCAATTAGACTACAAGTACAAAAGATTGAAATTGAAGGGGATAACCTATGTGTTATTAAGGCACTCTAAAGTTGTTGGAGTTGCCCTGGCGAGATCACGATGATTATTTTCGACTCCAAACTAGACCTCCGGTTTTTTTATGAAGTCCAGATTAGACATGCTTTCAGAGAAGTATATTGTGTTGCAGATCGATTAACCCATCTGAGAATTTTGACACTCAACACCATCTTTTTTGATGATCAGAAATTCTATATTTTTATCCGTAAGGATGATTTAGGATGAACTACCTTTAGAAGATAACTCATCGTAACCGCTTTCTCTTATTAAAAAAAATTAAAATATAGAGGAATGCAGGGTTCTAGCGCACAAGACCTTCCGAAAGGCCAAGGAGAGTCTAACTAATTACATGATAGCTAATGGCGCCCTTATTTCCAAGCATCTCAACGCTCACCCAACCACTTGGGCGTGTTTGATTCAGGACCAGTTTTATGATGGACTAAGTTAGATTTTGTCAAAAAAATAAAAATAAAACTAGAATCGATACTAACCACTTGGGCGTGCTCGGTAGTTTTGTTGGTTTAAGTTTATTTTTAATTGTTTATGTTTAGTTGTAGAAAGGTTATTATATATATATATATATATATATATATATATATATATATATTATACATTATATTTTATGTGTTTGATTAGGGATTATTTTAGGGGGTTTATTTTGATTTTTGTATGCATGAACATTAGGAATATAATAATAACCTTCTAAAATCTTGGTATATGAGGTTTCAAAATGTTTAAGTTTAGTCTATTTTAATCCAATTTCAAATAATCTAAAGCAGCTTCAATTTCCAACTGAATACTTATAATTTTAAAACCTTACCCTTTGAAATCTTGGATAGATGTTTAGAATGAATTTACTATAATTAAAGTGATGAGTATTAATAAAAATATATAATGCATCGATCATGCATGACATATTGTCTATTTGTCTTCTCATAATCAACTACTACCGGTTTTGGAGGAAGCATTTGGGAGTTGTGTTTAGTTTGAGGATTTTTTTCACATTTGATTTTTTTATTCAAAATTTATTGTTGTTGTTGTTGTTGTTGTGTTTTAAAAAAAACCAGAAAACTATAAGTTTGGTCTAGGTAGTCCACCCGGCCTAAAGCATCTTGCAGATGAGAACACGAAGTTTGGAATCGTTAAAAAAATAGATGCTGTGGTTTGATATTTTCAGACGAGTTAGTCGGTCAACAGTACAGTTGATTTCCCTGAAAATATTTAAAAACTTGTTGTTGGTTAGAGGCTGGAATGACAACAACATAAGGCATTCATACAACTTATGAATTTCATTTGTATGACAGTAGACCGTAAATGCTTCCTACAATCTAACCTCATATGCATCTATGAAAATGCGCCCACTTATTATTGGATACGATGCTCACCTGCTACTTTGTTTTCAAAGTATCCATATATACGTAGGATATATATTTTATTCAATTAATGTGAATTTATCTCTTCCATTACAATTTTTGGACAACAAAGACCGAATATATTGAGCAAACAAACGTCGAAACCAACCAATTTTTCGTGCATAAAAATTGCGGAATTCCGATTAATAAATCGTAATCAGGAAAAATAATTATATACAAAAATCATACATATCGTTTTAATATACGAAATACACAACACTAATAATTCATTTTTTTTTAAATATAACAAATACAATCTTTTTAAAATACCACGAATGTAAGATAATTATATCAATGTCAATACTGTTAAAATCACTCAAGTCAAAAACAATACCAAAATCTTTTATACTCAATCAATCAACATTTAAAAAATGTCACTCAAACCAAAGACAGCATCAAACGCGTTCATACTCATTCAATAACCCATCTCTTTAAAGCACCACAATGCAAGGTTCATAAATACCGAAATCAATTATCTTTCAAAACATCAAATCACACGTGCAACAAGATGAATGACTTAATCATGCTCATATAAAATCTCACAAATGCATACCTCGATAAATCTTACACAAATGCACTCAAATCCAAAAGCGACAACGTCAAATAAAACTCGACAATCTTCACAAACGACCTAAAAAAGCAAAATAATGCGCAATCAACATGTATACAATAACAATCATCACAACACCATCTAATAGGTGTAGAGAACTTACTTAACCCCACTTGGAAAAGGGGTTGTACTTAACTTAGGGTTTATCAAAACCCGTTTATCCAAATGATTAAGTACCTAGAATCCAACTAAGCATATCAATCCAACATCCAAAACTCATAACTCATAACATGCAACAATGTTCCCGAAAGGGTTTTAAGAGTTACTCAAATAGAAAAGACAGAACGAAGTCGATCGACAATTGTCAAACTTCGACTTGAGCTAAAACCTTATCTGAAGGTGCTTCCGAACTTGCACAACAACAACTATACAAGTTTAGCTCTATTTGCTAAACTTGGGGTCATATAACGTAATGTATATAATATAGTTTAAAACTCGTAACTATAAACACGGGTTAAAAACCGGATATATATTTTCTACGGCAAAAAGTGCAAATCTAGAAGTTTGGACCCTTTTTTGCAAATATAAAACTTGACCAAAATATGTAAATACTTTTCCATGGGCAATTTTGCAAAATCAGAAAACATAGGCCATTTACGTAATATAAAAGTTGGATCACTTTTTGTAAATTATTAACCGAGGCCATAAATGTTATAATACGAAATATGGGACAGAAAACGTAAATAAAAGTTGGGATGTATATTGTAATTATACCTAAACCCCGGGCCCCGACTGCAAATATGTGGAAAATCTTGAAGATGTGTTTTCCGACGGCGGCTTCCTCCGGCAGTGCTATGGCACGGACGACACTAACGAGAGAGCTCTCCGGCAGAAGCGAGGACGGAGGAGCATCTTTTCCCGTCGGCAGTGGCTTCGCTTCCCTTCCCTTTTGGTTGGTGGCGTTGCAACAAAAAGACAAGAGAAGAGAGAGTTGCAGGAGCTTGAGACAGAGGCTTGAGAGTTGTTGGCTTGTTGTGGAGAGAAAGGTGCGAGAAAAGGGAGTTGTAGTAGTTAGGAGGTGGTAAAGAGACGACTCTCCGGGTTGTTGAGAAGGGTGGAGGCGACAGAGGTGGAGGTTTGAGGAGAAGCATAGGTGAAGGAGAGTCTGATCCTTTTTTGCTTCAATAAGAACGAGAGACGAAAATCAGTGCATAGGATGGGCTTGGGAATGAAAAGAAGAACAAAGAGACAGAGGGTTGGAGAGAGTTGTCGAGGAAGTCTTTCTTTCATGGAGAGATATAGCCGGCAACTAAGCTTGGGAGAGGGCTGTAAAAACTTGCAGATTGGAGTTGGAACGAGCTTAGAGTGGCCGGACAAGTTGCAAAGGCTAGAGGGTCTAGGCTAGAGAGGAGTTGTAGGCAAGAAGCGAGGTGCTAGGGGTCAGTATAGGAGGTGTGGAGCTTGGCGGGTCTAGGCAAGAAAGAGTGAGCTTGGGTGACTACGTGTAATAGCTAGGATTTTCGAATTCTAATTAATGTTGATTAACTTAATCAGTGATAGTAATTGACATATAACTCGCGAATATTACGTAAGTGTTGAGTATAAGTCCCACCGTTATGTTCTTGACGTGATTTTGGGCTTATGGTGAAATTTTCACTTTTTCCCCCGGCTAATTATTTTTACCCTTCGGTATTATTTGGAGCATTTGGGAGCTCCAATTAATAAAAATGCACTTGAGAGAAATGATCAGGATATTGAACATGTCCTAGATATGAAATAACATGGAAAGGCAAAACGGCCAAAATAGTCGCTATTTCGTTTCTTAACGGCTAAGAAAGACGGCTTAGGAGTACACGTTTTTCGAGGCAATTGTGGAATAATTATCCCTACAATATTCAAGATTTATTGTTCCAATTTCGAGAAGTTTGGAGAAGGGGGTTCAACCCGCCATTGGATCGGTTAAAGGATAATTATCGACTTCGTTAAAGGATAATTATCGACTTCACTATAAATAGCGGAAAATCGTTTATTAATTCATTTCCTTTCACGTTTCCTCGTAAAAACTCTGATTTCTCTCAAACTTCAAACTACTCTCCATTTCTAATCCGATTTCAATTCCGTTTGAGTTTCTGGATTCCTCTCTTCATTCTCTTCATATCGGTACCAAGTTTTTGCATTTTCGAGCAGATAAAGACCGGGTCGAGAATATATGTCACCAGGACAGTTCCGTCGCTCAGATTCCGGTGAATTTGATGTTGTACATGCATAGCCTGCGTCGTTGTAATTCCAAATCCTCTTTCAGGTCGTTAATCGGGTTAGTAACGAATAAGTTATGAATTTATTCGTTTTCGTACTGCGATTTGGCCTAAATTGACCTTAGGCTTTTCAAAATGGATAATTAGAAATTCCATTATGATCATTATATTATTCTGGTGTTTATGGGTTGTTTGTTTGATGAAATCTGATGACAGGTGGGTTTAGAAATGGCCTGCGGGCAAAACGTTATTCTGGTGAAATTTAATAAATTAATTAAAGGTTAATTAATTAAATTAGGATTAAATTTGATATTGAGGAATACTGATTAGATGCATGCTAGGTGTCAGAATGAGTTGAGGATCATGATGATGTTATGGATATCGGTTATGGCTTTAAGGTTTAGTATGTGTACGAGTATGATGAGATGTTATGTTGAGGATATGCCTTAGGCATTTATGAATGTGTTGAGGATCTGAGGTTTAGATTTGAGATATAGGTTGGTTGTGGTTAGTGAGACGAGTCTCCTAACCTTTGCAGTATGTAATTGTGTGTGCCTTGCTATTGCAGGCATTGATTACTTCCCCAAGGGGAAGCTGTGACGTGGTACATGTTACGAGTATATCAAGTAAGTCCAAAGGACTTACTTAGCGTGCAGTTGTGGATTGTATGATTGTGATGGTTGTGTGTGTTCATATGATTGTGCATTTATAACCTAAACCGGACTAGGATGACCATTTATTACATTTATTTGGCTCAAGTGTATTATAACGGGCGGTAACCACCGGTCTCCGCCTGCTGGTTAGGAGGAGGTTCCTGGAAGCCAGTAACACAAGGGGGGACGAGTGACGATCACCCCCATTGCAAACCCCTGTGTAAACGGGGAAAGGGACGAGATTCTTTAGGTTCCTCGTGTTACAAAAGAAGTTGAATTAGTAATGAAATAACGTAATGAAAGATAATAAATGAATGTGCGTGGCATTGCATGTATGAGATGTTGATGTGTGGTTGTGCTATTACCTTCATGCTTTTCATTGCTGTAGCTAACGGTGTATACCGTGTTGTAGTTGATCTGCAAGTTAGGAAGATAATATATGATTTTTTTTTTCTTTTTTTTCTATAATTTTTTTTTTAAAATCAATAAATCTCAGCTGAATCTAAGTTGTAGCAAGACTTACAAACTCTCAAATGAGGATTCAAAACGTTCCTAACAATCCTTGCAATAGTTCTCCAATCCGAGACTCCAAAAATCACTCAAAATCCCTCAAAACCTCACTATCACTCTATGTTTGATGTTCTTCTTCTTCCTTCCATTGGAGAGAGTTTTTCTTCTTCTCCAAGTCTATCCTCCAATGGATGAGCTGTGAATGAGAGAATGTGGGAGAGGAGAGATCTCAGCAACAGCTTGCAGGCCCACTTATATTCTCCACCAAGAGCAAGGCCGGATCAAGAGATCATGGGACACGTGGCTTAAGCTGTCAAAGGCAGAAAAATCGACCCAGGGATATAAATCGGCCGATTTATCTGTTAGTTGGTCCGATTTTCTTCAACAGAGGCATGCTATGATCGTTTAGCCATGAGTTGATCCATTGCTTGCACCAATAGTGGTCTTTGTGTCCTTTGTTGCTCCAATTATGCTCCTCCAAAACTTTGGATGTGTACCATCATGAGGCTTGGCCCTCGAATGCATCGGTTAATGTCCAAAAGACCCCCGAAATACCTACAACACCGACAAAGGCTCGTGTAGACGTCTACTCTAGCATTGTGCATGAAATGAGTGTAAACGCTGTGAACTAATGCCAAAACCGTGCATGAATAATGGGAAAAACTATCTAATTGTATGCCTATACTAACGTCATAAATCACGTTATCAATCTGCAAGTTAGGAAGATTGCAGGGTGAGCCAGATGGTGTGACCAACCGATGACTTCTGTACATTAGGATGCGTGGGATGGGGTATCTTTTATGGTTATGGTTTATGATGTTGTTTTGTACTCGACTCTGAATTTGTAAACTCTTTTGATGTATCATATACAACTTTTATGTATTTGGTTTTAATCTACTTGTGCCTTGTTGTAAGATCCAGTGAACTTGTTGTCAGGCTAGGGTCAGGATCCATTGTGAGATCCTAGCACAATGTGACACTCCAAGTCCCGTGGATTTGGGGTGTTACAGAGTTGGTATCAGAGCCTTAGGTTGACAACAATGGCACTTGCTATCTGCAATAAAGGTAGAGTGGACATGGGGTCTGACTTTTTAAAGGATTTTGGTTTTAAAGCGAGTACAGATGTTTTGGGATAGTATGTACAGAAGTCGTCACCCATTTGAGGATCTCGACAGTGTATATATATATATATATATATATATATATATATATATATATATATATATATATATATATATATATATATATATATATATATATATATATATATATATA